>VYXH01005405.1:166979-220912 GCA_013397275.1 Burhinus bistriatus
GGAAGGGGAAGGGGGAGCCGGAGCCGGAGCCGGAGCCGGAGCCGCTAGGGGAGCCGCTGTCGGGACCGGCCGTCCTGCGGGGGTCCCCCCGCCCATTCCCGCTCGGTGTGAGGGAGAAGCGAGGCTCTTGGAGTGGGGACCCGGGAGCAAAGGACGCTCCCTTGCTCTCGTTCGCCTTTAGACGTGGAAAATGGGCCGAAACCCCTGACTTTCGTGCTGGCCTAGTAGCCAGGGTTGTTACAGCCTTCCACCTTGTTTTTCTTTTATTTCCCCCTTTTGGGTTGTTTTAGGTCAGGGCTGTGAGGGACGAAGGGCTGTGCTTTTGAGTCCTTCAGGCTTTTGTTCGCGGTGAGAGGTGTGCATTGAAACCCACCTGGATGATAGACCGGTGTGAATTGCCCAGAAATGAAGCGCCAGCATTGTTAGAAAGTAAACATGCACAATTTCTTTGGGGGGATTTGGAAAAAGTTTCATATTAGCTAACTTAAATTTTTATTAGAAAACAGATGATGAATGCTTTTGATGCTAAGATTCATCTTTATGATGAAAATAGGATTTTTGAATTGCATGCCTCTAATTTCTCTCTTTAGACCATATCTGATTCAGGAAAGGAAAAGAATTCTGGCCAAACCACCTTGCTGAAGCAGAGACTGTCTGTGATGCCTGATCTTGACAATGACACACCACGGATTATGCTCAAGAGAGTCATCCGGACCCGTAGGTATCTTTTTTTCAGGAAAACAGAGAGTAGAACAACGGTGTTTTGGTGGAGTTGGGAACAGCACGTGTTCTCTTGTAGCCTGTTATTCTTGCCCTGTTATGCAGAACAGAAATCCAGACCGTTGTATGAGTGATTTGTGTAAAAGAGGAATCGCTGCAGTGGCAGCTGAATGAGCTGATGTAATACAGCTCTGTCTCAAAGACCGGGTCTTGCATTGATGAAATCATATTCTTGAAAATCCCCTTCACTCAGTCGTCTTATCCTGGTGAGCAAGCATGTAGTCTTCGTGCTGCCTTTAGCTGTAGGATCGTGTGTAAGTTGTAGAGGCATGCATTGTTGCAAACTTCAGCTCCTCTGCTGCAGTACGTGGAACCCTGATGCTGCAATTTGTCACTGTTGGCTTTGTCACTGTACATGCCAGCCTTCCTGGGAGTAGAACCCCCGTAGTTTTCACCAGGTCTTTATTTTAACCTGTTAGTAAAGATAATTTACAGAATGTATATTTGACACTGCTGCATTTTGGCGTTCTTGCCGGATTGAATTGTGGAAAGGAAATGTTTTCGTTTGTTGGCAGAACCACAAGTTTCGCCTCTAGCACCTCAGATATCAAGACATGAAGAAACAGAAGAAGCTCGATCAGAACTCCCATCTAAGAGGGTTTCCAGCACGTAAGTAATATTTGTGTTTTTTTCAAACTGGCAGGTATAGCAGCAGTTCCTATGATGGTAATGGGATTGGGGAGCAGGATTTCTTTACTTGTGTTTCAAAGACCAGAATTGTTCTGTCAGGTGGGATTTTCAGAAATACTTCTTTGGCTTTAAAAGTCACATAGGGGTCACTGGGACTCAGGGACTGAATGGTAAATATTGCAGGTTTGTGCTTAGTCCCCCTTCTTAAACGCAGACTTTTAATATGTTTTTTGTAGTGGAAGTGCTGGGTACAGTAAGCCTCCTGATGGAAGCCTACTTTTCTTAGTTATCTGTGAAATACTGAAATAGAAGGTCTTGGGTCTCCCCAAGGCTACAGGCCGTGTGCTGACAATGCTGAGGTGTAACGAATGACTGCTGTGTCTTGTATTCAGAACGCCGGCTACTGTAGCTTTTTATATGTTACTGCTTCTTGGTTGGCCTTGTTTTGGGCTGCTATGGGTCTTCCAGTAGAGTGGTTTGGGGGTGAGGTTTGCCTGAGGCTCAGCTGCTTTTATTCATGTTTAGCTTCCATTAGTATTTTAAGTTAATAGGCCTGAGAGGCTGAAGTGTGGTTTGTTGCCTTCCACTTTGTTATGAAATAGAAGAAAACCAGTAGTGGTGGTAGGTCTTAATTTGCTTTAGCCAGTTTTGTCACAACACTTACATGTGTTTTTGCTTACTGCAAAATAGACTGTTCTAAATAATGTGATTTCTTTTGTTTTGTCTTTATAGCTAAACTTTTTTTCATTGACCATAAGCAACCTTAAACAGGTCATGTAAAATACTAAGCAAACTTCTATTTTTCTGATTTTTTTAATAGAGAAAGAAACATCTGAGTTTTCTGCAAGTGTGATAGCTTGTTTTTTGTTTGGTTTTTTTTTCATTCAAAAAAGATAAGCAATATTATTTTAGTTCCTTCTTGATTTTGCTTGTTGTAGTTCTTGAATGTCTTTGAATGTGCTTCTTATCAGCCTTTCTTAAATGAAAAGACAAGAGTTGGATCTTTGCAGGGTTTTATATTCCATATGTTATAGCTCGTTGTTCAAATTAAACAGATAAAGACTTTTAAAAAACACTTTTAAATTAAAAAAAAAAATTTAAGGCTTCCTCACAGCCTTCCTTTAGTTGACATGAAGTCCTTGGATTTGGGAAGGCACTGCTTTCCCTCGTTGTCATAGCATCTTCCAGGATAGATGCAAAAAATGAGCAATCTTTTTTTCCCTGCTGCTTTACATTTGGTCCCCATTATAAGCCAGTTAATTTTAATGCTTAGGCTTACATAATACAGTAATGAAGTTTAGCCACCTTTCTGACTGGTAGAGGATGTATTTTGTAAGGGGAGAAGACCCATAAACATGATCACCTTAGCATTCTTGCTATTATGAAGCCACGTTTGTTGCAGCAAAGGGTACAGAATGCTACATCTGCTGAGATGTGGGCTCTTGGCTGCGGGAGGGACGCTCTGCTCCAGTTCTGCAGGACGCAGTGGAGTGCTGGCAGCAGCTCACTGCCTGAGCGTGACCTTTGTCAGAGGAGATTCTTGGTACCTCTCAGGAAAGGAGGAAGACAACTCAGAAACTTACTTTTTGATCCTGATCCAGTGCCTGACTGGGGTATGATGTGTCTATGCCGTGTACCAGTGTGCTTTGTGATACCTAACATTTCATGGTGATAGCTTTTTCATTTACGCTGTAATGATTGCTGTTGTGTGCTATTAGGAGAAGAGAGCTGCAGAGCTTGTTGGAAATCCAAGCTTTTACTCTAGTTTGACCTTTCTCAACCCTGTTGTTTGGAATATGCACTCAAGTTTTGATTGTGTGAAATTTACTTGGATTTAGTAGGAGAGAATGACACATTCCTGTATTTGCTGAGCTAATCACCTATTAGTTCCTTACTTCTGCTGCAGCAAGGACAAATAATTTTAATTTGCTTTTCAGCGATGTTACAGCGATAACGTTGTCTTTTATTAAAGGCTTAGTTTGTATTGGTAGGGGGGAGATGCAACTGCCAGACCTTGTTCCTGAGGACACATCTGTCGCCACGTTCCGTACGACTAAGAAGAGAAAGAAACTCAGCATTTCTGAATTTGAGAGAGCAGCGGACAAACGACTTCCTCAGAACCAAGGTAAGGCTACAGTCAAAAATGTTCAGCACTTGTTCAGCACTGCATTTGCTGTTGATTGATGTTCATCTCCTGCGGTTTAGTTCTTAGTAATTTGTCAGCTGGGCAGTTGTATGTTTGGAAGCAAGACTGCAGCATCTTGTGCAAAGGGAATAGTGGAGAAGGTAAAAGCCCCTCCTATCAAATTTAAAATAAGCCTTTTTGAGCCAAATTACAGGCTCTGCCCTGACTGTATATAACTTCTTGACTATTTTTGCAACTTGGTGCTCTTTGAGTTTTGAAGCATCTCCAAAGGAAGCAATCCCTGTCTTCCTTTCAATTCCAGAAACTTAAAAATAGAGCAGGCTGCATACTTTTTGTCACATCTGTGTCAAATAAGTTATAGAGTTGTTGTTTGAGAAAAAAGGGTCTTGTAGTTTTATAAAAGAAATAATGTTTTATTTTGGAGTAAGTCTCCCATTTAAACATAAACTTGCAAATTTGTTAAATATAACTTTCATTTTAGTTGCAGTTTAACAGAGACAGAAAGGTAAAACACCTCACTTTGGTTTACACACCCTATTGGCAGTAGCAACTGGAGTAGAATTCAAGGGTAGGATTCAGCTTCAAATTACAGACACCTGTACCTCAGCTCAGAATTACAGATGCTCTGTGCCTGTGTGTACGTTAGGTAACTGAAGCCCTCCTAAAGTTTAGGGGAGATCTAGTCACTGGAGTCTAGAGAGTGATTCAACTCACTCTAAAGTAGACACCTATATTTGATTAATTGTACTTGACTGTAATGGGAACATAGACACCTGCGTTTCGATATTTTAATCTGGAGCTGAGTCCCACCCTGATTCCGCCTGTGGTCAAAAAATCAACTTGTCTGTATTCAGCCTGTTACCTGGTCTGAACATGTCCCACTAAGATGCAGGCAGCTCTGTAAAAGCATAGGGAGTGTGCTGTAGTATTTTCTAGTATGAGCATGATGATGTCACTACTCTCCAGACCTGCTTTTGGATTTTGGGGACTTTGTGAGTAAAACAGGACTGAGTTACGGTTTCACCAGCAATCTGTGGAGTGGTTATCTGTACTCTAAAGCTTCCAAATGCTTTAATGTTTGGTTTGGGTTGCTGAAGGGTGGTTGTGACTGAGGCTCGAGCCTAGCATCTTGCTGTTGATGTGGCAAGATTGGTATTATTGAGTGTGAGAGCATGTGCCGTATTGAATAATCTGTGAAATAACTGTTTTATTACCCTTTCAGAAATTGCTTATTAGAATTCTAATATGCAGTTCTGAAATGCAGATGAGAAATTGTAAAGTGAACCTGTCATCTAATTCTGTTCTCACCAAAATGTAACTTTTGAGGGTTAGCACAACTGGCTCTAGAAAGAGGAATATCCATTGGGGTGTTCCTGTAGCCTGTCGTTTAGAGGGTAATTTCTCAGCTAGTGTAGTTTCTCAACTAATGTGTCTCAATTTTTTTTCTAGCTCAGTCAATGTTGGACAGCACTACTTTGGCTCGGTGAGTTTGAACTAAAATGTCTTAACTTCTGGCTGTCCTAACTATAGCTGCCTTGATTCATCACCTCTGTAGTTGTGAAGAACAGTATAGATACCTGGGTTCATGATAAAGACCTATGTTAGAAATAACAGTTATCTCCCACTCTGGTGATGGAATTTGAAGGTGTTACGCTAAATACCTTGTGATTTTTCAGAAATTGTGGCTCTGCGCTGTATGCTACTATTGCTTCTCTTTTTACTTACTAGGATCGTTTTTTCTTTTGTCCTTTCGTTCTCATGTTTCCAGCAGTAAATCAGTACACAGTGTACCTTAGAATATTATCTCTGCCTGTTAATTGACTCATCACATCAGTTGCATCTATGCAGTCTTTAGTCAAACTTTCCTGGACTTTAAAGGCTTTTTTGCAAGTCAAGGAACTTCTTTTCCTGTGTTGCCCATGTACTTTGCTAATGATCCTAGCCATGGTTAGCAATTTATTTCACCTTTCTTGCTGTAGCCCTTGCCTGTGGTCCCATGCAAGGGGATTCATAGGGCTGCATTCTGTACTTCGTATCTTTGAATCCTCTGAATCCCCTTTTTGATTGGGCTGCCTAAAGAAAGGGACAGGAGGTAGCTGAGCATGGCCAGTCTCTTTAGGATCAAAATATGTACATTGAGATACATCTTCTCCCATGCTTTGCATGTTGCTATCTTGGCTCCTATCTCAAAGTTACAGTGTGTTGGTAGCTGTACTTTGCTGTGACTACTGATAATAAGCAGCTCCTTAGACTTGTTCTGAAGTCCTCCTACCACCTGCTGTTGTCTAGGGGACACCTTTACTCTGAAACACTTGTTTTCCTTTTTTTTGTTACTTAAAATTTGTAAAATTCATGAACCTTTTGTCAAGTATATTGTTGGCAGCCTTCTTGAGGTAGGAGGCTGTAAATCAGTCTGTTTCCTGATCTCTGTGATAAGTATCCTGATGTCAGGTGATATAATGAAATGAAACAATTTGTTTACAGTGGACTGGCATGTAATCTTCAAGGTTTTGGGGGGGAAATTTGTCCTAGCTAAGGGACTTGTGAAATGTCTCACTGTTAGTGGCACCATGTCTGTTATCTGAGGGTAAAAGGGGAGTGTGTAAGTTTGGAAAGTTATTTCTTCCCTCCTCTTTTTACAGATCTCTTCGCATGTCTCTTGGTTCCTTGATCGCACCAGACACCGTTGAAAAGAGAGGCTTACTCCGGAGGCCAAAACATCGCAAAGCTATTGACATGGAAGCTTTTGAAGGCGGTGTGGAACGGAACATGCTGAAGAGAAAAGGTTTCTTTTGTGTTGTTACTTCTCTTTTGGAAGGGAGGGCCTTATATAAGGTGGCTTTCAGAAGCAGTTACTGAAGCGTAATCTGTATTTTACAATTTCAAGGCTACTAGCACATTCACAGAAATCCAGTGTAATTTGGGAGGCAAGATTATAATGAGGCTCTGCATCTGTAGTTGCTTTGATTCTGCACTTAAATATGTGCTCCACCCAGTTTAGTGATACATACCATGGGAATTGTTTGGGATCGTATTCATAACTGTGGGTGCTGGAGAGATGGTTTGGTAGAGAAAGTTAGGGGCACTGAAGTGTGGTGATACAGTTTCAGTGTTAGATCTGTGAAGGATGAATAAAATTTGGTTGAATGACTTAAATTTTGCATTATGCGAGTCCTGGTAATAAGTGTGTGTCCCTGTGACCTTGAACAGTTTTTCTACATAAAACTTGTTTTAAAACTTTATCTAAGCAGCACAGGATTATCTTGTGGACTCACAAACAGCATCTGGGATTCAAACAGCCACGCTGACAAGTGATGCAGAAATCATGCTGAGTAACACGGAGCTCTTTGTGCAACCTCAGTTTGATGAGCGGAGCCAAAATAAGCTTTCTGCTCTTGAACCACAGCTATCAGATTCAAAAACTTCAGCAGAGAGAAGCAAGATTTCTGATGCAGCTCAAGAGGAAGCAAGGCTGGTGGGCTTGGTATCCACTATGGGCACAACTGAGGGAAGGACCCAAAGATACTCTGAGGACTTGATCCTTGATCATGAGCATGTTGACAGAAGGAGTCCTGCATCTCCAAAAATGCCTGCAAACCATCGAGAAGATAAGCAAGATCATTCCCAGCAGAGTAACCCAATGGAACGGTTTTCTGTTTCAGAAGAGGTGGTGGTTGGCAGTGAGTATGATGGGTTAGGACTTGGGGCTTAGCAGGTATTGTCTGAAATGACAGAATGGTTGAGGTAGAAAGGGACTACCTAGAGCAGGTTGCCCGGGCCTGTGTCCAGGCAGCTTTTACGTCTTGAAGGATGGAGACTGCAAACTCTGGGCAACCTCTTCCAGTGCTCAGCCCCCTTCACAGTGAAAAAGTGTTTCCTTATTTTCAGGCAGAGCCTCCTGCGTTCTAGTCTGTGCCCATTGCTTCTTGTCCTGGCACTGGGCACCCCTAAAAAGAGCCTGGCTCCATCTGCTTTACGCCCTCCCTTCAGATACTGCTATATTTTTGCCATTTCCCCTGAGCCTTCTCATATCCAGGCTGAAGAGTCCCACCTCTTTCAGCCTTTCCTGCTTGGGGAAATGCTCCAGTCCCTTAATTGTCATGTTGGCCCTTTGCTGGGATCTCTGCAGTATGCCCATCTTTCTCTTGTACTGGAGAGCCCAGAAGTGGACACCGTAAATTGGTCACAAATATGGTGAGATAAGGAGATAATATGTAGGGATTGTAAGACGGAGTTAGGAGTCTCAGGAGGTTACTAGTCTAGATCTTTATGGTAGTAAGGTTGTTTATATGTCGCAGCTAACCGCTTCACTGTCTCCAGGGCCTTAAAAATCCCTTGGGCAGAGGGAGTCACCTCCCTGGTCACGCTGTACCGATACTTTGCATGTCCTATCAGTTGCCAGTTTCTCCCTGGTGTCTAGTATCTCTCTTCTACATTCATTTCCCTGTAAATACCTTGTCCTGGCTGTGCAAATGGGAGCACGTTTTCCTCATATTGCGTGGACCAGGCCCCAGGGCATGGTTGTAACACTAAAATTTTCTGCTTAGTGACCCTGGGGCAGCCAGCCAGGACAGGATCTGCTGTGGTAAATAGCTTCAATCAAAACTCCCTGTGCTTTCTGCGAAGTATGGACAGCTGATGTTTCTTTTTCATTTAGTTTTTTTTATGATCCTTTGTCAAAAGGGCCACAGAAACAGTATTTAAAGAATGGTTGGTGTATTTAATACTGCTCTAGCCAGAAGAGGAGTTCCTGCCAGGGAAAGCTTAGAAATTAATTAATTCCTGGTGGACTGCTGCACCATACTGTGCTTCTGGAGGGTTGTCTGTGGCACGCTTGGTGGGAAAAGTTATTTTGAAAGGGCAAGGGAAGAGATCAACGAAGAAGGTTGCCAATGGCAGGCACTTTTAGGACAAATGGATAGGTAACGTGGAGAAGAGTGTGGAGGACATGGAATAGCGGACTGGACTAGATGAGAGGAAGAGGAGAGGGAGTGAAAGTGTATCTTAAAGATGCTTGAGTTGGTAAGGCATTAATGTCAAAACTTAATGGTTACGTAGTTCTGCTGTTTTACTAAAGGTAGCTGATGTCAATGTTGCTCCTCAGTGTGAACTGAAAAATAGTTGCAAGGACTTTTCCGGTGCTTCCTAAGATACCATGTGAACTCCCTAAACAGTTTCAAGTAAAGGAAGAGCATTTTCTTGTGTGTATTCCTCTCTCTGCTTGGTGGGTTTTTTACTTGCCAGGGAAGCTAAAAGGAAGTTTAAAAAGATACTGGGGGCACATTAATGCTCTCAATTTCTAGCTGTTAATAGATGGAGCTCCTCTTTGCCATCCAGAAGTTCAAGTAAATGTTTGGGATCCCCAGTCACCCTAAAGCCTAAGAGATCTTTCAGCGTGTCTTTGAGAGAAGTTGTGTCCCATATAATTGAAGACCTAGATGTAAGTGATACAGAAGAAGAGATGGCTAATACAGTGAACAAAGTGGAACAGGAAGAGATTTGCAGAGAGGGTAAGAAGTGCTTTCAGTGTTGCAAGGGAATGGAGTATGTTGATTAAAACCAAGAGTTTTTCAGGTGACTTGCAGAGTAAAATAGGATTTTATTGTGCAGTAAATGCTGGAGATGATTTAAGTCATATCAGAGACACTGCGAGCATTTCCAGACAAGCTTTCTAAAAGGGGTCTGTGACTTGTGCATGTGCTTTCTTGTCAGTATTTGCTTTGTTCACAATGACTGCAAATGGAATAAAGATTCGTATTTTTTTAGTAGGTCCATAGTACTGCTCATCTTCTCATAGGAGAGATAAATAGCTCCCTCTTGGCAAGGAATACATCTGGATAATCACTCTTTTTGTTTGTATGCATTTAATGCTTTACTATATTTATTTAAGCCATGCTGGCCATTACCTTTCTCCAGTACTAACCAGCATCTGTTTCCCTTAAGACAAGGGCTTGAAGGTTGCCCTTTCTTAAGTAATAAAGGTTGTTGGGCCTTAATACCTCCTTATTCACGGAATAGAGGAAGTCATGTGAGTTGCCTGCTTTCACAAGCACATTCTCAGTTCCCTCTGAAATCCTTTTGCCTTAGAATAAGACAGTAAAAACTCTGCACAAGTTCTGAGGGTGGCAGGTATTATCCTGCCATTACATAAAGCTGTGAGTATGTGTGGACACAAATTCCCGTGTTTTGTTGAATTTCATTTTTCAGACTCCAGTTTAGGATCCTTTTAAGTCTATCCCATTGTTCCTTCAACAGTGTCTGGAAATGCGAGAAGACCATTGCTACGCAGGTTTAGCTTTCCCTAGGCTTAATTAGGTCTGAAGTTTCATGTGAATTACCTTATGGCAGTATGGAAACTGCACAGTCTATAGCACCAACAGTTTTGTTATTAGAATTTTAAACTGAATGCTTGCAGTGCCCATAAATAATTTTTTGCATATAACAGGTATATCAGCAAAATTAGTTATGTTGCCTTTTTACCATGATAATACAGCCTTTTGTTTTAAACAGTTGTTTTAGAGTAGTTCATTAAGGTAGCAGATAACTCTGCACCTCTAAATTTACAGTTACGTAAGACTGGCATCCGGTAGTCTTTCCTGAGTCTTTTGTCCTGTTATAGTTGGGTGCACCTGTAGAGCATGAAGTAAAATTGGGATGGGACTCTTGAGGCTGATGAAAGTCACCTCAGAATTGTTACAGTTCTGTGAACACCAGCTCAAAGCTTGGGTGGTAGTCAGGCAAGCAAGTAACATGTAAAAATTATGAAAGGAAGAGATGACAAAACCTCACTGTGCCACTACGGAAATGATTGTCATGCTTATCTTTTGAATACTCTCCATCTCTAACAGAACTAGAGAAGGTGCAGAGATGAACAGTTTTACCATTAATGATAATCAACTATATGGAGCAGTTTCTGTACACTGAATGACTAAAGATAAAGACTGCTCAGCCTGGAAAACAAGGCAATTGGAGTGAAATATAAGAAGTTTAAAAAGAAAAGCCTTGAGCAGCATGGAGGGGATGATTCAGCAAACAAATTGAAACAAAGGGCTCCCTGATCTGTTAGTGCAGAAACTAACGAGGAGCAACTGGCACTGACAGCTGGCTGGTTATACCAAACTACAGGAGGTATTGCCACTAGCAACACATGAAGAAATCAGTAAAAATTAAGACTTTAATGTGTCAATAGCATCTGGTACTCCACTGTTTAAGTATTGTATCCCAGCAGGGATCCATTAGTGAAGAGAATCGCTGGTGCCTGTCTGCCTAAGACAGTCTTAGTGTCGAGTTGAGCTTTTGTCTTCTCCCCACAAAGCTAGTTAATATTTCACTTAACTTTAGGCAAGATTTTGTCCTGTGTTGATGTACGGAGCCCAATGTTCTGGATAGTGTGATTGGTATTACTGATTTCTGCACCACCTTTGGCCAAATTTCCTTGTCCCCTTCACTGGGGATTGGGGCTCCCAAGACCTTGACGCTAGTACTTGTGAGTGTGAAAACTCCTAGTCACTAGAGAGGATGGTAAAAATCCACTTTTACAGCTTCTGGTTCTGGGCTCAGCCAAGATTTCCAAACCCTTCAGCAAGTGACAGTACTATGACAGTTCCCAGTAAGATTTATCCACCTGTGTGAATTTTTGAGCTACGTGGTAACAGACATGTGGACTATAGATTTAGTATGTAGGGAAAAGGAGTACTTAAGTACTCTTCAGTGCTTCAGTAGCTACTTCAGTAGCTGAAGTTTTTAAAGACATGTAAATCACGTGTCCATGTATTTCTCCTTAACCTGCCTGCTAGAGGCTTGTCTGGGGTGGTTAAAACCACTGCTAGGCACTCTCCTCTTTGTAGTGCAGTGTATCCTTCCAAAATTGTATATTCAGAAAAACTGAGGAAATGGAGAGGAGAATCTGAGCACTATCATGTATTGTTAGACTTAAGGGAAAACAAATTGATCTTTCGCACAATCACCAAAAATTGAGGCTAGATGTAGAGATGACAGATGTCAAGGACCTCTGCTTGCTGATGAGTAAAATTCCTTCATTTGGATCTGATGTGCACCCTAATTAGGTGGCTGTAGAGCGAACACAGGAAAAGTTGTGCACTTTTTAGCTGTAAACTTTTGGAAGGGAACTGCATCGGCTTCCCTTATTTATAGCTTATGGCTATTGCTGGGTTTACTTACGTGTAAATTTTAGCGGTTGTTAAACTGTATGCTGGTGATTGATTGGGATTTTTTTTTTGTAAGTAGGATTGATGGTAGAATTTTCTATTTTAGCTGCAGAGCATCGTGCAAATGCTGAATATTCTGAACTTTTGGAGAAGAAACTGACTAAAAAAGCAGAATCGCAGATAATTGCGGCACAGAATGCCAGAGTCAAAACAGAAGTGGCCCCTTCAGAAGAAGAGGGAATAGCAGAAGGCAGTGTTGAACACCAAGGCTCTCCTGATACTGGTGAGGACAACCTCTAATACTGAAGACTATCTCTAATGCCAAAGACCACTCAAGCCCCATTGTTGGCATTAGTGCTGGGAGAGAGAGACTTGCTAACTCTCTTTGCATTCTGGAATCTGGGCTAAATGCTAGGAAAATAGTGAACTATTTTTGGCATGATAAGCTGAAAGACTGCATTCTGCTCAAATGGAAAACAAAATTATGTTGGTAATACTGCTTAGAAATATAAAATTGTGGAAAGCTTAGTTAAAACTTACTAGTGGGCGTTCTAGAATTAGGCAAAGATTGATAAAACTTGGAGACCACCTGAGTGTGTTGGCAAATCAGGATCTCCCAAGTTAATTTTCCTGAATTGCTGGGTCTTCTGTGTTCAACATGCTGCAATAAGGCTTTGGTAAGACTTCTTTTGAGGTAAAAGTTCTTATTAAAGGAAGTTCATTTAAAAGGAGCTCCAATAAAAATTTCACCCAAATGTCATGGGCTTCTCCGCATTATCAAGTGCTGTTTTTTTCATGTGACCTCTGGACACCTAGATGTAGCAGAGGGAAAAGTTGAGGATTCATCAGTGCTTTAGCTTATCTAGCTTAGTGTATTGACACCCTAATCCTTGAAGACAGGAATATAATAGGTGGCAAGGTCGGGAATGGAAAGTTGGGTTTCATTCACTCATTCTGAGTGCTCTGAAATTTTGGCTATGATACTTGCTTCAGTGATGTATTTTTCCTATTTTGGAATTCTAGAACGCGAGATTGCCAAAGGTGTTGAAGCTGGAAGTCTGGGCAGGCATTCTCATGGTTTTTCCTCCTCTGAAAAATCTGGAATGAAGCTGTTAGAGGAAGTTGTTGAACAAGCAGATGAACTAGAGGACCAGGCTATCACAGTAGAATTGGATAGTCCAGAAGAAGAACCTACTGAGGATGAAGCTGAAGACCCTGAGAGTGAAGGTAAGAAAAATATTGCAGCAGTAGCAGAAGGCATTTGGAGAATTTTTTCCCTTTTATGTCTTGATAGGTTGAGGAACAACAAGGTTAATAACATGATTAACTGTTTAGTCCGTCAGATAGTCCAGGGGAAGCCATTGGCTGCTGTTCCTAGGACCAGATTGTTACTGGGTCATCAGGTGCTTCAGGGACCTAGATAATCTTGTACTTTTTGAGGTGAAGGTAATGGAAGTGCACAAATAGACAAATCTGAATGCAAAGTGGTTTTATACAGTGACGTGAGGATACCCTCCATTTTGTTCTTCCTTCCTTCTTGACTCCTAGCTTCATGCATGACTTCTTAATGTCTTAGCACTGAACTGCTGGTTTCACAGCCATCTACATGACTCCAGACTAGAAATCTAATTTAGAACCCCATGTTTTATACATGTAGTTACAGATTTCCTTTGCAGTTCACCAAAAGAGTAGACTGGCTTTCCAGAAAGCTTGAGAGGAAGTGTCTGTTTCTAAACAGTTCTTCAGATACTGCATCAGTCTGCTCTGTTGCCCCAAGAGTGCTTATGCTTTTTGGAAGAACATATACATCAGACTGAGTTCTCTTCGATCAAGGCCATGTTTGAGAATGCCCAGTGTGTGTTTTAGCAGTGTTCTTGACTGGTTTTAAAGTCTTTTGAAGACAATACAACCTGAAATAAAAAAATGAACTAAAGATGTCCTAAAAGAATCCTGTTGCCAGGGTTTGAGGCATTGTAGGAAAATACAGCATCAATGCCTGTATGTATTTGTGCAGCGTGGAAGGCACAAAGATGACAGGCGAACTAGTACACTTTTGCCGCGAGAAAACTGTAGCTGTTCTTTGAGCATCTACAATAGTGTGTCAACTTGCTTGTCTTTAACACAGCTGTATGAAGAGGTGGAAAGATCTAGATGAAAAGATCCCTGCTGATAGTAGCATCTTACAGGTCTCTTTGGATAAGGAGAGGAAGAAAAGCAGGGAGAAAAGATGAAAAATTATGCACTTTTGTCATAAAACTTACCTTGGAAACCTCAGCATAACTAGTCTCTTCCCGTGCATCCTGCCCCCTGTCTCTCCAGCACATGAATATTTCTTCAGAAAAAACTAACTCAAGGAACCACGGTAGTTCACCTAGCCCTGCTTTCTGTGAGAGACTCCTGACCCTTTGAGTTTTGGAGTTTAACTCTCAGTAGTACTTGAAGCCTCTAGTCTTCTATAACGGGGCAGGTGTCCTAGCTCTTAGGGAGGGTTGCAAACTTGACAACGTTACCAGATATGCTGGATTCTTGGGCTGCGCTCAGCTTGCAAGGGAAACTGGCAGGCAAGAAGCCCTCAATGACCACTCCTCTTCTAGACAGA
Source organism: Burhinus bistriatus (assembly GCA_013397275.1). Taxonomy (NCBI): domain Eukaryota; kingdom Metazoa; phylum Chordata; class Aves; order Charadriiformes; family Burhinidae; genus Burhinus; species Burhinus bistriatus. Next base: position 181,303 of record VYXH01005405.1, read on the forward strand.
AAGCTGCTCAGTATTTTGGTTCTGTTACCATTGTTTTCTTTCCTGCGCTTACTTGTTAAGAAGTGAAGAAGTTCAAGAGTGAAGTTAGAGGATGCAGATTAGACTTGGAGAGAACTGATATGGGTAGTTCACAGCAAAGAAGTGAGGTACTGACTATAACCTGACCCTTAGCTGGAGGGAATTTATGAAAATCTGTGAATATGGGAGATGCTCGTAGACTGACCCTTGTAATGTGATTTTGTCGGTCTGCTTGTCCCTGTTCAGGAGAATTTGCCGCTGATTTAGCAGGATGGCAATGTGGTAGCTTGCAGACTTTGAAGTTCTCCCCGGGAAAAGAGGCTGCAGCTTCTTGGCAGCCTAAGTCGACCCAGCCATCAGCCCCTGCAGCCTGGCCCTAAGCATGTGTTCCTACACCCTGCCCAGCCTGCTGGTCCAGCATGGGGGCTGATGGGCTGGACCTGGCGTGAGGGAAGCCACTGGTCTGTGTGGCAGGAGGTGGCATGAGTGGAACTGCAGCAGCCAGCAGTCGTGCTGGTTCAGGGGGCCGTGGAGCCACAGCCTGAGCGCAGGCAGTGTGGCACTGGACCAGATGTGTGGAAAGCTGGCTGGGCTTCTGTCTGCTGCTGCAGCAGCACTGCTTGCTGCAGGAACTCCAAAAATAGATTTCAGTTCTTCAAATACTCTTTTTCCCTAGAGGTTTCCATGAAGACACCCACATTTGTCCGTGCTGCAGCCTGCAAGCCTCTGCTGTCAACTCCACGTCTTGTAAAACCTGCTGCTCCCAAGTTGTCAACTCCACATCCTGCAAAATCTGCTGCTCCCAAGTAAGTATAAGCCACCTTCAGCAGTGGCCTGGTAGAAGTGTATTTGGGGGGTGTAAGTACTAGGGGGAGAGAGAGCTGAGCCCAGGTTTGTCAGTTTTGTGCTTTATCAGATGTAGCAGGGAGTAAGCAGTCCTGAAGTTCATTCACTGCAAGTGAATGTCAGTGTTCTCCCAGAGCAGATCTGATGCCTCAAGTCCTTCCAATGAATGTTCATTTAACGTTTTCTTGTGCTGAAGGCCAAAACCTTTTCCTAGGGGTTTTTCAACTGGTAAGCTACCTTGGAGCTGTAGACTCCAGTATGGGATACGGAGGCCCTTGCAGAAGAGGAGGAATTACAGATTATGTTACATGGATCACATGACATATTTGTATTGAGGTTAGAAACCTAAAGCTGTATGCGGTTGCCATGTGCTGAGTGTAAAATGAAGCTCACCTAGAGGCAGGAAGTGAACCTGTCCTCTGCAGTACTCCAAATTAATATGTCACCCTCTTAACTAGAAATTTGGTGAAGCCATGTGCTTCATCAGAACCACTAACAGTGGGTACCGGGAAACAGGAGGAGTTTTCTAGCCCGTGACTCTAGATTTTTGTTTATTGAAGCAATAAACAATAAAACCTTTACTGCTGTGAACAGATATGAATGATGCTTACAGAATGTGCCAGATGATTGCTCTAAACATGAATAGTAAAATATATTTATAAAATAAAGCATTCTTTGATACTCTGCTGACATGGAACTGAATGAACGCAGATTTGCTTTGGGCTTTTGCACTGGGACATGCTTTTTATTTATTTTTATATATGGAATGTCTGAATACTAATTCTTCTGTAGCGAGTGCTATTCCTCATTGGCAAAAGAAGTCCATGTATTTGCATGCACATTCTTTATAGGAATTTCTGGACATTAATTGACTGACAGATTTTTCAGGCTTTCAAGATGTGCTGACATAACAGATGGTTATAATTATAGGTTCAGAGCCTCAATTCCAGGAAGGTGTTGCACAAAAATGCATAGTTTGTTTGCACTTCATGGAATACCATCTGACTCTGACTTGTCCTGCTTGCTTCCTGAGATAGCAATGCTCAGGTTAAGAGCCTGAGGAATGCTCTAGGCTATAGGGGAGGTGTCCCTGCCCATGGCAGAGGGGTTGGAACTAGATGCTCTTTAAGGTCCCTTCCAACCTAAACCATTCTGTGATTCTATGTAGTGGAGCAATAACCATGTGAGAGCCATGGTTAAGGCATTCTGCTATAAAATAATTTCTTTATACTGGTACAATTCTACTGTGATAAACTATACCAGATTAGGGCCACAGAATGTTTCATTTAGAAACACCAAGGTCTCATATACTCAATAAACTTCAATTTTGCCCTGATCCTGTGAGCCAAACTTTCATATATAGTCATTCAAAAGGGTAAACTGAGGCACAGAAACAGTAACCAAGATGACAAATAAGGACTGTTCTGTCTTGGTTTTTTCTCACTGCTACATATACTTCATCTCTGGGGCTGAGCTCTTCCAGCTGCCCCTGAGGTTCTGACAGAGAAACATGCAGGTGGACTGGAGAGAAAATCAAATGCTACATGCACTCCTTCTGTGGGTTTTACATGCGTTGGCCTGAGATTCCAGGTATTTTCTGTTGTTTTCCACTTGGCTACGGAGTGAATCAGGGGATTTCACTTCCCTTTTTCATGTTACAATTTTTCCTTTTTAGAATGGAAAACAGTAGTAGTTTCCTTTGGGACTTACAGTCACAATCTTGTTCAAGGAAAAAAAAAAATGCAACCAACAACAAAAAAAGCCTCCCCCCCCGCCAAAAAAAAAAAAAAAAAAAAAAAAAAAAAAAAAAAAAAAAAAAAAAAAAAAAAAAAAACCAAAAAAACCCAACCCCTAAATAAAATGTTCGTAGTAGTGTAAAGGTATACCCTGCAGACCAGACTCTTCTGTCTGCGGATACAGAGGTGACCTGTGGATGCCTCAAACTTCGTGCACTCCTGGAGAGTGAATACTACAGGGATGCAGTGAAAACTGCACGTATGCACTGGAGGAAACTATAGTTTGCTGACTACTTGTTGTGCTGTCGTCCTTATCTTGGGGAAACTCGAACTTGGTTGCTTCTCGCAAGGTCATAATGCCATGTGAACTGTTTGTAAACTGTACTTTGTGGGCAAAAAGGGTTTTGAAGAATTGGGAGGGAGAAAGAATTGAGAGCTCGAGGTAGGTCTTCCCCCTTCCAGTTCAGCATAAGCTTTGCCCAAACTCAGCCTGGTGTTCTCTGCCTCTCCCCTGTGTTTATTCATTTGATGTGTGAATTTTCAATTTCCTCCAAAGGTCACCACTGCAGCCGCTGCGGGCTAAGCCAGTTCCAAAGAGCTCAGGAGCATCACGGAGGAAGACACGTGAGCCTGAAGTAGCAAGCAGTTTGATAAAGAAGATATTTAGCTATTATGTGAAAATGCCAGTGGCCAGAGATGCATTCAAAATTGTTGAAAAATGGTGAGCAACAGCAAACTGCTCCTCCTCCCATTCTTTTTAGTCTTTTTTTTCTTTTTCTTTCCTGAAATAACAAACCTGTCAGGAGTGCTGCTGGCAAGCTGACAGCTGGGGAGAGTCATGAGAGGTCTAATTAAAATGAGGACAGAAATGTTCTAGGTGCTTTAGGCCACTGTGAGGGTATCTGTGACTAACGCTGCCTTGCAGGAGCTTCTGGGTTTTGTCCAAACCAATACAAACTGCACCATTCATAATCTGCTCTGGCTAATAGCACACTAACATCATTAGCACTCTGTGTGAGTGGGGTGGCTCTGGAGTGTTTCTTCTCCCGCCGTTTTCCCTGGCAGGCTGTGACCTGCACAGCGAGCAGCTCTAGTGCAACTTGCCCTACAGAAGTGGCTGAGCAGCTGGTGTTCACGCGCTCCACAGCCTGACTTTACTTCCCTCCTCAATCCTCCTGCAGCTCTGAGAGATACTTCAAGCAGCTAAGCAGCGATCTGGAAGCTTACACTAACCATGCAAGGAGGAAGACAGTGGAGATGGCTGACTTGGAAGTCCTCATGAGAAGGTAAAAGGAGGGTTGTTATTAACCTGTAGTAGTGTCTGGTGGTGCTTTGATAGCCTGGTAAGACTGTCCTTGCCAGGGTGTGCACTAGCAGTATTTCCACAGTAAGTGCGGTATCTTGTGGTTTACTGTGTGTGATGCTGCTTGGCCTTCTGTCCCAGGAGGGCATTCGTGGACATGGGTTTTTATACTCCACGGTGATGGTGGTGGAGGGACAAGAGGAAGTACTGAGGGGTTGGGAGTGCAGGAGTCATCTGAGGAACAAGTAGGAAGAGAAGGGGGATGTGTGCAAGGGTGAAGCAGTTATGGCAGGGAAATGAATGGTGTCAATAGAAAAAGCGGAGTGACGGTGCGAGGCTGGGCTGCACTGTTTGCATCCCTGAGCCATCTCTTTGCTAAAAGCACTTGCAACTGAAATGGCAAGAGCAGTTTCACATGCCCTGCTATCTGTTTTGATGACAAACAAAATCATAGAACCATTTAGGTTGGAAAAGACCTTTAATGTCATTGAGTTCAACAATTAATCCAACACTGCCAAGTCCACCACTAAACCGTGTCCCTCGGCACCACATCTACCCATCTTTTAAATCCCTACAGGGATGGTGACTACCCCACTTCCCTGGGCAGCTTCTTCCAATGCTTGACAACCCTTTTGGTGAAGAAATTTTTCCTAATATCCATCCTAAACCTCCCCTGGCACAACTTGAGGTGGTTTCCTCTTGTCCTATTGCTTGTTAGTTGGGAGAAGAGACCAACCCCCCCCCCCCCCCCCCCCCCCCCCCACCCACCGCCCCTCCGNCCCCCCCCCCTTACTACAACCTCCTTTCAGGTAGTTCCTGCCTTAGCAAAAGCTGATACTTAGGGTTGAAACTGACTGCTCCTCTCCAGAGCAGGAAAATGAGCCTCCAGCCTGGCAGCCCAGGGCTGGTCTGTCCTAACAACTGTGTTCGCCTTTTTGCTGCTGCTTCAGGACCCCACAGAGGGGCAGGCTGGCCAGCAGCCTGGGTGAACTGTTCTCAGAGCCTCTCCACTGCTGCTCTTTCCTGTGGGCTCCCTCAGGCCCTCCATCTCATGCCTGAATTTACTATGTCCTCTGACCAAAACACAAGGGATTTGTTCTTGGCTTGGGAGCCCTCTGTAAAAGTGTGGTGCCTGAAACAAATTTATCAATCCTCGTTTAAAGTCATTACTCCAAGTTGTTATTCCTCATCTCCACTGGAAGAGTTTCAGATGTGATGCCGAAGTCATCTGAGGGATTTTGTGGGCACATCTGATGAAAGGCATTGGCTTTGCTTGGGCCTCTGTAGATGGAGCTGGTGCTTAAAAAGAATAACCTGTTGCTGTCCTGGTCTGGAGATTGTAATTTTCGCACCTGACAGGGGTGTGCTGAAACTAGTATGAACAGGCTGAGAGGTGGGGTGGTTTAGTTGGCCAGGTTTGAGGATTCGGTACTTTTGTTATGTTACCTTTTTCATAGAATCATAAAATGGTTTAGGTTGGAAGGGACCTTAAAGATCATCTAGTTCCAAACCCCTTGTCATGGGCAAGGACACCTCCTACTAGACCAGATTGCTGAAAGCCTCATCCAGCCTGACCTTGAACACCTCCAGGCATGGGGCAGCTTCTCTGGGCAACCTGGGCCAGTGTCTCACCACCCTCACAGGAAAGAATTTCTTCCTGAGATCTAATCTAAATTTCCCCTCTTCCAGTTTGAAGCCATTACCCCTCATCCTATCACTACATGCCCTTGTAAAAGTCCCTCTCCGGCTTTCTTGTAGGCCCCCTTCAGATACTGGAAGGCTGTTATAAGATCTCCCTGGAGCCTTCTCTTCTCCAGGCTGAACAACCCCAACTCTCTCAGCCTGTCCTCATAGCAGAGGTGCTCTAACCATTTCATGATCACCGCAGCCAAGGCTGCCCTTGAGCTTCAGATTCCCCACCAGCCCCTCCTTGTTGGTGAGAACAAGGTCCAGCATGGCACCTCTCCTCGTTGGCTCCTCTGTCACTTGGAGAAGGAAGTTATCATCAATGCATTCCAGGAACCTCCTAGATTGTTTATGGCCTGCTGTGTTGTCCTTCCAACAGATACCAGGGTGGTTAAAGTCCCCCGCGAGGACCAGGGTTGTGAACGCGAGGCTGCTCCTATCTGCCTATAGGGGGCCCCATCCACTCGGTCTTCCTGGTCAGGTGGCCTGTAGCAGGCTCTCACTGTAATGTCACCTGTCCCTGCCCTCCCTTTGACCTTGACCCATAAGCTCTTGGTCAGCTCTTCATTCATCTTCAGGCAGAGCTCCATGCACTGCAGCTGGTCCTTGACATAGAGGGAGGCACCCCCTCCTTGTCTCCCCTGCCTGTCCTTCCTGAAGAGTCGGTATCCATCCATTTCAGCACTCCAGTCGTAGGAGCTATCCCACCGTGTCTGTGATGCCAGTTAGACCGTACTCTTGCAGGTGTGCACACGTCTCTAACTCCTCTTGCTTGTTCCCCATGCTACGTGCATTCGCTTACAGGCATTTAAGTTGGGTCCTCGATGAATCTAGCTCCCTGGCTGCAGTGGCTATCTTTCCTTCCAGCTGCACTCCAGGTGCTCTGCTGACCTGAGAAAGTTGCCTGCAAATAGAAGTCTGTAGCTTCTCTATCACAAGCAGCCACAGCATTTCAGCTATTAAATGCAAAAACGTCACTGCAGGAAAACTTTATAAAAACTTTACTCTGACATTGAGCGGAAACACTTTTCAGTGACAACTGTTTCTTGTCTGCTCTCCTCTTTTTGAACAAAGACAAGGTCTGGTGACAGACAAGATGCCGCTGCGTGTGCTGATAGAACGTCACCTGCCTCTGGAGTACAGAAAGCTCCTGATTCCAGTTGCTGTGAGTGGAAATAAAGTGATCCCCTGCAAATGAAAGCGCCCCTGTGGGTGGGAAGATGGCCCGCTCGCAGAGCTGGCTCTAGATTGTCCCATGTAACTGCTCCCTGTGATGGTTTTCCACTAGTAATGAGTGGGGCAATAAACGGTCAATGTTCCCTTGAACTGATGCAGGTTGTGCTGTGGCTATCACACCAGCCTGCTGGATCTCGCCAACTATTATTACAAGTAATTTGACTATCCTGAATTTTTTTGTTACCTTTTGAATATGTGTACAGCTCTGATTAAATAAAATATTATGTGTATTCTGTGTGATACAAATGCTGCTTATTCCAGTGAGCTGAAAGGCTCCTGCAATGCATTGTTCAAAATGTTCCTAATAGACATTTAGCTCTGTTGATCCTCTTCATACTGACTAGCTGTTTGCTCGAAGGAGAAGTTATGTACTACCTTCCAAAAAGAAGCAGATCTTTGTTAAGCTATGTATTTTTCTAGAGACCTGGGGTCTTGTACCCCTTTGCAAGTCTAGTCTGCTGGGTCAAGAGTGGATCACAGTCCATCTCTGACTACAGCTGTTTACTGATGTAAATTGAAACGGGAATATATACTTTATATATAACTAAATCTCATAAGGAATTAGCAAGCAATGCTTTAAGATTATTTGAGAGATGAAATTTTCTGGTGCACACATGGTGGGTGGACTGGCAGAGATTGATTCAGATGGAGTTAATTGTGTGTATTGGGCTTCCATGGCAAGGTTTTGGTAGTGGGATGCGGGATGGCTGCAGGAGTGGCCTTTGGACCCCAGGCTGGGGAGAGCCAGTTCCAGCCAGCTCAAGAATGGACCCACCACTGGTCAAAGCTGAGCCCATCAGTGACGCTGGTGGCACCTCTATGACAATGTGTTGTCACAAGATGACAAGAAAGGGTAAAAACACTGCACAGCAGCTGTGTCAGGGAGGAGTAAGGAGAAAAATGCGAGAGGAACAACCCTGCAGATGCCGAGATCAGTGAAGAAGGAGGCGCTGGAGCTAAGACTCCCCTGCGGTCTGTGGAGAAGACCATGGTGAGTCAGGCTGTCCCCCTGCAGCCCATGGAGGACCCCACACCATGGTGGGTGGATGTGCCCTGCAGCAAGCTGCAGCCCATGGAGAGGAGCCCAGGCAGGAGCAGGTTTGCTGGCAGGGTCCCACACTGGAGCAGTTCTTGAAGGACTGGACCCCATGGGAGGGACCCCACGCTGGAGAGTGGGAAGCAGGAGAAGAGTGAGGAAAGAGCATGAGGCAAAGTGTTACGGATTGGCTGAACCCCCTCAGTTCCACATCCCTCTGCACCGCTTGGCAGGGAGGAGATAGTTGAACCTGGGAAGAAGGAGGGGTGGAGGGAAGATCTCTTTAGTTTTGTCTTTGTTTCTCACTGTCCTGTGTTTTTAATTAGCAATTGTCCTGGTTTGAGCGACACAGGATTAATTTCTCGTTCAGTAATTTCACTTTTCAGTAAGGTCTCTTATAATGCCTGGGGAAACTGCCCTTTTAGAAGACTCTAGTGTCTGAATTTGTGAAAATATTTACTTCATAGCCAGCTATGGTGGGTGGGTTTCAAGGTCTCAGTGTTTTCGAGCTCACCAGGTGCAGGGACGAGGGGGAGCGAGACCCGGGCACTTGACCCAAGCTGGCCAACAGGATTATTTCATACCATCAACGGCACATTCAATAGAAATTAGAAAGTTTGCTGAGGAGTTTTCTCTCTCCCTTGATGGTTGCGATCCTGAGAACCCCTTGCCCCAGTGCCAGACCCCCGAGCCCTTCCCTTCCTCCCGAAGCCGCAGCGCTCGCAGTGTCCCACATTTGCTGTCCCCTGCTGGGAGTGCACGGCTTCCTACGATAGAATGGGCCGGGTATAATCCTTGTATATTCTGTATTGGTACAGGGATCACTATTGGTTCTTTAGTGTTATTAATGTTAATTATTTAGTCTTATTCTATTAAATCTGTTTATATTTCAGCCCTCAGGTTTCCTTGTTTTTTCCGATTCCCCTTCCCAGGTGGGGAAGGGGTTATTGGGTGAGAGAATAATTGTCTAAATGACAATAAATTGTTGTGGGTTCCTCAAACCATAACAGCAATAAAATTAATAAAATTAAATTAATCTTCCCCAAGTCAAGTCTGTTTTGACTGTGACGGTAATTGCTGAGTGATCTCCCTGCCTTTATCTTGACCCATGGGCTCTTCCCATCTAATTTCTTCCCCCTGTCCTGTTGAGGAGGGGGACTGAGAGTGGCTGGGGGGGTGGTTGGCAACCAGCTGTCGTTAAACCACCCCACTGCAGCTGAAGGCTGGGCTTCCCCAGCAGTTTTCTGCCAGCCTTGCTACTGTCCCCTCACTGTCTACCTACAGAAATGTATCTGGAAGGTCACCGCTCCCGCCTGGCAGTGTCACCGAGGAGGCAGGCAGTGCCAGAAGCTGCTCTGCAGAGGTCAGCCTGCTCCTGGGACGTGGTAGCGTCGTGTGCTGGTGTCCCACCTCACGATCCAAAGCCGCAAGATCCAAGTAGCGACTCCGTAAGCAACAAGCGTGAATAAATCCTCTGCGCGTCTGACACACCTGTGGGGTTTCTACTGCTCAGCTCCCAGGGAGAGCCAGGGTGCTGCGTGGCCTCCCAGCTGCCGTTTCGTACAGGCGGTTTCTGGTCCACACTGTGCTCCCTTGCGTTCCTCGGGTTGGAAAACAATAAAAGCAAAATCCTTGTGTATGATTTCACTGCTTACAGTGAACCTAAACTGTGCCAGGAATGGGGTTAGCCACAGCAGAGGATTTCAGGTGCAAAGGACTGTGACTTTGTAAAATGATTGACAAGCTGGGAAAGAATGAGGCCCATCATACTTACAAGCTTCGGAGGGATGGATATGGATATCAGACTTTCTCTTGGGTGTTTTAATTCAGTGTCTTGCCAAGGGGTCAGTCTGGCACCCTAATGTGGTTTCCTTTTATTTAGCAAGTCTGTAATTCCCAAGATAAGACAAGGTGCTTGTTTAATTTCGGAGAAAAATCAATAGATTTTATTTTTTCCCCCGAATTCTTAGCACCTCTGTCTTGAACTTGAAAATCTTGAGCCTTTAAACTGATTAATTTGACTTTGACTGGAATCTTTAAATGGATTAATTAATTTACCGAGGGCTGTGAAGGACGGATGGCTCAAGCTGCTGCTTAAACAGGACAGAGCGGGGCTGAGCATGGTCCAGTCAGGGTAAGTCAAAGCTCAGCGTGAACATCATCTCGCTGGTGGCTCTCCCGATGCTCCCAGGCTGGGACAGTCTGTGCAGGCTCTGTCTGCACCGGTGCAGCCGGCTGATGGTCACACAGCATGCCTGCCACCCTCTAGCTGTTTCTCCCCACCCTAAGCCTGTCCTAAATCCCACTGGAAGCGTGGATCCCTCTCTCTAGATTAAGCTATGTGTGCCATGTAGTTTCCCAAAACTACAGCCAAAGGGCACAGTTAATAAGGACTCCGGGAAATCCAAGCCAGCTCTTGGCAGCACCACTTGCAAGTTAAACAGGTTTTGCACAACACTAAAGGAAATAATGACGAATATAGTTAAAATCTCTTTGGCAGGCAATACCAATACAAAGGTCAGTCATTTTTCAAGTATTTTTTTAAAACTAATTCCATTAATATGACAAAGGGGATTTTTTGCAATATTCAAAAGGAAACAGCTTTGTTCTTTGAACAAACATATTGCAAAACTTGTACTTTTAAAAATACATTTTCTGCTATTATGGGACTTTTTGAGTGTGTCCTCAAGGCTTTGCGTGCCAGAGTTTGAATTTGATCTGAAGTAGTAATGAAGTTGGAAACTTCTTTTCTCTGTGTTGCTGACGCACCCTGACAACCCTCTTTTCCTAAGGAGAGGATGGAGGGAACCTCTTGGGAAGAAGCTGCTGGTTCCTCCGTCCTTCCATGGTGTTGCCTCCCTGTGCAGCCACGCCGCTGGGATGTACGTCTGCAACCAGCTTCCTTGGCTGTCGCGTCCTGACCCGAACAGCTTCCAGCTGTAGGCAGGAGATGTTGGGGCTTGGATGGTTGGGAATGTTGTGAGAGGGAGAGGTAAGATTCCCCATTCTCTTCTGCTGAGACTCAGCATCTAGTTGCAGTCAAGTCAGGGTTAACTAAATTCAAGACTTTTAGGGACACATTGTTCAAGTCCTAACAAGGTCACTGGAAGGGCAAAAGAAAGAGATGCTTGGCACTGTAAACAGCTGTTAACTTTTGGGGCTCTAGTCCTCAGGGTGAAGCAAAATTAGTGATTCCTGCTGTCTCTGTAGCTCACTGCTTTCTCTACCTCCCCTTTAGGGGCTTTTTTAAAAAGCTTTACAAATTTGATGTTCATCTACCAAATGCTTTCTTGGTGTTTAAGTTCCCTGTCCTTTTTAGATACACTGAATTTTGCTATATTACAACGCCTCCTTTCAGAATACTCCTAGAGATAGCTGCAGTTAGGACATCTGGTTTCCAGCTAGATGATGCGTCTCCCTTTTCAATCCTTTTACAGTTCCTTTTCTGGTATTTTGTGATTTGTGTTGGAAGTGCCTGGCACCAAGTTCAGTATTCAAGGCAAAAATCCCCAGGGCCTCGTACCTCTGGGTGGTACTCACTCTGTCACGCAGGCTGTGATGCCTTTCCAGTTCACAAATGCAATCAGTTTTTGCAAATGCTCACAAAAATATTGGTGGTTTTATTTTGTTTTGTTTTTCAAGAAAGATGACTTCCGATTTCAGCTTTCCTCTTTCTACTTTTCTAACTGTGTTATGAGAAAAGGAACGGATTTTGCGTCTGGGGTTTGCTCCACTTACTCGGCAATTGAGGCACAACTGTAGCAGAGCTGTTTTCCCCACAGGTTTTTTGTTTCAAGAACCCTTACTCCCCTCCCTGGAGAGGGCGATGTGCTGGGTAGAGAGGACACTAATGAACAGGAAAGATTAATTGATGCCAGTGGTTGGAAAGGCGGTTACCACAATGCCTGTGGTGCCTTCCTTGAAGCAAGGGACAGATTTTGGTGTTTCTGTGCTTAGATTGCATTTGCACCTCAGAGTTTGCTTAAACCTACTCATGGGGCAGCACTTGAATTTCTTTCAAAGTGACATCACACTGGACAGCAGCATCTACACCAAGATAAAAGCCTCCTGGGGGACAGACACGATCACAAACCTGGCGTGAGTTGAACTCACCTTGCTCATGCACCCTGACCGTGCTGATAGCACCTTATTTTGCAAATGTATCTTTGAAACCCTCTTTGAGCCAAGGAACCACAAGGCCAAAGGACTAAAGCAGCCATGTTGCAGCCTGGAGTTGGATGGTGGCTTCTCAGATTCTAGCAATGGCTGTTGCAGCATCATTTTGTCCCCAAGCAGAGAGCCCGACACCCCACGGTGCCCCAGTGCCGTGGGGGTGTGAAGCCTCTGGGGATCAGGAAACCTGGAGTCATAGAATCGTTTAGGTTGGAAAAGATCTTTAAGATCATCTAGTCCAACCATTGACCCTACTCTGCCAGGTCCACCAGTAAACCATGTCTCTTAAGCACCACATCTANAGTCTCACTGAGCTGAAATACTCTGCACAGGCTGCAAAACTGGAGTGGAGTGCTTCGCTGCTTAAGCTGAAAATGTTTCTGATAGTTGAATCTAACCTGTCCTTTCAGCTGTTGGTTACCAGCTGTATCTCTGTACGCATGGGAAGAAGTATTTAGTGCAGTAACTCTGACTCCCAGCTTGGTATCAAAACTTGTAGATCAAACAGTCCGTTTATTCTTAATATTAGAAGTCTGCTTACTCTCCTTCAAAGCCTGTCGTGCTTCCCTCCCTGGGTGGGGGCCCTACTCGTCTCACGTCTCCGGCGAGCAGTCTCTCGAGTGCCATTTCCACAGGCATGACTCCTTGGTCTGGTTGTTCTCTTCAGACCCGATAAGCCAGGCCAACGTAGGTATCTAGTGTCTGATCATCAATGTCAGGATCGATCGTGCAGAAAGCGATCTTCAGGTCATCAGCCTTCGCCTCTCTGTTCAAAAACAACTCAGTCACTGCCGCATTGTGGTATGTGAAAGGAACATTTACTTCTTTGTGTCACAGTGAGAATCCATGCTGCTTGAAATGCAGAGCAGAGATGTCTTTCAATGTTGTTACCTCTGCCTCACCAGTAACCTTTTGTTTGGTAAACATGTATGTAATAAAGACTAAGTACTAAATTTCAAACTGAACAGAAGTTAGGAACTGTTAGATTTGTGATAACCTGGGAAGACCTTAATTGAGCTCAGTTGTGCACTGCGATATCCTCTGTTACAGAACTACATTCTCGCTTGCAAATTCTGCGCCCACATTGGACAGAACTTCATGAGCATCTGCCCACCTTTGGTGTTCTTCTTAGTGCTCGGTGCATGGCACTAGACTTTTTTTTCCTATGCAGTAACTGCCTCTTGTTTATCTTGTTTTGAGGTGGAATTATTTCTTTAAATAGGCAGTTGTCAGTCCTGTTCGCTCTTCCCACTCCTCAGAACCAGCCTCTGAGGATATACAGGATTTTACTGCTGGTATTGGAGATCTGAGGAGTGGTGAGACATGAGACTTCAGGCACTGAAGGGGATTACTGGTACAACTAATCTTCTTTACCCACTGCCTGTCGTATCCAGGTCCTTTGGGTCAGGAGCTGAGGCTGTGCAGTGTTTCATAGAGCAGGACTCAACCCGGTTTTGGTGTTTACTGGAATATTCACAGCCAGGGCCCTCTGTAGTGCTGGGGGGCCCTGCACTGGCCATGCACTCCTCTGTCCACAGCGGCGTTCCCTCTGCACGCGCTGCCCTCATCTACTGTCCCCATCAGCCCCTTCCCTCCAGACTTACATTAAATCTCCCAGCTTGTTCTTCAGCTGTCTCAGGTACTCCTGCTTCTTCCCGACGTACTGGCTTCTGAGTTTTGCAACAAAAGGTGCAGCGTTCCCCTCCTCATCCTGAAAGAAATTACAGGTGCGTTAGCACTGAATGTGTGTTCCAGTCTGGGTAGGAGCTGCCCCCCAATGTGTATTGAAATAACTCAGGTCCCCTAGAAATGGAATTTCCAGGTGAAAAGTGGAAATAAAGAGAAAGAACATGGGAAAACTCTGATCACAGAAAAGACAGGAGCTTGCATTGCCATTGTTGGCAGATGGCCTTTGTGTGTTAGAGCTTGTGGTGGGCACTGCAACTTTGTTAGTCTGGTAAACCTTGTCAGCCTGATAAAACTAATTTAAGCCCTAAATTAGGCTTAATCTGAATAAAAAGGAAAACATCAGCTTACTTCTTTGAATAAGGATATGTAGTTGATGAGGTCTTCAGTGCTGTCCAGCTTGTACCTGCTTGCATCGACTAGTTCTTGGATTGACTCTTTCCTTTTCAGGGGAAAAGCTTCTCTCACGGCCGTGCTGCATGGAGACAGGCAATACGGGCACAAGTGTGTGTGCTGTTACAGCACGAGCACCTAACGACTGCTGGTGTGGCTGGCTGGTTTTTAGGCTACCAGAGTGTACATGTATTCCATGGGCCAGATCTTCAAAAATTCATTGGTTTCACAGGAAACATGTTTCGAGAAGCACACGCATCTTCAGACACCAAAACAAGCGCAAAGCTTTCGGCAGAGCTTAGGACTCAGGTGAGCGTTGGATGCTGAGCCACGTGGGAAACTCTGACTGCAACCATATCTGGTAGCCCAGACTGAATTGGTTAGCGTGTCTGTGCCAGAACTGTGTTCCCAGCGAAGTGCTGGAAGTGGCTGGCACTTCTCTTCTGTGCCATGGCCCAAAGAAATGCTGTATTTAGAGCATCACTTACAAAGGCACAGCTGGTTGATTAACTGGGAGAAGATTGACAAACCTTGCACCCCTAGCAAAATTAACAGAAATGCTTTGCGACCTATAACAGGAGCTCATAGGAGCACTGTGTCGGGTCCCCTGTCCCCTCAGGGAGCAGGGCAGGGTGTAGGGGCTGCCAGCTCGTCCCACTGCATGGGTGAAGCACCCCATGTCTGCTCTCGGGCCTTTTGCACTGCTCAAAACTGGCAGCATTGACATTATTCTAAACCTAAGAGGTTAACAAGTATAGACTTGCTGTCCACAAAGGAATTTAAAAGAGAGAAAAGCCTCCTCCCCTGGCTCTGCTAGCAGATAAGCAAAGTGGCATATCACAACATCCAACAGGCTGCCCACGGAAGTGGTGGAATCGCCATCCCTGGAGGTATTTAAAAGATGGGTAGACGTGGTGCTGAGGGACACAGTTTAGTGGTGGACTTGGCAGTGTTAGGTTAATGGTTGGAGTCGATGATCTTAAAGGTCTCTTCCAACCTAGGTGATTCTGTGATTCTATGTGCCACATGTGGGCAGAGCCTGGTGGGAAACAGTTGGCCTCTTGCCTGAACTGCTCACTGGTCAGGGATCCGCTGTTTGAGCTGTCACAGGCAGCCAGCACATTTTGCAGGTTGGAAATCAGCAGATTCTGGCCATGGTACTGTTCTTCACTTACCTGTGAAACAGGGAAGGTTCACAGGTCAGTAACTGCCCCATCTGTCCCTTGGATGCAGCTGTGGAAAAGGACCTGGGAGTCTTGGTAGACAACAGGATGACCACGAGCCAGCAATGTGTCCTTGTGGCCAAGAAGGCACCATCTTGGGGCACATCAAGAAGAGCGTGGCCAGCAGGTCTAGGGAGGTTATCCTCCCCCTTTACTCTGCCCTGGTGAGGCCACATCTGGAGTATTGTGTCCAGTTCTGGGCTCCCTGGTTCAAGAAGGACAGGGAACTGCTGGAGAGGGTACAGCAAAGGGCTACAAAGATGATCAGGGGACTGGAACACCTTTCTTACGAGGAAAGGCTGAGGGACTTGGGTCTTCTTAGTCTGGAGAAGACTCAGAGGGGATCTCATCAATGCTTACAAATACTTAAAGGGAGGGTGCCGGGAGGATGGGACCAGTCTTTTTGCAGTGGTGCCCAGTGACAGGACAAGAGGTAATGGGCACAACCTTGAACATAGGAAGTTCCATCTAAACATGAGGAGGAACTTCTTTCCTTGGAGGGTGGCAGAGCACTGGAACAGGCTGCCCAGAGAGGTGGTGGAGCCTCTGTCTCTGGAGACATTCAAACCCCGCCTGGACGCCATCCTGTGCAACTGGCTGTAGGTGACCTTGCTCTGGCAGGGGGGTTGGACTAGATGATGTCCAGAGGTCCCTTCCAACTCCTGTGATTCTGTGTTCGTTGTCTATATTCTGATCTTCTAGAAGCTCTCTTGGGAGCACTAAGAGCCTGGCCATGTCTTG
This sequence comes from Burhinus bistriatus, assembly GCA_013397275.1. Lineage (NCBI taxonomy): Eukaryota > Metazoa > Chordata > Aves > Charadriiformes > Burhinidae > Burhinus > Burhinus bistriatus. The sequence continues at coordinate 197,380 of VYXH01005405.1, forward strand.
CATGGCCAGGATTCCCTTCTCTAGCATGTGGCAGTGTTTACTTTTACTCTCAGGAGAACGTGCAGCTTCCCAGTGGGAGGAATGGAAGGTGAAGCTGCTTTGCAGAGGAACACTTCCCTTGCCTGCTGCCTGTCACACCAGGAATGTCTGGGCAGAGGTGTGGAATTGGGTTGTGGGTTGCCTGCCTTCCTGGTGAGTATGTCGTAGAATGAGCTCAGGACATGGTTTGATCAACAGAGCCGCATGTTCTCATAGAGGGTGTCAGACCATTCCATGGCATCTCCGTACTTCTTCTGGAGGTAGCTGAGAAACAACTCGGGAAGACTGGATCACTTCCCCGTCTACAGATAACAAGTGAGTAACTCCCATAAGCAGCAGAACTAAATCAAATCTGCCCATTTGATTCTAGCTGTTTGTGTATAGATGTCTGTCTTGGGGGCATCTCACACAGTGGTAACTGAGTGCTAGCACTGGCTGGAGTCTTCCTCATAATTAGAGCCCTCAAAGTGTTTCTCCCAGGTTTGTTCTCTAAATGCGGGTAAGTTTATAATGAAGCTCTTCTGCTGCCGAGACCACTGATAAAGTCTCTCTTCTCCTACCTATTTTTGTGAAATATGTAGGAACTTGCTGCCTGCAAAGCACTACCCTTCTGTCAGATTTCAGCTGAGCTTGGCTCATGCGTTGAGAAATGGAAGCAGTTATTGGAGAAAAGTAGATCAGCCAGTGATTGCAGCAACCCTGTTGGCCCAGTAAAGCAAGCTGTAAGTATAAAGACAACTGCTGTAGAAAACGCTAAGCCATTTAGGGCTGATCTCAGAGATGTTTCTAGGCTTCTAGCTCAAGAGAAGAAATCTGTAAAGTGACTCTGCCTCTCTCAAAGTTGCTCTCATATGGCTGAGGCACAGTAACAGGACTTGCCCAGTATCTGGGGAAGTGGTATCATACTTGTCCCTAACTTGGAAGAATTAAACAGCCACTTTTATTCTCTTTTTGAGTCTTGTATCGCCCCAGACAGGCAACCCATGATATCTGCCTTGGCACGTCGACCCTCTGGTGTCCAGTTGTCAGTCCCAGCCCACTCTAGACAAAGAAGAGGAAATTCTTTGGGTTTTTGTGTAACAAAACCAAAGCAGTTTTATATTAATCCATTTATCAATATAAATTATTTTTTGCCCCAGCTCCTCGTTTTTCCTGCAGTGACACCTGTTCCTCTCTCGCATGGGCGTAAACACTGTGGGGTTTAATAACGAGTTGACATGGGTTAAAATCAATCCAGCAATAAAACCCTGGCCTTGCTTTGGCTGCAGAGATGTTGCCAAGGTTTCCACCACCTAAGAACAGAAGCTGCATAGTCACGATGGTATGCCGGTCTATAGAGCACCATCACAGCCCGGGATAGCAGCAGTCGACCCAGCTAAGGTCTCAGACTCAGAAGAGTGGCTGATCTAGCTCTAGGTAACTGCAGTGGTACCTCCCCTGGTCACCCTGCCTTGTTGGAGGAGTCTTCAATGACAGCTCAGCTGCTCTTGAAACAGCTGCTGGACCACTGCAGTTTACAGCCCTGGACATCAAAGCAACCAGTGCTGATTTCTGGTTTCCTGAATGCCTCTGAATTTGTGGTGGTGGCTGGGCATCAGCTGCTTCATGAGCAGGCAGCTGTCCCAGGAGCAGGAGTAGCAGGAGAAACCTCTTCAGCCTGGGATGGAGCTACTCCAGTTATCCACGTGACGCTGTCCTAATTCATGAGTCAGATCCCTGGGGAGCCCTGCCAGGCACAGGATTACTGCCTGCTGAGGTGGTTTGTTCTTACATTTCATGCAGCTCAATCCAGATGAAACACTAGGCAGGATGTTGGCGAGACCCTGGCTTCCCAAACTGGACTGGCTGTCATAGCACATGCTGTTTGTGGAGAAGGAAAATGGGACAAACCTGCTGTTCTAGTGCCATTTTCTCTGTCCAGACATCCTTTAGGATGTTGACGACATCCTTCTTAGTCAGCTTTTTGTTCTTGACTTCACCTTCATGCCTCAGGTACACAGGAACCTTGTCACCTTTGCCCTATGTAATAGAAAAGAAACACAGACATAGGTAAGGCATTTGCCTCACTGGCAGCGATGCAGCACCAAAGCCATGTTGTCAGCATCTAAAGCCATTAAAATGAGTCATCTGTGTGGGTCTCATTCCCAGGACTATAAAACACATCTGTCAGTGTCTCTGCAGTGCATCTCAAGTGCTCCAGGGTGGACAAAATGGGACTGTGTGAGAGGTTCTGCCAAGCAAAAATAGAAGAGGAAAGATCTTCCTTGGAAATATTTTCCAGGAATGGCAGGGCAAACAGCTCAAGCTTCTGGAAAGGCTGAGGAAGAGATGTTGAAGGTCTAAAGAAATGCTACTCTGTCCCTGAGAAAACCTTTGGATACAGCTATGCTTGGTATGATGTGAAAAATCCTTGTAACATTTCCTTGTCCCTGTATCATTTCCTGATTCCCCTACGTGCTGGGGTGCAGTGCAGTGGGATGCTGAGTTGAGTGAACTTCCTGATGCCACCAAAAGGAGTCATTCTCTACTATGTAGTCTCGCTACTTAGTCTTAGTCATTCTAGTGCTTGTCTGAGTTCATCTCATCAGCAGGGAACTAACCTGGGAAAAAAACAAATACTGCTCTGCTGGATACTTGCCTGTCACTGCAGCCAGTACCAGGGTAGGGACAGGGCAGAAGGACAAGGCTTATCAGCAGCAGGAAGCTGTTAATTTGTCTCAGCCATATAGTGCAGCATTAGTAAGGGGCTCTAGCCCACTGGTAATACCTGCCTGTCTGATAATTCACCTGGCATTGTTGTAAAGTGGGGCTACTTCAGCTGTGTCTTCAGTACACTCAGTTTCAGCTTTTCTATTGCACCTGAGGTTTCCTAGCTTTAAAGTTTTCAATGGTTACGCTAATGGGAAGGTGAATATTGAAGACACCATCCGTGAAAGCAATTCTCTTACCTTCCTAATGGATATTTATTACCAATTAATCTCAGTGGAAACAAGCAGAGAAGAAAGCTTGCACGTACCCATCCAGGGAAGGCATTTATCTCTTTGAGTGCTCCTGTTCCTATTTCTTCCAGAAGCACATCCACTAGCTGCTCACTGGTCTTCCCCTCAGCCAGACAGCCCCACCGCTCAGCTCCACCAGGAATCACCTCTACAACAGCAAAAGCCACTGAGCTGCTAGAAGAGGAGAATGCACCTACGCATACTGGTTTTGTGCAAATCCCACTAGGAGCCTTATGATGGATAAAGATCTCCAGACATCTAGTTTGTCTCCTAAGATGTCTAAGGCAAAACAGAATACCCTGCAAGCTCTTCTCTCTCAGGCTACTGCCTAAAAGACTAGGAGAAAATGGGGCATTGCAGGTAAGAAATGCAGCATAGCAAAGCAGTTAAAGATGGGCTGCCTTAAGCAAACCACTACTGAACACATTTGGCACCTGAACACTTTGCCCAGTTTGGCCGGGGCGTGCAGTTGTGCTGAACTCACTGGAGTTCAGCCCAGAAGTTGTCTCGCTCTTCTGCAGTCTCTCTGTGGATTTCCAGCAGTGTTTCATATTCGTTATGGAGCTGATCAAAATCCTTCCACAGAGACTTCATCTAATACAGAAAGGAGGACTGTAACAAACTAACCAGAGTAACAGAAATTTTCTGTTGTTGTCAGACAGCTCAGGGGAGCAGTGAGTGCAGCCCATAGACTTATGGAGAGCTGTCCCTGGCTGATCCCTTCTAGATTGGAAGAAACATAAATAATTTATCAAATTTCATTGTAACCATTCACAAAACCTTCTGGCAAAACATGTCAATGACCCTTTTATGCCTGCTTTTGTGTTTAAAAATAGATCTTAATCCACTAGGAGAGAGCAGGAGAAACATAGGCTTCTGTTCTAGAAATTTTTACCTGCGTCCCCTTCAGATCCACTGTATTTATTTAGAAAGTGTTTCTTTTTTATGTGACTTATCTTTGCTCTACTAGTACAAAGGTACGTTGTGATTCAGAGGTAACCACAGCTCTAGTCTGGGTTTTGAGGTCTGTTTCTGTCTATATGGTGCCATCACGTAGGGGCACTCACAGTGGATCACACTGTGCTGATGGTCAGGGCTGGAACAGAGCTGCCCATGGAGCTGCCAGTGGCCCAAACGTATCTCCAACAGCCCAGCACTGCTTTTCTGAAGCATGAAGATGGGTACTACTTTTTTGCCTTAATGGAGGTTTTCATCCATCCCTCTTGACAACTGTGCACTAACTATGTGGTGGGATCCCACGTGCTCTCTTTGTCACCCTCCTAGAAATCAGGTCACTGCTGCTCTGCCACTGCAGTGTTGGAAGGAGACCCCATCCTAGCCACTGGTGTGTGTTGTCCCCGTGCTGTCCTGCATATGACATGGTATTGCTCCTGTGCATCTCCAGTGCAAGCTAAGCTGTCAGACATTTCTTCTGAAAAGGCAGCAAACAGATACAACATGAGGAACCTAGTCCAGTTCTTTCACAGTTGGAAAATGCATTGAGCAGCCCCATAGTTGGGTTTGATGACCCTGGAGTTCCAGTAGGCTGAAGAAGCCATTTGATACTACTGGAAAGGCAAAACCTCAGCTAGACAGATAAGCATCAGTAGCCCAGCAGTAGTTTCAGTTAGCTGTGGTTTGGACAAAACTGTGCAATCTTTGTGAGGTGAAGCTCGTTCAGTTATTTACATATATGATGACGACTTCAGACAGTAGTTCTCAAGCTGTAATCTGTGGGCTCCTGGTGGTCTGTGGGCCATTATTGCTTTTATGGTTAACTGAGTTAACTCAGTTAAACCTGATGTTAAGGGTTTGTGATGGTGTACTACTTTTGAGTGCTCTGGCAGTCTGAGATTCCAATAGATAGGGAGCTTTTGAGGCAGGGACTTTTCATGTATTTCATGTACAAAGAACAAAAATGCCCTTATGTGAGCTCTAGGTTCACTGAGTCCCTACGCCAACCTGAATACTGAAGCGTCATGTTATGTTTGTATTTATGTAAATTAGGAGCTTATGCTCACCTCCTGAAGCAAATCAGAGTATTTTGTCTCCAGTGATTTCAAAATCTCTCCTGGGCACAACATCTCCGTAGTCTGCTGTCATTGTGTTCAGCTTCACCTGGGCTTTTGTGAGGTCCTGCGGAGCTATCTTCAATGCCAAAGTTAACTTCACCACATCTTCACCCTTGACATCTTTAAACAACAGCCATTGATGAAAGTCCATGACAGCAAAATTGCAGTCGTATTTTTCTGAATTGTCTATTAAGCTTTTAGACCACATAACCCTACAAAGTGTCGGCAAGAGCTGAATGGCGCTAGACTGTATTATTATTAAAGAACTCCAAGTCCAGGAGTCTATTGCAGTGTTCACATTCCCACCCACCGTCTTGCCTCCTCTCCCATGCACACATACATACTTAAAGGCTCAGGCTTGGTTTTGATGAACAGAAAGGATCACAGGCGGGGAGAGCCTTAGGTGGATGCAATGGCTACAGCCAGCGAGTCAGAAGCAGTGACTGTAACCTGACTATGGATCAACAGATACCAGGTACTGAAAGGGTCCCGACCACCATGAGTAACCTCTGTGCCAGGTATTTGTGACACCTGAATTTCAGCAGTTTTGTCCACCCTTGTGGACAGGCACAAAGCTGGCAGCTGCAGCTGGGTAAAACATCTGACAGTTGGCACTGGAGTCAAAAAACATAAGGAACCGTTGCACTGGGTAGCTCCTGCCTTCAATTGACCTGTTGTGCTCAGCAAGAGCATACAAGAATACAAGCAAGGACTTAGTGAATCAGATCAGACAAGTAGCTACATCCCTGCCTATTCCCTTTCCTACCTGTTTATGGCCTTTTTGTCCATGAGTTTGTCTAACTTCTTTCAAGAATCAAAGCATATCTAAAGATATTTCAGAGATACTCTGAATTTTTCATGCAACACTGCACCCATGTGTGTGCATTTAGGTCTCTGTGCAGGACAGGTTCTCACAGAGATCCACCCTCTCTACCTTGGACTTGATGACATGTCATGTCCAGCTATTCATTACGCATGTCATTCAGTTTTGCTAGAAGTAGTTTGCGGGCACCATACTCATTGAGATAGCGAGCATACTCCTCGGCTACATTTGTCCACAGATGCTCCACCTGCAGGAAACAGAAGCTTGAACTGATCAGGAGCGTCGCATCAGTGGGAACTCTTGGGCTGGTTTGGTGGGTCTAGAGCAGAAATTAAGGAGCAGAGAGTGGGATAAGGGAAGCAAAATGGGAAAAACTAGAGCAGGAGAGTAGGCAAGAGATAACAAAGTAGAAAATTACGGACCAGATGGAAATGTGACAGTAGAGTTCAAACTCAGATATAGTGTGCAAAAGGGTGCTCCATCTGAGTGTTTAGCCTTCTACAGACTGAATTATAAACCTTTCATCATCTGAGTTACACCATTTCTCTGCCCATATCTAGCAAACCTTCCAGCAACTTATTCTGTCCCTGTTGCTGGTCACACAGGAGAAAAAAGAAGCTGCCACTCTTACCAATTTAGTCCACTGGAACTGGTGACAGAAATGTATCTTGGATGGAAACATGGCATTGTATTTGTGCTGTATTTTTAATTTTTGTTGTAATTTTTAATTTTAATTGCACTTTAAATCAGTTGCAAAGTAAAACTATCAGAAATCTGGAAGTCTAAGAGCTGGGATTATGTGTAAAACTAAAGCTTATTTCCATGATGTGCATTTCGTTACATGATCACATCCTGACACCTGCCTAATCTGCCAGACAGGGAATGAATCAAGATGTTCTTTTACTTGTTGCTCAGAAGATGACTGGTGCCTCAGGGAACTCTGACTATTCTGATTCTGATGAGCATTCTGAATTCTGTTAGTCTCACAAAAATACAAGCCCTCTGTAGCAGTGTTGTTTTGCCTGTGTCCCTACACCATCATAGCCACAACTGCACTGCCACCAGCAGACAGGTCAGCAGCTTGGATGGATCTTTCCAAGGAATTTTTGAATATCCAACTGTTCCACAGTTAGAATATTTGAATGCTATTTCAAAAAATGGGTTTTTGGTTTGAGCAGAATTATTTTTCCCCAATGTCCCTCACCTACAGTGCAAAACTTCAATAGCCCATATAGGATTTGGATTCTGGGCTCTATTCTTAGGTATGGCAAGTGTAACTTTGCATAAATTCCCAGTTGTTCCTTTCAGAGAAGGTGCTCTATGAAGCACTGAGGCTTCACTGAGTGGAACTAGCTAGTTCTAGGACTGCAAATGGAAGAAACATTTATGAGCATTTTGATCTAGCTAGTGAAAGCAAAGCCTCTGAGGTTCACCAAGTGCTAGCTAGATGAATAAGGAGCCTACATAATCTGTCCTGAAGCTTGTTCTTCTTCACCTTTACCACTTAAACATAGTATTTAAACTAGTGGATGAAAGCAAGTTCAGGTGGAGTTCCTCATGCTGTTATCACACCTCTGACTACAGCAGAATTGCTGTGTGACAAGGACAATTTGTTTCTTCCTCCTGCTCATTTTTCACCAGGAGGATGATACAACCCTGGAACAGGCTGCCCAGGCTCGCTGTTCTGGGTGGATCTCAAAACTCAAGCCCGACAAGCTCATGGCTGATCTAATATAATGTAGGCGATAGTTCTGCTTCATGTGGCTGGTTGGGCTGGGGACTTTAGATGTTTCCTTCCAACCAACACTTCTTTGATACTTCCTGAATTAGCTACAGTAGCTATCAGGACCCGAAGAACCTTAATTGTCCTGATCAGCCACAGCTGGACCCTCCACCCACACACCATCTGCCCACAGCTGAGGAGCTCTGTTTAAGCTCAGGCCAAGGCTTTTGGTCTTGGTTGAACTATGTTGTAGGCGTATCTGCCTCCAGTCCTGTCTCTGTACCCTAACTGGACCTTGGTCTGATGTTGTAGGTAGCTCTTCTCCTGGATGGACCCCTTTGGATGGCTGTTGCAGTTTTGTCTCCAGTCCTGACTGTGTCTCCTGCTGCTCCTGAGTGCTTGCTTCCTCCCCTCCACCACGGATAGACCCTGGGCTTAACTGCCTCATCTAGAACTGCTGAGGACGACTTCTACCAGCACCTTGCTTGGTGCTGCGAGACTGTGCCCTGGTTGGTGGGGCTCTGGCTGTGCTGCAGTCACCCACCGCTCTTCATGGGTCCTTCATCCTTCGTCATGCAGCAGCCCTGCTCTTGATGCTCCCCAACAGCTGAAACTGTTCAAGAACTGTATAAAGTGGTAATTTAAATTAGAAAGACTTAACTAGTCTTGCCTCAGTGTGACTCTACCAGCGTAAGATGAATGATACAGATGTAAAGATGCTAAGAATACAATGTTGTAGAAGATCATATGTATTTTTAAGTAAGAACTTATAACATTAGCACCAGAAAGATATTTATTTCCTTGCCCCTTCAAGCATGACTGTGCAAGAGCCAGATGGGGCAAGAGATAGGAGTGAAGGCTTCTGACAGCGGCAGCACAGCCTGTCCCAAGGGAACAGGATATTCTTTGGAGCTGGCCAAGATCCAGCATCACTACTGTGCCAGATATGCAGTGCCTGCTCCAGAACTTCTACTGGCACCAAAGGATGAGAGCCTGGGAGGTAAGAGATCAGAGGTACAAAATGCATCCAACTGAACTTGGGAAACCTTTGACTCATCATTGTCTAATTTAACTGAGTCTGAAGAGAACTCTTTTCTTCCTTCATGTTGTCAATGAACTTTAACAAATGTTGTTTCTCTTGCTTTAACATATTTATTTCATCTTTCTCCTTTTCCTGCAGTGCCAGTATCTGCTGGGTGCACTTCTCAGACACAGTTGTGATCATAGCCTTCAGGGGCTCTAGGGCACAAATTGTCTTCTTCTGATGAGCTACAGAAAGCAGAGGTGAGCTCTCACAATGAGCAACAAAGCCTAGATTTTACTCAGCTGGGCTGTTGGATATTCAACCCCAAAACAGTGCTGGTGGGAAGAGGGACTGAACACGGAGCTTTTACTGCTTGGCCTGGTGAGTGCCTAAGGACTGGGAGTAGTATCTTTTGGGATTATATCCTGTTTACCCAGCTGTGCATATGAACTTCATAAGGATTGTTACAGAAGGACTTCTGATTTCAGCTCATGCTATTTACTCTGGTTCGGAAAACAAAGGATTAACAGTATTGAACAGTTCAAGAAGGACGGGGAACTGCTGGAGAAGGTACAGCAGAGGGCTACAAAGATGATCAGGGGACTGGAACACCTTTCTTACGAGGAAAGGCTGAGGGACTTGGGTCTTCTTAGTCTGGAGAAGAGAAGACTCAGAAGGGATCTCATCAATGCTTACAAATACTTAAAGGGAGGGTGCTGGGAGGATGGGGCCAGTCTTTTTGCAGTGGTGCCCAGTGACAGGACAAGAGGTAATGGGCACAGCCTTGAACACAGGAAGTTTCCTTGGAGGGTGGCAGAGCACTGGAACAGGCTGCCCAGAGAGGTGGTGGAGCCTCTGTCTCTGGAGACATTCAAACCCCGCCTGGATGCCATCCTGTGCAACTGGCTGTAGGTGAACCTGCTCTCACAGGGGGGTTGGACTAGATGATCTCCAGAGGTCCTTTCCAACCCCTGTGATTTTGTGATTTTTATTTTGTTTTCTTGAGTACTTAAGGTTTTGATAAGATATATGAGCACTGATGGCTTCGGCATGTTTTACTAGGTGGGAAGGTGTCACTAGTTGAGCACCGGCAGCATATGGGGCTAAAGACAGCTGGTAATTAGCAATATAGCATCTTCTGTGAAGGCACATTCTTCATGAACTTCGATCTGCTTTCTTGTCTCCAAATGCATAGTCTCATGGAACCTTTTGTATACAAATTCATTGTCTACCCACTCTCCCCTCTTTTTAGGTATGCCTTGGCCTCTCTTCTTTTGCCTTTCTCTTCAGTACATCTAGTAAACAACTCATGCTCTTCTTGGCTTTCTCTACTGTAGCGTGTGCTTTTCACTCTCAGCTATTTCTCCTTTGACTTGAAAATTTTTTTTAAAGGTATTTACCTGAGGAACCTAGTGACAGTACTTGACTTGGGTCCCACATCCTGGTTACAGTTACAGGGTAGAATTTGGTCTGATGTCACCTCCTTGGTGCGGAGGCTTGTTTTTATGGCTAGATGGAATTCCACCAGGAAAATAAAATGATCAAAGACAGGATATGGCGTGATTCAAATGAGGCTGTGAGCAAACCTCACTTTGTTTGTGAATAACTGCATTATTCAGTGATCAAAACTGTTCACTTCCTCTCCTGAACAGAAGGATAGAAATGCTGGTAGATGCTGAATAATCTGACTTGGAGGTTTTTTTCCTCATCAATAAAGGCTAGTATTAGTATTTATGTACAAATACTATACAACAGATTTTGCATTTTAAAAGTTAAAACGCATACATAAATCTAAGAACAGGAACTACTTTTCTTATTATACTTGGGTGTGAATTTCCTTCCCATGCTATAATTGTACCAAAGGTTTTGTAGAACTGTTTCACTATGATACTTGTATCAGGTCAAGAGATGGCAAAAATTAGAGCATTAGCCCAGGGATTCTGCCACTGTGCTCTCTGATTGCTCAGCGTGACCATGTTAAAACTTCAGCAAACTTGTTTTGAGGTGTAGTTTCACTGTTTCACAAGTGACTCCTGACCAGAAGCAAACCCCTTTAAATTAAGCGCAACAGTATTTTCAATTGTAGCTGCCTAGTATGTCAGAAGTTAGAGCACAACTCGCTGGCTGCCAAAGTGATTATTCTGTAGTGTGGACACTGGCCAGTGCCATCTGAGAACATTGGCTCTCTGATGACCTCTCAAAACCCTCCCCATGCCAAGAAAGGACAGCCATTCTCCCACTTGGCGAGCATTCAGGCTGGGGTGCAGCTCACTGCACGTACAGAATTGCTGGATGGACCCAGAAGCCTTAGCACCACAAAGGAGTGAATGTGAAGGCCCTGTGGACATAGCAACCTGAGTATTATTTTAATCATAGAATGGTTTAGGTTGGAAGGGACCTTAGAGATCATCTAGTGCCAACCCCCCTGCCATTAATGAAGAAGTGGATTCAGCCGTGGATAACATCACCATGAAGACCTATTCTGCCATTCAGCTTTGTCTTGGAGGAGCTCCCAGCAATGTAACCTTTATCTCAGATCAAGGTAATGGCTGTAGGGTTTTGATGGCTCTCTCTTCCACAGCACTGTTTTCCAAATTCTGCTAAGTACCTTCACATTCACGTAGATTTACTCCAGAAACAATGCTGTAAAGCCTCAGTACTGGCTCAGCGCAACCTTAACAGCCAACGGAGCTGCAGCTGTATGTCCAGTTCTGGCAGAAGACAAATGGTTGCAAGCAGCCAGTACAGGCTGCACATCCCTGTTCCCATCAGAAGCTGCTGCTTTCTCTGGTCTGCGTGCTCAGTTATGCGTGTGCTAGCTACTTCAAATGTCATGCTACCCAAGTGATGCGGCTAAATATACAGTGTAAGCAGTACAGTTCTTGGACATAATACTTTTTTTTTTTTTAACCAGATTATTCTGACTGAAGTGAGAATATGTTGAAATGCTAGCAGATGTAAGGGGAGAACCCGCCCCAGCAGTGGGTGCAGTGCCGAGCACCTTAAACATCATATAGGCTAGTACAGGATATATGACTAGGGCAGAAAAAACAGAGTAAGATAAAGCTGCTAAATCAGACTACAGAGATAATAGCCAGTTGGCAGAGAATACAATGGTGTGGGGTAAAGGTGGTTTAGTTTCAGTTTCAAAAGGAACTGAAATGCTACTGCTAGATTATGCACGTTAGGTGGAGGGATGAGACATGTCTCGAAGCAAACTGTTACGTTTATCAGCTTCAAAGCTGCACCTTAAGACTCCAAGCACTGTAGCAAGGCACGATAAAATTCTGATGTTAGGAGCCCTCAGAATGGCCACCTCTCACAGATTTTAAAGAAGTTGTTTTTGTTAAGCAAGTCAGACATAATTTAAGGATAAAGATTTAGGAGTGAGGTTCTACAAATCAGTAAATTTCCTTCCTTTTCTCTTTCTTTTGTACTCTTTCTGCTCTCAGACACTTGCTTTTGTCTCTTCCCTAGTGCAGATGCTTTCTTGAGCAATTCAACTCACCAAACTACCAGGAAAGTCGGCAGCTCTTGGTCTTTGTTTTTCCTGCTGGGTGAGTTGACTCAGCCCATAGAGGTGTCCAGCGAGTGGCAGAGCTGGTGCAGTCTAAGCAGTGGGAGAGCACCAGCAGGACTGGGGATGTGGGACCTTCTTGGTTCTGTGGCCAGGAGTGGCTGGATTAGATGACTGCTCCCCTGGCCAGGCAGGTGAGCTGATGGCTGTGCTAGGCAGGGAGGAGGAGGCCTGGAAATCACTTACTGATAACCCCATCCAATACCCTTACCTAAAAGGGGATGGAAGTCACACAAGCCTCAGGAGCAAAGTAAAATCTGAAAGAGGAAAAGGAGTCCTCAATATATAGAATGGTGGGAGGATCCCAATCCCAACTTAAAAAAAAAAAAAAATTTAAAAAATTCCATTTGTTTTATTCTTAGAGCTTCAAGTACATTTGCTGCCATGACATATCGGTTCACTGGCATTCAGCTGATTTCCAAAAATAAAGCTATCATAGAAGATACATTTTGCTGGGTCTCCAGAGGCTTCAAACAAAAAAAAGGGAAAGATCACATCCAAGGAATATGGAGAAGACAGTAAATAATGCTTTAAAAATTAAAAAAAAAAAGCTCCAGAAAGCAGTACAATATCAGCTACACCAGTAATCTCTCTGGGAGCTGAAGCAAAGAAATGTCTACTAAATCATTCTGGAAGGAAACTGATTTAAAAAAAAAAAAAAATTTTAGATAGNGCACTGTTTTCCAAATTCTGCTAAGTACCTTCACATTCACGTAGATTTACTCCAGAAACAATGCTGTAAAGCCTCAGTACTGGCTCAGCGCAACCTTAACAGCCAACGGAGCTGCAGCTGTATGTCCAGTTCTGGCAGAAGACAAATGGTTGCAAGCAGCCAGTACAGGCTGCACATCCCTGTTCCCATCAGAAGCTGCTGCTTTCTCTGGTCTGCGTGCTCAGTTATGCGTGTGCTAGCTACTTCAAATGTCATGCTACCCAAGTGATGCGGCTAAATATACAGTGTAAGCAGTACAGTTCTTGGACATAATACTTTTTTTTTTTTTAACCAGATTATTCTGACTGAAGTGAGAATATGTTGAAATGCTAGCAGATGTAAGGGGAGAACCCGCCCCAGCAGTGGGTGCAGTGCCGAGCACCTTAAACATCATATAGGCTAGTACAGGATATATGACTAGGGCAGAAAAAACAGAGTAAGATAAAGCTGCTAAATCAGACTACAGAGATAATAGCCAGTTGGCAGAGAATACAATGGTGTGGGGTAAAGGTGGTTTAGTTTCAGTTTCAAAAGGAACTGAAATGCTACTGCTAGATTATGCACGTTAGGTGGAGGGATGAGACATGTCTCGAAGCAAACTGTTACGTTTATCAGCTTCAAAGCTGCACCTTAAGACTCCAAGCACTGTAGCAAGGCACGATAAAATTCTGATGTTAGGAGCCCTCAGAATGGCCACCTCTCACAGATTTTAAAGAAGTTGTTTTTGTTAAGCAAGTCAGACATAATTTAAGGATAAAGATTTAGGAGTGAGGTTCTACAAATCAGTAAATTTCCTTCCTTTTCTCTTTCTTTTGTACTCTTTCTGCTCTCAGACACTTGCTTTTGTCTCTTCCCTAGTGCAGATGCTTTCTTGAGCAATTCAACTCACCAAACTACCAGGAAAGTCGGCAGCTCTTGGTCTTTGTTTTTCCTGCTGGGTGAGTTGACTCAGCCCATAGAGGTGTCCAGCGAGTGGCAGAGCTGGTGCAGTCTAAGCAGTGGGAGAGCACCAGCAGGACTGGGGATGTGGGACCTTCTTGGTTCTGTGGCCAGGAGTGGCTGGATTAGATGACTGCTCCCCTGGCCAGGCAGGTGAGCTGATGGCTGTGCTAGGCAGGGAGGAGGAGGCCTGGAAATCACTTACTGATAACCCCATCCAATACCCTTACCTAAAAGGGGATGGAAGTCACACAAGCCTCAGGAGCAAAGTAAAATCTGAAAGAGGAAAAGGAGTCCTCAATATATAGAATGGTGGGAGGATCCCAATCCCAACTTAAAAAAAAAAAAAATTTAAAAAATTCCATTTGTTTTATTCTTAGAGCTTCAAGTACATTTGCTGCCATGACATATCGGTTCACTGGCATTCAGCTGATTTCCAAAAATAAAGCTATCATAGAAGATACATTTTGCTGGGTCTCCAGAGGCTTCAAACAAAAAAAAGGGAAAGATCACATCCAAGGAATATGGAGAAGACAGTAAATAATGCTTTAAAAATTAAAAAAAAAAAGCTCCAGAAAGCAGTACAATATCAGCTACACCAGTAATCTCTCTGGGAGCTGAAGCAAAGAAATGTCTACTAAATCATTCTGGAAGGAAACTGATTTAAAAAAAAAAAAAAATTTTAGATAGTGATTAAAATTGACTTATTCACCTGGTTGAAGGATACTGTGCAAAGAAAGATTTTTGTCTATAATGAGGGACTGTGATTAGGTAGTCCAGGTAACAGGTACTGGGATAAACAATATATATCCTCTAAGAGACTGTTTTAGTAGAAGGCTGTTGATATTTGATAGCTGCTCAGGGCCCAGTGTGAAATGAGCTCCTGGTTACAATCTATTTCTAGCCCTCTGTGATTGTTTACAAAGTACTGGTATCACTGTGGCATCTGAATGCCAAACAAAGTTTAAAACACACTAAGACTGGCCAGGGAACAGCTAGTTCAGTTCTCTGCCCTGCCTTGCTTCAGGAGTAATTCAAGCTTCAAGTTACCAGTGCGAGTGCATCCAAATATATTAGTACGATATGCTCCACTATAAATTAATTGTCCTAGAAAAACGTTGACACGCTGCTGTTGCCTGAACTGTCTGTGTGATGAAGATTTTTAAAAAATCTAAAAATCTTAGATCTAAATCTAGAAATCCAAAACATTATAGGAAAAAAGGCCTCCAACAACTTCATATTATATATGAAGGAAATAGAGCTAATGGACCAGAAATATGGTTCTATCAGTTGACATCTATTTAGGCTGTTTGTCCTATATATGTATCCAACACAACTGAGCTCTGTAAGGACATACATTCATTAGTGTTTTTCCCCACAGGTCAAAGTCCAAGAGCTTACCCAAGGTAACTTCATATTCATTCTTTATAGCTGACAGCAAGGGCTTGTAGGTCTTGAAGTTGTCTATGAAGAATTCAAAGATATCTCTGTAGGGCTGAGAGAAGAAAGAGAGCTTGAGAAAACATTCCGTGGCACATTTTTCAGAATTCAGAGATAGCTGTTTTGTCTAACACAAAGGGCATGTAATGACAGTGAGAATAAGTATAAAAATACTGCTACCACATTTTATTTTGTCTCTCCACCTTTGGTTCACCATCTTAAATACCTCGTATGAAGGCGGAGTTCCCTCCCCTGTTGATAGGCACCGCAGCATGATGGAGAGCAAACAAAGATTTCAGCAGCCAAAGAGAAGCTTTGATCAAATCTGTCAGGGCACAGCTCCAAAATATGAAACTGTTCAGATGGAGCTGACTAGAACTCAAGGACATAACAATATCGATGCTAAGGATGTGTAACAAGATCATATTGCTGCTCTTGTTGCTTATTTTGTTCAGTTAAATGGCAAGCTCTGCAGAGCAGAGAGAGCCTCTCTGCAGATGTCCTTCTCAGCAGAACAAAACTTGTTCAGAGGATAGTCAAACTCCCAAGGTGTATCTGGGCCATAGGAAGACTTCACTAGTAATAAGGAATGTTCTTGCTGAGTGTACCTTGCTATTAAATGCAATTAAACATGTCATGTAAGACAGTAAAAATATTTCCAAAGCAGAAACACACGTATGAAACCTCTATTTTCTCTTGCCATTATTCACTCTGTTTCCCTCCAGTCTCTTCCATCTACCACTTTCTTTCTCCATCACTACAGGATTCCTTTAGGAATGAGAATTTGAATTAATTTGTGCAGAGATAATCAAATCCAAACTTCCCACAGTCTGCTCTAATTGCGGGATATTACAAAAACAGGAGTACCCACTCCTACTCTATCTGCCTTTTAGATTAAAGTGGTGGTTCTCAGTGTCTGCAGGAGGTGTGTCCTCAAACACTCACAACAAACCCCCCGGGATCAGACCCATTAGAAACTAAGAATTTTGGGGATCCTGATTAGGCTCAGGCAAGAGCTAGATGACAAAGCCCCTTCTTGTCACATGCAGAAACCTAACTTCAGAAATGAGAGGTTTTGCAGTGAAAATTTGGGAACCTACACGCTTGCTGCTTTATGGGTTTACACAGGAATCTTCAGGAGTTTAGTGACTAAATTCTGTTTCACATCCATTTTAGATTACCGTATCTTTTTGAAGACTCGGGCTTTGATTTGAAAATGGAAACTGTTACAGAAGATGCACAATACACAAGAAGATGCGAACAACTCAACAGCATGTGAACCCAACATGCAAACAACAACCCAACATATAAATAAATTTGTTTCTGTGCAATTCTCTAATGTGAGCTGCAAACCCACTTATTCAACACTACCCATAGGTGCCTACTCATCTATTTTTTCCTTTGGATGGCCAGTTTAAGTAATCCATCTCAGCAGGTAGTTTCAAGTCAAGAGAACTTTGTATCAGACCTGTAACTTCAGTTCTTGAGAGTTCTTTTTAGTCAGATCAAGAGACTGCAGCTCTTTCCTCAAGTAGGACTCCAGTTGCTCCAAGTATTGTGGCTTTGGAATGGTGAGAAGGGCCTGTTTATTGCTGTAGAGACAGGAAAAGAATGGATGCATGGACTTATGCATGTCTCATACATAAGAATGAACTCATAACAAATCAGCTCAAGGATCTTGGTTTTCTTCCTACTGCCCATCGCTTCACAGCAGGGCTTTTTTTTTTTTTTTTAACTGTAGTACATATATATTCTGTAGCAAAGCATACAATGGATGATTTAAAATTCCTTGATGGAGCAGGAATCTATTTGAGACATCATGCTATTACTACTCTTCAGTTTAAGAACTTCATAATGCTTTTTTGGTATAAAAAGGCACGCAAATGGGTTCTCTGTGGCAGAAGAGAATAAATGCTAATTACGTTATTTGAAATGGATCAAGGAAAACAGCCATTTGAAAAGAGAACTGGTAACATACTACATCTCTTGAGGTTCTAGGTTCCTCAGGAGGTTCTAGGCCAAATTTCCCTTTGCTGGATGTTATCATGCATATTTCATATTAAAACCAGCTAGAATTAAAACCAAAACGTGCAACTATCCTTATTATATCATCTAAAATGGTGTCCTGCAGTCCGTTAGAGCCCTGAGTTACACCAACAGGCTCTGCAACCTCTTCCCCTACCCCTGGGGGTTTGGGTGCCTGTGGCTCAAGGGGAGCTGGGACCCCACAAGGTGACAGCAAGGCAGCCAGGGACAGAGACCTGCCCATCAGGGCACAATGCCACAGGACTTAGACAAGAATAGTAGAGCAGGTCCCTTCATGGTAGCCAGGGTCATCTGTAGTTCAGTGATGGTCAGACGAGTCCACAGTGATGAGGAAGGTCTGATGTCAAGTCAGCAGGCTGGGGGCAGTGAGGTACAAGACAGACATGGCTACACCATAGCTCCAGCAAGAACCAAAGGTGGGTGAGCCTGAGTGAAGACTTCTCACATCTTCTTCTCACACAGCTCTTTACAGCACCTGATCCCAGGTTATCCAGCTGTGCTGTATCAGAATCGGCCTTGAGCCCAGGCACCCAAATGCCTAGGACTGGAGAAGAACTTGCAGAGCCTGTTGGTGCCCTCAGAGCCCCAACAGGATCCTATACAATGTAGGTCAATGAATCATTAGATGATAGCATTTCATGGTAATATTTATACTAAGCATGACTCCCTATTATGTAAATACTTGACATCTCCTATAGAGCTACTAGTCAGAACCAACAATGTCTTCTCTCTTGTGCTGAACTCTTGTGGGGTAACCCAACATAGTTGTTCTCACTAACGCTGGAAGAGGTTTGGCTCTGTAAGGTCTTAGCTTTCAAAACCTGCTTCCAGCAATCCTGGTGACTTAACCAGTATCACAGGCTGAGCTGACCTAGACTGTCTCTCCTCTGGGGCACAGCAGGGTTTATGGTTCCTCAAGATGGTCTGCCCAGATGCAAATGCCAGCCATGTGGATCAGTGGCCTCGAGCAGCAAGCTGAAAAGATTGAAAGAAAAAAAATCCTTTTGCTGTATCTGAGCACTACAAACTCACAACAAAGAGCCAAAATCCAGAATCAATACAGTGAAAGACAAGGGCCGTACCCTGAAACTCTGCTCAGCCAGGACTGACCACACCTAAAAAACAAGTAAACTTCTTTTGTTCCTTGAAGAAATCAGACTTGTACCATTTTTTAAACACCTCTGAACAATCTCCTGGTAGCTATTGTTCATGCTGCCTAGATTACATGATTGTGAGAAAGCATTCACATCTTTGGGTGAAAAATGGTTTCTTGGTCTGCACTGGGAGCACTGGAAAATAAAGCATCACACAAACAAATCAGAATTTTGCATTAATCCAGATGAAATACAAAATGACAGCTTTGACTTAGGTCTTGTTTCTACTAGGGATCTTTGCACTGGGGTTATGTCCCACAGTAAGAGCACATTAAGCTAGGTTAACTGAGAGAGATGATGAGGTTTAAATGCAGGCTGGTGACCCCACTCCAAACAGCTGAGTTTGCATCAGTGTAGAACATACTGAAGATAAGGTCTGAGGACCAGTAAAAAAGAATGTGATAAAGGAATTTTCCTTTAGAAATGGCAAGCTCTTCTGAAATCAAAACCTTGTTGTTAATTTTAAGAGTCTGCTCATTTCTATCTTGGAACTTTCTCAGTATTTCTTAGGGGGGAAAAAAGCAATCTGTGCTGGATTGCTCTACTTTATGTTCATTATTACAACCAAATAATTAGTATATGATTGTCCAATACAAATACCTCCCTATTCTGTCCATAAAATTTATAAAAAAATAATCATGGGCAAACAGGAGGGTTTGACTTCCAAAACCCAAACTTCAGACTGACCAAGCCTTGAAACAGTTAAATGTAAAGCCTCAGCAGTTTAAATGTCCTAATTTCAGTGCAAGAAGCAGGAAAATTACATTGGAGAAATCATAAGATTTGAATTTATTGAGAGCTGAAAATCTTTTGTACAATGAGGAAAGAGCTTACAGAATATCCCAGCTCTGGGGACAAAATAATACTTTAAGTTCTTGTGCTATAATGTAGCACACAGCTTGTCATAGAAGTGGCACATTCCTGAAATACAAACAAAATGCTAATGAAAAAAACCCCCAAAATAAATAACATATGACTTTTATAGACCTTAACCTCCCATTAGTTTGTTGGTATACGGGTTCCTGAAATTTATTTTCTCATAATTTGGATATAGATTTTTCCCATGCTTGTTTATTTTATTTACTAAGACTGATAAATACTAGGGAGCAGATGTTCCTGTAGGATGCTCTTATCCTATGATTAAACAGAATGCAGTTGCGTGGTTCCTTTTTTATTTTTTTTTAAACTATATGGGTCAAATTCTGGCTTCAGTATTTGGCATGGATGTTCACTCAAAAAGTTGCAGCCAAGAACAACATTTATATTCCTCTCCTCTTTCCTCCACCCTTAAAAATGCAGTAAGTAATTCACAAAGATGACATCTGAATCTGAAATTCAAGAGTTAGCAGCAACATGTAGATTTTCTGTCTGTATATATCAAAGAAACGTTAAAATGATTAGAACTTGCTTGACTTCCTAATAGTTTGGGATGGTCCCTGGGCTTCCAGCAAGATTCAAAGTTGACCAAATTAGCTAAAGTTTGGATGTCGCACTGGAATTCTTCAACTCACCGGAGTCTTCTGTTTCTTGGACAGGATGTGCTTCAGACTGTTGATACGTGTTTGGCAATCTGGAGACTCAGAGGAAGATTCAGGAGCAGTCCTGTGCAATGACAAGGAAGAAACTTCTCAAAATATACAGAATTAACTAAATATACAGCGGAGATTGAGAGTCTGGCTCATGTATACCTAAGGTAAACAGTCAGTTACGAAGCGCCTGATGGACGATAATACCCCATAGGATAATGTACAGGCAGGCTCTGATGGAAACGTTTGTGGTAGAGCTGAACTCCCAGGATTTGCTATTTGATAACCAGAGCAACATTTGGTACTTTCCCCACTGTCCCAATGAGAGCAACCAGGCTGGACCCCGCAGCTGGGCGAGCCTGACGAATTGGTCTTCTGAAGAGGAGAGATTTGAAACAGCGCTAGAAAACCTGTCACCCATGGGTCAAGAACTGGGATCCGGGGTCCCTGAAGTGCCTGCAAAGCTAGGTCCCTGGGGTGGCAGTAGTGCCACGGCACAGATGGCCTGGCAGCCCATAGAACCAGCAAACCATGGAACAAATACAACCCGGAACTCCCTTTCCTAGACTAGAAACTGGCACGTAGAGGTGAAAGGCCTTTTAAGAAGTAAACATACAGTTGCATGTGTATTTTTAGGGAAAATTAGGCTGGCCGTGGCGCAGTAAAGCAATCCAGTGAATTTGCAGGTGCTGCACTGGCACAAGGTGACCACACAGTCAGCTTGATATCTGCGCAATGGCTTCAACCGCCAGCACGGTTTCACACGTGGGCTTCAGCAGGTCTCACTCCCCGGCCATCCGCTTTCTGGGGCAGGTGTGCGCAGGCTCAGCCGGACTAGCTTTCAGAGGAGTCCACCAAGGGCCAGCACAGCCTTGGGGTGGGAGATCGTGCCTGGTGGGTTGTTGGATCTCCCACCCTGGCATATAAAATGGCAATCTCAAGCTGCAGCTCGATGAAATGTAGTCACAGCTCAGCACTGCTGAAAGGGGGGGGTCCTCTTTCTCTCCCACCACAACAGGCTCCTGACACCTAGGTAGTGTTAGCTCTGCTGTATGTTGGACAACTCTCTGAGCTGTTTTAGTCTGCTAATCCAAGGAAAAAACTGCACTTACCCAGTTTAGACTGATTAAAACCATAACATGCGAGTTAACATGCCCAGAGAGGTTGTGGAGTCTCCTTCTCTGGAGATAATATCAAAACCCGCTTGGATGCGTTCCTGTCCAAGCTGCTGTAGGTGAACCTGCTTTGGCAGGGGGGGTGGGCTGGATGATCTCCACAGGTCCCTTCCAACCCCCACCAGTCTGTGATTCACCCCTCAGTGGGGGAGCGATGGCAGTGAGGATGGAGACAGAAACCCCAAACAGTTGGGTCAGCTTGCCCAGGAACCACACCTTTGGGTGAGATTCCCTGGGACACCATGAGCTGATCTAGCAGCTCACTGCTCTTGAAAAGCCAAACTCTCCTGTCCTCCCACTGTTTACCTCGTGCTGCTGCCACTGCTCATCAGGCCTCTTTATAAGCTGCTTTAAGGCATCACCTTAGCAGAAAATGAACCCAGTGTCATCTTTTAATTTCGCTAAGCGATCAGCACAATGACATAGACAAGAAAAGATTGTACCCGGCGCAACATGCTTTCATAGCACAGCTCCACCGGCACGAGGAAGGAAGCCGTGGAAGCCTGTGCTGTGGGCCTGACTACAGGGAGGGGTGGAAAAGCAGTGGCAACTGGGAGCCATGCCTGAGAAGCTCAGACTCCACTGGCCAGGGACACTCCAGGACCAAGCAGCAGGATGAATACGAAGTGGCCTATGGTCAGAATTGCAGAGTGTTTTGAAAGTCTCCAATATATAACAGTCCATTAAACATATAGTAACTCATGTTTTAGAATCTGAAGGGCACTTTTCATGCATTTAAACAAAATAAGGTTCCTAGCTATCCAGAAATGCATCTTCTTATCTGCAGCTAAACTTGTGACCAGTTTGATACTCAAAGTACTGAGCACTCTCTGCTTCCATTTGCTTTCATAAAAGCTGAGTGCATTTACCGCACCCAAGAGCATATGTCTCTTTTATTTCTTGCAGGATACGATCTTAAGATAATTGCAATCTTTACAGCCACATCAGTCAGCTAGGCAGTCAGTATGCCACCAGCCATGACAACTTTTCACTCACCTGACAAGAGCAGGGAATCTGACTACAGGATCCCATGTTTGGAAACTGTTTGCAGGTAACCACATTAAGTGAAAAGAAAGAAGTGGCTGCAACTTTTCCGACGAGCAAAACCGGTTGCTGCTTGGACTGTGGTACAGACAGCCTGGTTTTGGAACCAATGGCTTTTTCAGCACTGTGAAAGCTAGCAAAATTGAAGCAGGGAAAACTTGCTGGTTTGATGAAAGGGACTTCCCAGGAGTGTAAAACACACAACTTCAATATAATCAAAGTTGCTTTTACTATATGTAAATTTTCTCGAATAGGCATAGCCATTGCTGTCCATATTGGAGCTCTCAAGCAGAAAAGGCAGCAATCATACAACTCTGAGGTCTGAAGATAAAAACCTATCCGTGGGTATAGATTAGGTCTTTGCTGTGCCAGGGGGAGGCTCAAGACATACAGAGAAAAGTAGGCTTGGCCACAAACACTCCAGAATTTTCCTTTTGAGGCAGTCCAGGCAGATGTCAGCACCTCCAACAGGCCTTGATTACCCTGACCAGCCTCAGTGGGGACTCTCACCCACGCACCCTCTGCCAGTTGGTCCAGGAGCTCTGTTTAAGCTCAGGCCTGAGCCTTCACACCCTGCCTGAGCTACTTTGTAGTTGTACCCGTCTTCAGCCATCTCTCCTGGATGTGCCTGGGAGCCTTGTCTCCAGTCCTGTCTCTACGCTGCTCGCTCTGGACCTGACCCATCACTTGGGCCTCGTCTAGGGCTAAAGGTAAGTGCTGTCGGGGAGGGCCTTGCCTGTGCTGCAGCAGCCACCTCCGGCAGCCATCTCACCCTCCCTTGGGGAGCAGCCCTGCACCCCCAAGAAGGCAGATGAAGACCCATGTGCTAGAAGAAACTGCCCCCTTCGAGGAAAGGAAAAGAAAGGAGACCTCTGTGCTTTTATAGCTGAACTATTTGGACTAACTAGAACAAGGTACGGATGGCAGAGGCAGGTGCTTTGATAAAGGAATGGTATGGAAAACAACTAGTAAGGAGAGGCACTGCTTTCCAAACTATAAACTAACTATAAACAGCATCAGCGGCAAAGTAAACACCACAGGAATCGCTCAGCAAGTCCCGTGCTCTCCTGCGAGCCGCTGCGGCCCTTGCTGCAGGAACGCCGTGTCCCGACGCCCCGAGAGCAGCCCTTGAAAGCCTTCCCCGCTGGTTATTGACCCTCCGGACAGGCTGGGCTGGTGAACCCTGTCCCGCCGCCCCTGCTCGGGAGCGACGCCGGCTCTCCGCGGGCGGGGCGGGCTG
>VYXH01005405.1:221216-345247 GCA_013397275.1 Burhinus bistriatus
CGAATCCAAGATGGCGGACGCGGGCGCGGGGAGCCTGCACGGGGGGGACGCGGCGCTGCCGTGCCTGCCCGAGGAGCAGGAGCTGAGCCAGCGCCTCCGCCGCCTCTACCCCGCCGTCAACCAGGAGGAGACGCCGCTGCCGCGGTCTTGGAGCCCCAAGGACAAATACAACTACATCGGCCTCTCGCAGGGCAACCTGCGCGTCCACTACAAAGGTGCCGGGCTGGGGCGGCGGCGCCGGGTTCGGCTTCGGCTTCGGCCTCGGCCTAGAGNGGGAGCGACCCCCGCCGGCGGGGAGGCAGCCCCCCCCCCCCCCCCCCCCCCCCCGGGGGGGGGGGGGGGGGGGGGGCGGGGGGGGGGGGGGGGGCCCCCGCCCCCCGGCCGCGGGCCGGGCTGCTTGTCGTGGGTGCCGTGGCCGGCCCGCAGCCCGGCGCGGGGTTTTGCTGGGCTCGGGAAGCAGAGGGGGTCTGGAGCCGAGGGCCCTCCCCCCCCGGCGGAGTGTGCTGCCTTATACAACGCTTTGCAGTGTCACCAGCCCGGGCCCGAGCCCCTCTGTGTAGCCAGATCGTCTGTTTACTCTGTCATCCTGCTTAAGACCCGGCCAGGGGGTCGGATGGCATCGACACGCCGCCTAACTAGGGCTTTGGCTCCTCGAGTTTACACAAGATAGATGCTCACAGACTTCTAAGACTTGGGGGAATCACAGTGATGTTTTTCTTGCTCGCTATTGGAGGCTGTTCTCCCTACCCACCCAGCGGAGAACTGATCATTGCTTTTCCTGCCTGGTTAGTAAACACTGATGTCATTCCCCTCTTGTGTAATCATTTTTGTCTTCTGTTTGTGTACATTGGTCTTCAAACTATGTATGTGGGGAGGGGGAGAGGTATTTCTGTGAGTCTTTCTCAGTAAGTTCACAGTGAAAACAACAGGCAAAACTACAGTGCTTGTAGCATAAGGATTGTTCGTGGTGGCAGTGCAGGATCGTATATTCTAGTTCTCTGAAAAGTATGCTTTAAACTGTTGGATATATGTAGAAACAGATCCCCGCTGCGTTCAAAGAGTAGTGTTTTAGATCAAAACGTGAGAGAGTTCAAATCCCATCAGGACTTATATTTCTGTTCTTTCCCAGGTCATGGCAAAAATCACAAAGATGCTGCCTCCGTCAGGGCTACGCACCCTATACCTGCAGCCTGTGGCATTTATTACTTCGAAGTGAAGATCGTCAGTAAGGGTAGAGATGGGTAAGTGCCTTATTTGAATCTGATGGTTGGTGATGTGTGTTTAGCAGTTCTGCTGTACTCTGACCTCCTTTCCGGAAGGGTTAGAGGTCCCATGGCTGTCGGGTGTAACAGGCAGGTACATCATGGGGAGGTTATATTCTCTTCGTTAACGGATGTAAACGTGGTAGAATGCGCTGGAAGTAGAGGCACTTACACAGCTGCTTTCTGTGCTCTTTGATATGGGCAGTTTAGAAAATTTAGGAAATTCTGAGTCTCTGGTGTAATTTGCATTAAAATAGTTTTTCCTCTTGTTAGCTAGGTCTGGTCACACAGATTTCTGGAATTATGCTGCCTTGGAAGTGGAGTGAAATAGAAGGGAGGAACCTAGAACTTAATTTTGGACTGTTAGAGAGATGTTTGCATGGAAAAGAGCAGTCATAGCAACTTGAGCACTGAAGAACTTCTGAGACCATTTTTTGGAAACCCCATATGTATGTTCAGAGAGAGGGAAATGAGACGATTGTGAATATAAGCTGGAATCTGTGCTACTTCTGTCATCTCTAGTCTAGGACTTGAATTTGGACTCAAGTCATTATCTCAGGATAGGTTGCACCAGAGTGTCATGACAGACAACAGCTGTGGAAGCTTGGGAAACTGCTGGAACCAGAATGCTAAATATGAGAAGGTCTTTCCCGACCAAATCATGTTTTTGTTGTGGTAATGTTTAATACTGTAGGCTGTTGTTGAGACTGCGTTTGCCCTGTCAGTCAATACTCCTTTGAACAGCAGCAGGTGGAAGAACTGTGAAAGCAGCAGATCCTGCCGGTAGCATTACATGCAGCCATACTTTACTAGGTGGCACCTCAGTGAACTCAACTGGCAGTGGGGTTTGGATCTCATCCAGTCTTGCGGTCACTGTATTGGGCATTGTTTTGATCCAAAATGTAACTGAACCAGGATGTATGTGGAGTTCCTTTAAAGCCATATTCAGGATGTTGGGAAATGTGGGAAAGCAATAAAGGGTCATTTCTAACAAAGTCTGGGTTTCTACTGCTAGTGTAGATTTAATTTTAATGATGATAAAGGTATCAGCCTGCTGTGTATTTAGCATTTTTCTTTGCTAAAGCGTGAATATGGCAGATATAACTATCCAGAAGGGAAAGCTGCACAGGAGATGGTATTGAGTGTAATTAATTAATCCATTCCTTCAAGAATAACCTTTGAACTCTGGCTAGTTTAGAGGTCCTAGGGAAGGGCAGCAAACGTTCCTACTAGAAACCACATTAAAGTCATAACTTGTTACTGTTGAAATGTTTTGCTGTCATTGTTGAATTGAGAAGTGGCCTATTTGTAAAGGGACTTGCAAAGGATCTTGAATTGTGCTGCATTTAGGCCTGTCATAATTACTAGGTTATCTGTGCAGAGGTGGATGCTGGGCTGAATGCTTTACAAATGCAGTGAAAAGACGATCTTTATTCTTTCAGTTTGCTGACTTGGCGATTAACTGCTTGTCTGTTTTGAAACCCTGCACTTGGTTAGTTTATGTAATTGTGAAAATTAAAATAATTTACAATGAACTTCAAGACAAAGAAATCACGTTACGAAAGGTCACTGACCAGCACTTAATCCTTACTGCATTCTAGATCAGTCTTACAGGGAGATAATGGAATTTGCTGCTTGTTTCCCAAGATCAGTTTTCTATATTAATAGTCCATTGTTGTTTTTACTGTATTCTGTAATTACAATTGCTTTCCAGGAATACTTTCAATGGTACAGAACCATGTGTATTAACATTACAGCAATGCAAACATGAGGTGTTGATAGCTATGATCTGAAGTCAGGGCAGTGGTGAGCCTTTGAGAGCTTGTCTGATGTATCAGCCATTCCTGTGCCTTGTTTTTCTTTTGCTGGTAGAGACACCTCCAGTTTTTATCTTGCACACTGTGGTGCTGGGGATTTGTGATTGTGAATTTGCCTGTCTGTCACTTCAGAAGGTACTCTTGTGTGCCTCATCTTTTAAGACTGCCCATTGGAGGCTCAGTATGTTGTAATACTGAACTGCAGCAGAGATATCTCTTCTTAGGAAGCTATCCAGTGTTTATGACACCATGGTGGCTTCAGTTTAAAGGAATAAAAGTCCAGAAGTCTACAGAAGGGATTGGAGGGAATGGCGTAAGTGGTAAAGCATGTTCCTGTGAACTCAAATGGAAGCCCTTTAGCAAGGGGAGAGCAAGAAGAATCTTTTTGATCTCATTTCCAGAATGGGTGCTTCATGTGTAATGTCTTTGCTCTGTAGCTTGTTATTTTACTTATGCTGTACAGAGTAGGGAGGTAAGGACCATGTGATGTTATTCACTGTGTCTCTCTTGCTGGAGTTTGTGATAGCTTTTCACATTCAGGTTTAAAATGTGAGCAGTTGGATTTCAAAACAAGACTTACTCAAAAAATACTTTGGTGGAATGAATTTCAGGAAGTGTGCTTTGAGCTCTGATTGCTTTATGCTCAATAACTCAAAGCTGTCGTCCTTCTGTGCTAATGAATTGTTTGTCTAGCTCTCTACATGCTGGTTAGCTGCTGACAGTCACTAATAAGCAACAGAAACTAAAATTGCAGGTAAGAAGTGGAATAGAGGTCGCAGTGGCTTTTACTGGAGATGTAAGAATCCTGAAGCTCACATGATGACTTTTTGCAGCCTGACAAGAGATGTTGCCTGTACATGATATACTGTGGTAAGAGGGTTCTTGAATTGGCATCAGTTCTATATCGGTGGTGTCACTGTGGTAGAGGAGCCTGAGCTATAGAGACAACCAAGGTATCAGTGCCACCCTTTCAACTTCTCCCTTCTGTTACTTTCAGGGGGCTAAGGTGATTTAAATCCAGTGTGCTGTGGTTCACTCTTTTGTTTCCTCCCACCACGTTGTATCCTAGCAGTAAAAACACACCCCCTCACCTCCCCCCCATTTTTCAGGCAGATTACTTCTCTGCTCAGTTTTGCAAACCCCAGTGCCCGCGCAAGGGAAGAGGGAGCGACTGCAGCAGCACAGACACAAGTTGCTTTAGACTGCCAAGGCACTGCACCCATAGCTGGCAGAATAGCCTCCTCTTTCACATTGCCTTTCTCCTCTGCCCTTTAATGCATCTGCTCTGTACAGGTACTTTTGTTAAAGCAGTAAATCATATGATTCATGAAAACTCTCCCTTTACCATCACTAGACTTTTCTTGCCTCGGCATGGGTAAAATCTAGCTTAGTTTACTGCTGGATATTTCAAAGCAAGTACAGCATGCAAAAAAGTCCATTTGGTGCACTTAAACTTTTAACATTTACCAGCTTTTCTTAGCTTTGGATCTTCCACTGCTCATGCACTGAGATGTAACCACAGTCCTTAGATGATTGAGACTTACTTTTAGCTGAATGGTGGTCATTTCCCATCCTGGTGGTTTTAGTCTTTATTGATAAGAGGTCATGTTTATTTACTCTTTTTTAGTTGTTGTTTTGTTTTTTTCCTGGGAGAGGGGAGGCTGCCAGGCTATTGAAAACTTGTCTTGACAAGGAGGCTAGGTAACACATAAATCAGATCTGTCAGTAGATTGATCTGTTGTTTGCGGTACTCTTTGTTTGGGGAGATGGTTCTTATCCTCAGAGAGTAGAAGAGAATTTAGTTTACAGTCTCAGTTCCAGTGCTCTTCTCACCTCCTTGCCTGCACTGAACACACACTTTAAGATGATACAAGACAAGACGTTGGCATTCTGCCCTTCCATTTGCCGTATGTTTCTGTGCCTTCCCTCATGCTGACAATCTGCTACCCAGTCCTGTGGTGAGCTGCTTCAAGGAGATAGCTGGCTGAAAGCTGGCCACATCAAAATAATTATGATTTAATCTATTGGCGTCACTGTCAGAAATTGCTGCTCTTTTTTTTTTTTTTTTAAATTGAGGATTTTGGGGTTCTGGTCCCTGATGTGAGTTGAAGGCAAGTCAATAAAGGGATGGGCTGAGCCAGGAGAGGAAGGGTGGGATTGTGGCAGCCCTCATCTAGTTCCATTCAAAGTGTTGTTGAACAGTTTTGTCTTAAGACTTGCTGGGTATTTAATTCCTGAGCCATTGTGTGCGTGTCTCCTGAGTGTTGTCAACTGGAACAAGAGGGCAAGAGGCAATGGGTCACAAGTTGTGACAAGAGGAATGCCAGCTGGACATCAGAAAGAATTTTCTTTATGAAAGTGGTTAAGTACCCAAACAGGATGCCCAGATAGGCTGTGGCATCTCTGTCTTCAAATTTGCCCGGGCAAGACCCCAGACTGCCTGAGACAACTTTCAAAGTTACTTATGCTTTGGGCAGAAGGATGAAGAAGGAAGGTCCCAAGGTCCCTTCCAGTCCCAACCTCTTTGTGGTTCTGTGGATGGCTTGCTTCCAGCATTCCTCAGATGAGTAGACTAGCAGAAATATACATGACTCTTATGTTCCTGAGCTGCCACAAATAACTAATGCTTTTATCATGGTGGTGTTTGTAACAGGTCAGCCTTAACTATATTGAAGCACTGGACTCTTATCCTCTCTCTCTCAAATACGTGTTTCTGTTTGCTGTTGATTTGTCAGCACATCTCACAGCTTCTGTTTCTCCATTAGATGATCTCTGCTTGGTAAACAGGTACAGCCTAAGACTCATCAGGGTAGGGCTGTCAACCCATAACTCACAGGCTGCTGTGAGTCAGGAGGACAATTCATCTTTGTTGTCCTCTTTATGCTGGGGCAAGGTGAATCGTCTCATGGGTGGCAGTGCTTGTTCCTGACTGCGGTTTTGGTTTCTTGACCTGTTTTTACCTCCCCCAGCCATGCGGTAGATTGTGATGGAGTGTGACTGGGGAGGACATCCTGGAGGCTGACCCTGATTGTGCACGGATTCCTTTTTCTAGCAAAAGTCACCTGTCCGGCAGCCTCCTCTCCATTTCTGAGCTGCTCCTGGGAAAGGCAGTCCAGCAGCCTGTGGATTGCCTTTGCAATGGCAGTTTGCTGCCGACAGCTGTCTTTTCTGGTAATTGTTTGGGTTTTGACAGTGGCTTACTCTTGGATACGCTGGCGTGTTGGCATTCTGCAACAAGTCTGACCTCTCCGGCGGTGGTGGCAGAGCTGCTGTCTGTCCACAATGGACTCCGCGTGTTCAGTGCAAACACAGCAAGTGTGGTCTGCGGGCAGAGGAGGTGCCAAGTGGCACAGCCCTCTCTGCCAGGAGAGCTGGGTGGCTTCATGAGGACTTTGAGCTGTCTCGGGAAGGCTACTAAAAGAGCCCGTCTAGCTTTTCTTCTTGCCATGATTTTTTTTTTTTTAAACCCTTTCCTTTGTGCCAGCACTAGTGACTGTGTAATAAGCTGGATCATGTTAGCTGTCTTTTTGCTGGATCAGTCCTTGATACAGTGCTTTCTGTGCATGAAATGGGGAAAGGGAGACCCAGAAGGGCGGAAGATGGAGGGTGGGAAGACATGGGAGTGTTGGTATCCTTCTTCCAGCACTGGCTTGAACAGTTGCTTTGAGATGTTCAGAGATGTCAGGCAGTGCTAGCTTAGGTTGCAGGCATTTTTCTGAGAGATCGAGGAGAGAGTACTTTGAGGAGAGTGGCTGAAGAGCTAATCTAGCTTAGTCCAAACCATAGTTTGTTTAAAATCTTCCTTTAGCTTTTTTACACAAGTGCACCATGTCCCAGACTTAAAAATAGCTTAGTTTCTCTCGGACTGAAAAAGGTCAGATGTATTGGTTGTTTAGCAGTCTTTACATTAGTAACAAGTAATCTGCCCCTCTCTTCCTTGCTTACATTTCTTCTTGCCAACTTTCCATTTCTCTTCAGCATATGGTGAGTGTGATTGCTCTTTGAGAAGCTTTTCACTCGTGTGCTCTAATGGTTTCCAGATGCTGACAGAAGGCCTGTCCATGAAGTGCTCTGACGTCGGTGGCTTTAATGACATGGTTGTTTGTGTGCATCCGTCGGCTGGTTATACTGCGGACACCTTCTAATGTCATGCGTGCCTGGATGTGGCTGTAGGGAAGGCTGGGGAATATTCTGGGGCAACTGAGGATTTCTAGCGTCTGCACGTGCTGTGTGGCGCCTTATTTGTATCTGATAAGCCTGTAAATAATTGATTTCCTCCCCTTTTTTATTTTGTTCCATCCTGGTTTCCAAGAATCCAAAACCAGCACAGAGAGGGGGTTGTTCTTCTGTTTGCAGGAATGTCTGCCTACTTGAATTTATGCTGTTCCGCAGACATTCATTTAAACAAACCAACACATACATAAATCCCCCCAAGTAGGTTCAGTAAACAGTTCTCACCTTGTTCCCATTTACAAACAGTCTTGCCCAAGCAAGTCTCACTTGCTCAGCTTCTGACTGGCTGAGCTTTGGTGCTCTGAAGGGTACAGACACTTTCATTTTCTGTGGAGGTTTCACCTCAATTGCTGACATCTCATATGAGTTGTTATTTTTTGTTGTTGTTCTGCTAAACTCTTGCAAAAGGGGGTAATATTTGGGGCAGCACTTTCAATGTAAAACAAGTTGTGAGGTTGGAATATCTCATTTGCAGTTGATAACTTTTTGTAATTGCCTTTTTTTTTTTAAGTCAATGAAGTGGAAAGGGAAATTCAGTGCTTTATACCAGTATCATGGGCCTATCCATTGTAATGGTAGAATATCAATTTTTCATTAAAATAATTTGTGAAATTAGGAAACAAAACGGAAGTAGTGATGGTGATGTGTGACTTTATCACTTGTGATGTGTAGGTATGTCTGAGGTATCTTCTAGATTTAATGCTGTGATATTTTTTTCTTTCTATTGATTTTTGTGTGTGTGTGTGTGNCTTTATCACTTGTGATGTGTAGGTATGTCTGAGGTATCTTCTAGATTTAATGCTGTGATATTTTTTTCTTTCTATTGATTTTTAGAGTTGTAAGATTTTGCACAGTAAAGAAGAAAAATTTCAGGGAAAGGTTTTGTGCTTACTCCTTGCCCCTCCCCCTGCTGTTTCTGAATATCTGTTATAGAAAAGGTAAGAATATGGCAAAAGTAAACTATAGCAAGATCAACTGAACAGCTTTAGAAGATGTGTAAAACATTATGCTTCGGTTCTTCAGAATGTTTACAGTTAATAAATCATAGAATAATGGGAACTAATTGTTTAAATGTTCTGGGGTCTAAGCAATTCTCTGTTTAATAATTAAATTGTGCAAGTTGCATAACTTTTATAGAGGGGAAACTTTTTTCCTTCCCTTATGAAGCTCTGGGATGATGAACTGCTACAGAATTTATCATCTAGTGTGAAGCCTGACTTTTTCTTCAGGTCTGCCACTGGCCCTGTAATTGTATTAACTGCGTTACGCTGACTGCGCTGCCAGATTGATTTTCTTAGCTGCTTTTCTAGCAGTGAGGTTTACATTGTACCTGTGGTATAAGACTAGATCTCTGTTTCCACAGTACAGTTTCAATCCTAGAGATAGAATCTTCCATCTTGTTTACAAGCTCTTTGTATCGATGCTATCCACATCTAGCCTTTGCTCCTTGCTGTGGAGATGTCTGCACCTAAAGATCTGTGAATTCAGTGTGTACTGCTTTCCCAGTGCTCTCCCCAGCTCTCTGGCTATTAGTTATTGTTTTAAAGAGAAAGTATTCTTATTTCATAAATACATCTATCAAAACTCTCTCTGTGTTACTTTTTATGTAATGTGTTTTCCACATAAAGAAAATGGTTCTTATGTAAATATTGCAGGGTTTTTTTTCCTGTAGTTTCATGGAAACTTCTGTTAGCAGGTAAATCCTCCTTGCGTAAGAATTGTTACTATCAATTTCCTGATTGAAGCCTAAACCAGAGCAAATTAGCCATAAGGATGGGAGAATACCTCATAAGAGAACAAGCTACCTGGCAGCAGTGTTTTCTTCGGATTTGGGTATTGTGTTTACATTGTTCCTCCTGTGTTTTAGTGGAGAAAACAGGCACTTGAGTTGCTGTTTGAAGCTGACTGTTAATGATGGACTGAAATGCAAGATTAGTCCTCACTGTGAAACTTGTAGTCTTTATATGACTTGCCCTCTTTTGGATGCTTTTTTGTTAGATATTTGCGGTACCTGTAGTGTCTGTGTCTTCCTTTACTGTTTTCTAGGCTTTGTTCATGCCAGGAAAAATGGCCTGTTGCTTAGGCTGGCAGTCAAACAATCTTAAGTCCATTCTGTCATGGAAACCTATTTAACTTGCCTAATATATTGAAAAAAATTTTCAGCAACTCTGAACAGTGCATTTGGAAGTGAGGTTTGAGCAGGACAAACTGAACAAAAATTCTGCTTATTCAGTTGGGTATAACCAGAATAAATAATCAGAGAATTAACATCAGTAATGCTTTATGCTTTTCCTGGACTGTCGTGCCATTTGCCACTGACATGGTTTATGTGAACTTTCTTGAATACTGGCTGACTTAGAGCCAGTCATCTGTCAAGAGTGAAAAATCTACAGCTGGAAAATTAAATTGGTGGGACACCTTAGCTACAGGTACAGTTGGTTTTGACCACAGTATATTGCAGGGTTTGGGGTCCTGTTGGATGTGATGGTGCTTGGGGTGGCAGATGGAGAAGTTGGTTACTCTGGCCAGATACTGATAATGTAAGCTGAGGCTAACGTTATGCCTCTTCTTTCTTAAATGGTGCTCAAGTCAAGGTTTCACCCCTGATCTGTGTTTTCTGTCTTTCAGTATTCCTACATAGGTTGCTAATCTACATCATCAGTCTTTTCCCTTCCTGAAGGTAACACAGAAAAGGGACCGATTTGACCCTTCCTACAGCTGTCAGAGACCGACTGAACATGATCCTGAAATTGGAAGGGAGCTGGGAATCTGATACCTTGGTCTAGCAAAAATAGTTATTATTCTTCCTCTGTAGTTTTGTCAGTATTTACTCATAAACAGACTTAGAAGATGTGTTATGTTAGCAGATTGCTGCCTCTTAATTTTGTTCTGCTCACTCACCTTCTCTTCCATGCTCTCTGGCTTTTAGAGCTTCTCTGCCTTTCTAAGGGCTGACGTGCAGTGGACTCATCCGTGCCTCAGGATACTTGTAGTTGTTTTTAATGAGCTCTTAAGAATTTTATTTTCTTGCTTTTATCTCCTTCTTTTCAGCCTTGCATTATTTGTCTTTACTGACCTCTGCTTGGGGAACTGGGATTCTTTCTGGAGCCCGTCAGTGCTATTTCTGAAGCATTGTTACAGAACAGCACAATATCCGCGAATAAAACCAGAAATGCTTCCACTTTAGAGATTCATTATATTCTATTATGAAGTAGTTCCAAAATATTTATTGTTAGAGCGAGGAGTCAGAGGCAGCTGGAATCCAGTATTTTATAGGTAATTTTTTTTAAACAGATGTAACTTAAAATAACATGGCCCTTCCCCCACCATAACTGCGACAATGTGGTTTCAGGTGGTAAATTGATATGGGTTATCATTTCTCGCCACTCTTTAAGCCTGGCATGAAGTCAGGGCCTACCTCAGACAACAGGAATGATAGTTCAGAGCTTTGCACAAGAGACTCTGAAAGTCTCTGAAATGCCACCACTGTAATGGGGTGTAGTGTTAATCTCTAACTAATTTAGCTTGATTATTTTAGACTTAACTGTGTGTGTTGAAAGAGTGGGGTGCATGATAGCTGGGAGGACAGGATTCCTACCAGATAGGAGTGGTTATTAGAAGCAATTGCAGGATGCAGGAAGCCTTTGAATCATGCGCTGGCCTCTGGAAGAGAGAAACATCCCTTGTTTAGCTCGTGCCTCCACTGAGTTGCTTGGTCGTGGCTGAGCCACGTAATACAATGCCCATCCCAGGAATTTCTGCCGCGTGTTGGTGATACTGGTAGGTCACTAACTGAGCAGGGAGCGACTGCTTTACTGCAGGTCATGGCCTATGTGGCCTTATTTAATGTCTCTGGTTTTAACTCTTTAAGTTTGGGCCTTGGCGTACATAGTAAAGCATGCTCTAAGGAGAGACTACTGTGTCAGGGTGTTACTGGCAAAGTAAAGAGGAGTTCTAGGCCTGTGACATTAGATAGCCAACCAATGCTAAACTGATGGGTTATTCCATCTTCTTTCCCCAGCTTTCAGATGAGGTGAGTTTTGTCTGCCTTCTAGGTGGACTTCACAGGCACTTGGAGGAAGAGCGGCGTGGGTTGTTTCACCATCCTGACTTGGTACCTTTCAACAGGTTAAGAACTAAATAAAGGGAAAGGGTAATATCTTTTCATGGGAGAGCCTTGGTAAATCTGCTCTGCTAGTTGTCAGAACTAGCATTTTTGATGAATGCTGTTTTCAGTTTTCTTGGTGGAAGTCTTGCAGCTTTTTGGGTAAAGAAATGCCTTCTTTGTTTAAAGCGTACTGCCCTGGTCCAGTTATGATGATGGACTAATTGCTTTCTCCCTCTATCTGCCCCACCTTTATTTATTTTGCATATTGCAATGCCTCCCAAGTGCTGGGTGCTTTCCCGGCATTCAAAGGGAGATGTTCTTTGCTCCTGGGATTCTTCAAAGTGAAGAATATCAAGTACGGGTATACATTTGTTCTGCTGCTGTGTTCTCCTCTGTTCTGCCCACAGAGTTCTTCATTCCTTCACTTGAAAAGCCAGATAGATGCAAGTGCTGGAGTTTCAGCATTAGCTACTTGCTGTCAAAGGGCAAAACTCTTCTTAAGTTTTTCTGCTGGGTTCATGACGATTTTTGTGGGTTGCTTGCACAAAGTAGCTTTAGGCTAGCCAAAAAACTCTTCTTACGTTGACTTTTTGGCAGGCTCTCTGGGTATCATGTTTGTTCTGGAGAAACATCTTTTGACTCAAAGAATTGCGTGTTGCATGGGTGGATTCCCCTTCTGGGGACAAACCAAACGCAGCCATCAGTGTTACTCCTCTGCTTGTATGACTGTGTAACACTTAAACAGCCTCTTTAAGAGATTGCTTTGTTTGAATTTAGGTTAGTCAAATACTGTCACTCCTGTGAAATAACTTTTCTTGTAGCTTTTTGGATCACTTCTGCCCAGTGACAATATATAATGCTTCCTGGCTAAGTCAGTGCATCTGAGATCTTTTGTAGCTTTAAGAGTTAAATTTTAATTTAGAAGTACAATCATAATTTTGGCTCTTTCCATCTCTTTTCCAGGGAAAGTCTTTTATTGGCAGAAGCAAAAAAACCCTCATTTTTTTTTAAATATACAAATTTAAATTACAGCATTTGAAATACCTGCGCTGCACAATCTACCAGACAAGTTCTCTTAGGAGCCAAAAGTGAATACTGTCCTATTTAAATGTCGCTGTGCTGAAGTAGCATGCGTGCCGATGTTTACTGCTGAAGTACTCGGGAACTGGGGCAAGGTACCAAAGAGCTTTGTCTCTTTGAACTTAATCTTACCACAGTCACGGATCTGTAAGATCTAGAGGGAAAAATGTTGGCAGTCCAGCTGGCCGTGTGCTGTGCAGAGGCGCGTGTGGAGCCAGCATCTTTTGGCATGAGGGTCCCTCCGTCATCTGCCGTGGCCAAGGAGAGCCAGTGCATGGATAAAAGAGGCAGAGCTGATGATGTGGCTGGTGGTAAGCGTGGCTGATTCAGTCTGTTCAAATTTTAAAAAGCAACTGGTATTGACTGGGCAGGGCTGAGGTGCAGTAGAAGTGTGGAAAAATTTGGTGCTATGGTAACTGCTGAGGCTGCTGGTAAGTGGAAACAAGACTTCTGACTGAATCACTAGCATGTGTCTGTGTTTATTTTTGTCTGTCTGCTCTATTTGGAATTGATCTACTGATGCAGCATTTTTGAAGCTTCTGATTGGGTGGGGGGGCAGTTCTAAGTATTCAGTGTTCACTGCTGAGAAGATGGTTTTAGGAGGTCACTTTTGCCTGGCTTTAGTTAAGGTATATATCTTACGTATGACGGATAATGAATTTAAATGAACCATTACCCAGAACCCTAAAAAAAATATATTTTTTTTTTTCCTGTTTGAAAGTGGGTGCTAAGCCTCTTCTAAGAGGCTCTTTGAATCCCTCAAAAAGGGGCTCCAGTTAGTGGATACCCCATATGGAGTCTGTCCACACTTGAAACCTCCAAAATCAGTGATGGTGCAGGCAGGCAGACTCTGTAGGGATTTACGTTGAATGTTATTGAATGTTATAACTTATTCATTTAAAAAACCAAAGCAGTAGGTTGTGCTTGATGATGCCCAAAAATACTGTTTAACTAGTTTTGAATTTGTTGTATACGCAAAACTGGTTTGGAGCATTTGGAGGATTTGGAATCGAGGAAGTGAGCAGCTGTTCTGCACCAAGCAGTTCAGAAAGCAGCTGATGCTTTTGGTGGTGGAGGAGTTGAAGGTGAAATTTTTTTTTCTCTCAATTTTCAAGAGAATAGAGCGATTTTTAATCTGAGGCTTTGTAGGTCTCAAAGCTCTTTTCATCCATCCCTTCTGATATGTTAATTGATAGTAAATGGGAAAAGCAAAGTAGCTAGTGTCTTCTAAAACAAGAACCAGCAATCAAGTATGCAACAACTAGAAGTTCTGGATATAAGCTGTAAGCTGTGGAATTGAAATCCAGCATGGTGGGAGAGTCTTATTTTATTTTAGGTTGCCTGCAAATTCTGTGTACAGTTCTACAGTCATTATGGTCTTATTTTTAAAGTTTGTCTTAAGCTTTAAATGAGAGCATAAGTTGAAGAGCAAAATTTTGTGAACCGGGAAGGCTTGTGGTTATGTTAATTTTTTTTTTTTTTTTTCAGTGACACATTTCCAAGGTGTTGTGTATCTAGATTAAAGTGTAAACTTAAATGTAGACTTTCTGGATATTTAGTACTTGCTTTTTATAAAAAATACAGGCTTCTAGCCCCAATTTAATGCTGTGTTGTCTGAAAATGGAAAGATACTATTGTAGGCATTTTTGCCCTAGGTTATGCAAATGGGATTTGCTGCAGTACACAAAAGAGGGAGGATGAATCTGCATAAAAAATAATAAAGTTAAGCAGGATAAGCTGAAGTGGGGAGATGACCTATTTTATCCGAGTTCAAGAATTGTGTTATTTCTTGTAATTTGCAACAGTTTGCTGAGTCTTGCCACCCATATGGTGGCAATGCAGTGCAATGACCCAACAAGGGATGGGAACAGAAGGGAAGCCATCAAGATGCTGCAGCCATGATTCGGATGAAGCTGTGCACCAAGGATGCGTGCAGCTGTGGCGTCCACTCTCTCTGTTAAATTCCAGGGGTGTGCTAATGTCAACAGCAGCAGAAGTAGGGCCAGAGGAACAGGCAAGGACCCTCGGGCGGTAGGGAGGGACAGAGTTGGCCAGTGGCCCTGTGCCAGTGGAGCTGTGCTGTGTGATACTGAAACTCTGGAAGCCGACACCGCTACATGAAGAAGCTGTGCTAGAGGAGACAAAGTGGCCACAGTTCTACCATGTTTCACTTTCAGCTCAGCCAAATAGATCAGGACATAAGAAATGTTCCCTATGCCGAGAGGCACATCCTGCTTATTGAACAAAATGCGGTAGCTGCTGGCAAATCCAGGAGGTCTTGGGCTTGGTCATGTGAGCAGGGGAAAGTAGGGGGGAGTGTTCTGCCAGAGTAATTGAACGGTCTGCTCTTCGACAGATGTTTGCTAAGTGTTTTCGGGCCTGGCAGACTCAGGACCAAGCACTCTGGTGTTATTGCACCAGTTTTAGATGGTGCCTTTATTGCATGTGCAAACGGTTTGGGACCTTGGATCACAGCTCCCCAGAGGCTTGAACAATTGGCAGAGGTGGCACTTCTCACTGCTCTCTGAAGCAATATAGACCTGGAATGTAGTTCTAGCTGTGGGCTGTGGTTCCGACTGCTGGCACACATAGCTGAAAAAAAAAAATCAAAGCAGCAAACCCCACCATGTAGCAAGGAAAACTCTATAGCAGCAGAGGGTTCCTGACTCAGTAGGAATAAGAAAATTGAAATGCTAAGAAGCACACTGTCTTATCTGCCAATGGACTAAGAAGGTGGCAAGGAAGAGCTAGAGCGTTCCCTGCAGATACAGGGAGAAATCTTCCATGTTGTGCCTGGAAGGTTGTAAACATATCCTTAAAATTCAGTTTATTTCTCGATGTGTGTATGTCGCATGACTGTGTGAGACTAAATTTTTAGGTGCCATAAATGACTGCTTTGGAGAGGCTAGTCAGGGAACTCATGAGAAAGGATGCAACTTCTGACTCATGCTCTGAGGAGTGCAGAAAATGTTTCCAAAAAATATTTGTTTATAAGTTGCTCTGCAGCACTGAACATAAGTACTAACATTTAGCATCCTCTAGGAAGCACTATAAAAAGACCCCCAAACCCTACCACTTCAGTGTTTGTCAAAAAAACCTCCACCACCCAACAACAAAAAAAGCCAGAAAACTAACCTACATAAATTGAAGAAGCTTGTTTAAGAAAAGTTAATAAAAAGATGCAATCCGAAAGGTAAAATGCTTTCAGATAGTGTGGAGACTGTTTAAGGAGACAACATATTGGAGGATCAGAGTAAAAGTATGTGAACTATTGGAGAGATTCAAAATGACCCGACAGTTGTCATAACGAGATCCTAGGGTGAGAGAGGATAGGGATAAACCCTCTGAAAGTTGAAACTTTATTAGATGAGAAAAAAGGAAAGAACATACTTTAAGTTTAAAAAAAACCAAAACAACAAGATTGACCAAATGACTTGAGGGACATCTGGCTCAAGGTCCAAAATGTTGAAGGAGTATTTTTCCCTCACAAAACATCAGGGATGGGAAGCAAGCTGGAGAGTCTGTAAAACCAAGAGGTGATTGAGGAGAACTTTTTATGGTAGGAATGTTTAGAAGCTCCCAAATACCAGTGTTTGCTGTTAAAGCATTATCTGGCTCAAGTCGAAGAGTTAATACAACAGTGGCATATGTCAGTAAAACACATGCAAATCTTTGTTTTTAAATTATTATCTGACTCCTGTTGAAGGGTTAATACAACAACAGTGTGATTTATCCACAAAACACAGGAGCAAATCATTAGGTGTCATCTGGTTTTTATTCAAGAGGTCTAAAGAACTAAATAGCTGAGCCGTTAACTGTGGAGTGATGTTTAAAGAGCCGTGATTACAAAGGGGAAGAGAGTTATGTGTGCATGCGTTTTGGTTTGTGGTTTTTGTTTTTTTAAGGGGATCCAAAGGAATGAAATCACATGGTGCTTTCTCTTAAAGTCTCTTCTATGCTTGAGATCTCTACATCAGAGCAGAACCTTCCTTGTTGCTTTTCTTCAAGTGGACACTAGGTTCAGGAGCCCTTCAGCGGAAGAGCTAAAGGGCTCATGGCGATGTGCCAGGCAGCAGTCAGCAGTCGTCATGGCATGTTTTGTTTGCGAGTTCACGGTAGTTCTGCAGATCAGGAGCCATTCTTTCCTGGATGATCCATTCTCCTTGACAACGAGGAAGAAAGCTGAGTTCAGCTGGTATGATCAGATCAGGACTTAGCTTGCAGCGTATATGTGTGCCTCAGGAAGTTCTGTCTCTTCTCAACTTGATAGGTATGCTGCTTTATGCTCTTCTAGCGAAGAGTTTGCTGCCTGTCGGCAAAACTGTCCTGAGTCAAGATACTGTTGAATAATTTAGGTTGGAAAGGGTCTCTGTGGGCCACTCAGTTCAGCTCCCC
The DNA here is from genome assembly GCA_013397275.1 of Burhinus bistriatus. Classification (NCBI taxonomy): domain Eukaryota; kingdom Metazoa; phylum Chordata; class Aves; order Charadriiformes; family Burhinidae; genus Burhinus; species Burhinus bistriatus. Next base: position 238,112 of record VYXH01005405.1, read on the forward strand.
ACTCAAAGCAGGGCCAACTTCAGAAGTTAGATGAGGTTCCTCAGGACAATGTGCAGTCAAGTTTTTAACTGTCTCTAAGGGTGGAGATTCAGTAACTTTTTCCAGCCCTTCTTTCAGTGTTCCATCACGCTTAAAGTTAAAATCTTTTTAGTAATACCTAGTTGGAGTTTTCTTTGTTACAACTTTGATCCCTCCTTTGCTTTCTGTTCTTAAGACTGAACAAACACATTTCCCTCAGCCTCTCCTCATCCGTTGTATGGCTTGAGCCCCCTGAGTGTCTTGGTGGCCTCTGCTGCACTCACTCCAGTTTGTAACTCTTCCTTGTGCTGGAAAGCCCCAAATGGAATACGATACTCATGGGTGCTGAACAAAGGGGAGCAGGTCCCTTCCGTTGACCCACTGGCTTCGTTCATACTAGTACAGCCCAGATTGTGGTTGGTGGGAGGAGTTCTCTCTATTGTCACTGCTTAATCATGTTGGTCTTTCCACCCTCCCCCTTTCTTTCCCCCCTTCTTTTCCTTGGCTTTCCTGAGTCTCCTTTTCAGGTCACAGGTGTTTGTTCTGAGCCTGTAATATGATGTCTTTACCTCGTCTCTGTGTTCCTGGAAGTGTTTTTCTTATCCTCGATCTCTTATCGTTTAAACCAGTTACTACTCTATGAGGTGACTTTGTTTCTGTACCAAGATAATTTCTTTAAGATGTTCTGGGGAAGGACTGCTGGAACACAGATGTTTTGATAATTTGTCTATAGTGCCATGTGCTTTTCATGGCAGTTGTTGGTGCTGGAGGGTTCTTGGGTGGGGTGTTTTGCAGGCCATGTTTTCTATCGTAATAGGGAAGTGGAGACCAGCGATTGATCTGTGTTCTTAAAAAGCTCAACCTTTTCACTGATACACAAGATCAGAATAGTGACTAGGTGCTGTTGTCTTAGCTGATAACTGCCACAGTGCTGTCCTTCACATCTCTGCTCAGGTGTGTCTCAAAGGAGTTCCTAGGCCAATGAGAAACAACGGCTTCCTTGCTGGACTCTGTGGAACAAAGGTGCTAGCAGTTAGGGCATCCCTTCTCAAATGAAACATTTTTTTCTGTTTATTGGTTACTGAGGAGTAGATAATCTAGACAATAGATTCTGTCATCGTTATAGTCCTCTACAAGTTTAGGATGAATGCCCAAAAGTCTTGCCTCGTCTCTGCCTGGTTCATGTATCTTTTGAAGCAATGGTGGTCTTTATCATTGAGCTTTGTACTTCAGGACATACTGCAGACTATGCAGGGCTTAATTTTGTATGAATCCTCCCCACTCTACTCTCTTGTTACATCTTGCCTGGCTACTCTACGGCATGTGGCAGCAGAAACCTTTGGGATGTCTCTTATTAGGCAGTAACTTGGCAGCCTGTAATCACTCCTTGGAGGGAGTGCATGCCCAGGCAGATGCCAGCTCACCTTTGGCTGACAGTTCCCTTAGCGCAGGTGAAATAATCCCTGTTTGTGCTGGAGGAGCTGCTTAAACGGTGGTAGGGAAGGGGGTGCCCTTGAGCTCCTTCCACCATCACCAAGCCAGATGAGGAGGATTATCTCCAGAGTGGGGCCAGTCAGATCTAAAATCTTAGGGCTGCCATCTGCAGGAAGTGGTTGTTTCACCTGTGTCCTGGGACTTGGAGCAGTAGAAAATACACTCAGGGCATTTGGTTGCGTTTTTGCATGCACTGTGTCCAAGCTGTATTGCACTGGGGTGTCCATTGGCCTGTCTCAATGAGCAGAGCACCTGGAGCTCTTCTTTTTGTAGATAGACTGCAGGCTTTTAGCATTTCTGCAGAGAATATCAGATTTACTACGTAATAGTGTATATCCTAGGTATTTTGGAAACCCTAACAAATCTCTTTTTATCCTTCTGAATGAGAAAAAGGAAATCCAGCCAAAAGCCTAGAATCTGTCCTCTGTGACTGGAGTGTTTCCGAGATAAACTTGTTTGCCCTAAATGCCATCAGGAGGCTCAAATCTTCTGCTCCTGAACTGGCTGCTGCCAAAGCCTGTTTGGGGTATTTTTCTAAGTTCAGTGGTCTTCTTACTTATTTCCATTATGAAACACTGATGCTTTCCTGGTGCTTGCATAATTACATAATTTATACATGGTGAGAGCTGAAGGACGTGGACTGGCCTTTCTTGGTTGTAGCTGGCAGTTACGTTGACATAACCCTATTTGTCAGCGTTCATCCCGAGAAACTTTGAAGAGCCCTAGTCTTGCAGCAGGAAAACACTGAGCTGGACAAAGGAAAGGTATGAGTCGTAGAAACACAGCATGGTTAGATTTGGAAGGGACCTTCCAACTGGAGAAGAGAAGGTTGAGGGGAGACCTTATTGCTCTCTACAACTACGTGAAAGGAGGTTGTAGCGAGATGGGTGCTGGTCTCTTCTCTCAAGTAACTAGCAATAGGACAAGAGGAAACGGGTTCAGGTTGTGCCAGGGGAGGTTTAGGCTGGACATTAGGAAAAATTTTTACACTGAAAGAGTTATCAAGCATTGGAACAGGCTGCCCAGGGAGGTGGTTGAGTCACCATCCCCAGAGGTGTAGATATGGTGCTTAGAGACATGGTTTAGTGGCGGACCTGGTAGAGTAAGGTCAGTGATTGGACTAGGTGATCTTAAAGGTCTTTTCCAACCTAAATGATTCTATGATTCCATGACCTTAAAGATCATCTAGGTCCAACCCCCCTGCCATGGGCAGGGACACCTCCCACTAGACTAGGTTCCTCAAAGCACCATCCAACCTGGCCTTGAACTCATCCAGGGATGGGCCATCCACAGCTTCTCTGGATGTGTCTCAACACCCTCATAGTAAAGAATTTCCTCCTAATATCAACTCTAAATCAGTGCTCCTTCAGTTGAAAACCCAGCAGTAGGTTCTCCATATCATGATCATATATGACTTTCCTCTGAAGATAACCCTAAGAGGCCAGGGGCCAGCTAAAAGGAAAAGGCAGACCATATAATGGTTAACAGTTCAGTGGTTGGGTATATAGATAACTGGGTTCGTGCCTCCGGGGAGAACAGCATCATGACTTGGCTGGTAGACGTGAAGTACTCAGCTCGCCCAAGGTATCTGAATATTGTACCAGTTACTGAGTATGAAGTGATAGTTGTGGTCCCTGTGGTGCTGAAGGCATAGGGAAGAGCAGAAAAGGTTCTGCATGTAAAACTTTTAACTATTACATAGGAAGTTGAAAACTAGGACCTCCAAAATGCTTTCCCCCTTTGCCCAGTACTGTGCTTTGCCCGGTAGCAGAAAGAGAGGTGAGGAGGGACAGTGCTGATACATTGCTGAGGAATTGGTCTGAGGAGCAGGAGTTTGCATCCTCTGGAACCTAGGGCACTTCTGAAACAGAGCGTGTTTTTTGAAGAAGGAACTGACTTAATTCAAAGGACTGTAAAACTGGGTTTCAAGTGTTTAAACTCTGGAAGGTCGTGCTACCAAGAGGTGAAGTGTACAAGAAAGACAACGTTGGCCATGTTTGTGAAGATGTGGTACTATTTGTTAAAGAGATCATAGACTAAAAGCTGATAAACATATGTCATAAATCTCTATGGATTGAAATGCCTGTGTAAAGAAGTAAAAACCCAGTTATTACCATTCCCATCCTGTTTGATTGGGGTGGTGATGATGATTGAGACAGAAGTAAAGTGCAGGAACCAGTTGCTGCAGGATACTTAACCATGTAGCTTGAAGCAATGGAACTTTGGGGTCAAATTCTGAAATAATATTTTTAGACATGATTAATGTATACCTTTACACGAACAAGAGCCCAATGGTAACTGTTAATTTCAAAGTGCAGTAACCTAAAAATATGGAAGCTTGTTAAAAACAAAGTAAGCAGGGCTGCTGTTTCTGTGGTTCCAGGGGATATTAAGAGAATTACAGACCATGCAAATGAACAGAAATAGAACAAATAAAATGGGTACGTGCATAAATATTGCAGTGAGGAAGAACAGGCTTTGCGAAGGCTGGCCGTGCCCTGCTGAACGCAGAAGTAGATAAGATCAGCCTGTCTGGATTTGCAAAAGCCATTTGGCGAGGTCCAGACTCAAAAATTCTTGAGGAAGGTAGAGCAACTGTGGGATAAAGTGAAGGACCTTCCGTGGTTGAGGGATCGGTTAGAAGATCAGCTAGCAGGTGGGAAGCTGGGCAGAGAAACGAATGGCCCGTGTGTGCGTGTTGTGCCCCCTCTCCTCCCTGCAGCTGAGGATGTTCACCAGTGGATTTCTGCGACGAATGTGTACTACACCTCTGATGTTCACTACCTTAATAAATGACCTAGAAGTGACATTAATAATAAGATGATATTTTTTACTGATCATATGAAGCTAACTAGAGTTGTAGAATCAAGGGCTGACTATGGATGATAAAAAGAAAGATGCAATTCAGTCTGGGTAGATGTAAAATGATTCTTCTGGAGGGAGGATAGACAATCCAAACTTAACACAAAAAATGGTCCCTGAGCTGCCTCTTACAGTGCAGGGACAAGTTCTTTGTATCCCAGTTCCATGGAAAAATCAGTTCTCATCTGCAGTCCGAAAATAAATGGAATAATTGAGACCGGGAGGGGAAGGAACAGAAACCAAAATGGAGAACGTTATTATACTGTTGTCTGTAATGATCACCATGTGTTTGTGTTGTGAATGATGCTTGCAGTTCTGGTTTCCCCCTGCTCTCGAAGAAGATAACAGAACTGAAAGTGTAGCAAGAGTATTATGAGGTATAGATTAGCTTCCATATGAGGAACAACTGAGTAGACTGCGAGTAGTCAACCTTGAGACCATTGGGGAGTGGGGTACAAATGAGGACTTTAAAATCCTTACGAAAGTTAGCAGGGAAATGCTATTCCTCTCTTCCAGTTCTGAAAATGCAAGTACCAAGCAATACTAGCTTGAACAGTAATTGAATGGCGGGTCTGTAGATGTTGCCTTTTCAAAGCACTTACACAGATTCAGAAAGGGATCAGATTAACGGAGGAAAATTTGCTGGGGTGTGAAATACAGAAAGACCACCTTTTCCTTAGGAAATTCTGTAAAATACATGTTGGGCAATGAAAGAATGTTCTGGGCAAGTACAACTGTTTGCTCTGTCCTGTGCATCCACTACCAGCTGTTCCTGCAGGCAATATATTAGGCTAGGTGGACATTTGTTCTCATATACTACATCAGCCCTTATGTATTTTTTTTTACTGTCTTGTTAATCACCTATATATTTTTTTTTTTTCTGCTACATGTAGGAGGGGAAGAAAAAACCTAACCAAAACCAAATGCAGAAATTTAATTGCTGATTGTTTTCCACTCCTTTTCCTACCAAATAAGAGCTAAAGAGTAGCTGTAGTTGTATATCAGAAAGCTGTCAGTCACTAAAGCAGACTGACGTTTTATCTTGGATTCAAGAGAAGACTAAGAAAGTAATGGAATGTCTTTAGTGATTTCAACATTCTTACCTTAAATGGTTTGTGGATTGCCTTTTTTTCCTCTGTATTTCTGCTGCAGGAAATCTTGTGGATTGGCCATTCTGTGCTTGACTGATATTTTGTTTGGTTTTTTTGAAGGTACATGGGAATAGGACTTTCTGCTCAAGGGGTCAACATGAACAGGCTTCCTGGTAAGTCATTGTTAAAATGTGGTTTGGCTTACCAAATCAGTGGTAAAGTCTGTGTTAAATGTTCATTTGAAATAAAGATTTTAATTTATATGTGTGAATTAGTGAATGTGTGTTTCTATTAATAAAACGTCATGACTGTAAGTGTCTTATGTCTGGAAGTTTCAAACTATTGTTATCCTAAACTGAGTTACTAGTATTGTTATTGTAGCCATGATGATTTTAGCAGAGAATAGAAATTAATATTAAACTAATAAGTAATGGGTAAGATGATGAACTTTCAGACATGCAAGCTCTTCTTTACATCTGAAAAATAAATAGCAAAATAATTTGACATTTAATCTATATATACCACTTGACAAATTTACATGAAAGAATCTGAAAATTACAGGAAAAATGGCCCATCATATTGTCTTTCCTCTCTTCTTTCTCTCTTCCCACTGAAAAACTAGAAAAATGGGACAGAGTGGTATTTCCAGTTAATGTTGTTGCTTCCTCTGTTTAAAATGTTTGTTTTTAGGTTAGCCTTTAAGTTGGTTAAGTAGCTTCTTTTTTAAAATAAATAATCAGCAATCTTTTTTTATAATTTTTAGTTAATACATTGGATATTATTAACTTCTAGATTTGGATCAACATAGTGACTTCTGTAGCAGGAATTCTTTCAGCTGGGTTTGAAACTAGAAGTTTTCTGTGTTTGGTAGAAAGTAAATGTTCTTCAAGTGCTAGCGTGAATGACAGCTGGTTCCCAGTGGTGGGTTTTGGGGCTTTTTGGTCTTGAGAGTGGTTTACTTCTGGTGGAGTTGTTTTAAAGCTGAAATGTGTCTTCAGCCCTTATTATGCATCTTGGTATCTCCAAAGGAGAACGTTTTGTGAAGATCCTAACAAAGGGAAGAGCTTCCATAGGGGTTGCACTAAGGCCCTTGTGAATTCACTTCTCAGTGAGGATTTTGCTTTCATCTTCACTGGTAGCTTGCATATTCAGAGAGTGGAACATGCTCAGTTTTTTCCTTGTAACCTCCGACTGGAAATGTTGCAGCATTGGAGCAAAATCCCTGACTCTTCTGTTAGCAAAATATGTGATTCTGTAGCTCTGTTATGAATTTCTGAAATGTGTATTTCTATAGCTATGTTGCTGAAATTCTGCTGAGACTGCAGATGGAGTCTCAGCAAGAAGATGAAATGGAGAGTGAGCCAGCCAGAATCCTTGGATGATTTCAGATGATTTCTGGTGCCCATTCTTTTAATTGTGAATCTGCTGCTGAATTTTGCAATGCAACAGCTGCCTTGTCTTGTTACTGAAGAGAAGCATGGAGATCTTGGAATGCATAAGGGAGCATTTGGGACCTTTTGCATTGATAAAGAAGAAATTTGGAATTGTAGGCTAATTACGTTAGTTAGTTAGTTCAATTACAATTTCGCCAGTGAAACAATGTGTTGTTTTTTCAGTGACAAATGTCAGTGCAGCATGTGGGCCATTCATAAATCACAACCATGGTTAACATAGCTGCAGGCAGACTTTCCTTTTCCAGGTGCCACTTTGATCATGTTTGATTGACCTTGAGAGTCTTCTTTTGGCCACTCTGAGGCAAGTCCTGAGACCTGTTGGTCTGACTGGGGCACAGCCTTCCTTGCATCAGTTTTTCTCTGGTAATTTCAGACCTGCCCAGAGAGCTCGTGGAACGTCTAACTTTGGAGATACGTAGGACTCAGTGGGACATGTCCTTGACCAACCTGATCTAATTAGACCTCCTTTGAGCAGGGGTTGGACTAGGTGGCTGCTGGAGGTCCCTTCCCTCCTCAGTTATTCTGTGATTCTATAACTCTGTTTTTGGGAGAATGGTTTCAGTGACATCCATACTTTAAAGAATTTGCATTTTACTGCAAACTATATTTGTTAATAATTGTTAGGACAACGACTGCATACACACATTGGAGAGAGAGTTAAGGTCACAGGTCTTTGTCCACTCAGAACTAGGCCAGCAAAGGAGGAAGGCAGGACACTGCCAATTTTCTCAAGTGATACTTGGTTGCAGAAAGGTAGGGAATGTCTAGATCAAGATGATCTGGTGTCAACAGGTATAGAAGTCTCAGTTTTCAGACTCCTCCTCTCTCTGCACTCCCTCTCACCCCAGCCCTCCCCACCCAGGTGGGTTGTGTGCATGTACAAGGTGAAGCATGAGTCTAGTCCCATCATCTCTTCCCAGGGCTGAAGTGCTTGGCGGCTTGGAAGAGGAGTTGTTTGGCTATTAAGGGAGCATGTTCTGTTCAAGAACTGACTCTCTGGCTTGTGCAATGAAAGTCTTGTAGACTTGGCCTGAAGGCTGCTGATTGGATTATGCTTAACCTAGGAATCTCCTGGGATTATGACACAGAGAGAGAGATATAAAACACAGTTGAATACTAACCTGAGATGATGTCATAGGTGTGCTGTCCTGAAATTGAACAGCCAACATAATTTCTTTTTCTTTTTTTCCTTTTAGAGACTAAAAATTAGCCAAACCACTTCTGATGAATGGCTTTAAAGCCCAAGAGCTACATGAGCAGTATTTTGTGGCCGGTTTGATTCAAAGTGCATATTATTTTTAGAGTGTATGTGGCGAATGTGGAATTCTTTTCTCTGAGTGAAATAAAACATAGAGGGAACTTGAGACTTCACATAGCCCCTGTTTAGCAATGAATTGTACAAATTTGATCCTATGAACCTGTTGTTTGTTTGATCACATGCAGATTGTGCTTCCAAGAGTGATTCTGCGGGCATAGTTAGGTCGATCTCCCATTATCTGTGTAAAATGAACTGCATAGCTCTGTATTACAGCTCAATAATTATCTTCCTGGCTTTTGGAGAATAAGTCTGATTTATTTTTTTGTAGTATATTGCTCAAGTAACTGAAGTGAGAAATGTGTATCAGGCTTAACTGGTATCAGGTCCTTCGGAGCACAGAGTAAGTGAGAGCTCACAAAGAAGTGACAGACTTTGGAGTCTTGACTTGGCTTCATGTCAAAGTGTAATTTTAACTTTTTGTGACCTGAAACCCTGCCAGGTTTGTCTCCTTAGGCCATTTCTAAGTCACTTGTGCTTTAACAGATCAGTTTTCACTCAGTGTACTGGCTGGGCAGTGTGTGACCCACCTCAAGTAGTGGTTTGGGAGCCCAAAGCCTGGTGTGACAGCCAAAGTTGGTCCCTTTTTTGTGCCCACTTTCAGTGGGGATCCTTGGCACCCTGTCAGCCCTAATTCAAAGAACAATCTTGCTGCTGGGTTCTGTCTCAGACTCCTTTTTCTCCCCCTGAGAACAAACACTTTGGCCATATCCAGTTCCAAGTCAGGACGTTTGTGCTTTATGCCAAATCTATTTTGGCTTCAGCCCAGCTCTGTGCTGGTGGGGGTGGTGCTGAGCTTTCTCTGAAGGTTGGAAGTGTGGGTGGAGCAACCTGAGCGTTTCCTTAAACTACCCCTCTCTTCATTGCGAACAGAACTGCTTTTAATAGGCGAGTACCCTGTCCCTGTGCGACTCGAGGTTTCTGCTGTGCTTTGAAATTCAGTCAGCAACTCTGAAATTACTGTGGGATTTTCACTGAAGTGCCAGCTTTTGTGACCCTGACGTATCTTGATGATTTTTTATTATTATTTTTGTAAGCTTGTAAAAAACATTTAGAACACTTAGTAATAAACGTGCTGCTTTAAATAATGGCTTTTATTGAAATGTCTGCTCACTTCTTTCCCCAGATACAACCTTTTTTTCATGTGTGCTCAGCATTTTGGTATCTGAGGATGAGATTACATGTTACGTCTGAACTGATCTAACTCACTGTTATCAAAGGCGAGAAACCGGATCCTTCCTCCCCCCCACCTACAGCTGCACAGTCCCTCTTCTTCCCTTGTGCAAGCCCCTAGCTCTGGCACTTGTCACCTCCTTGCCCAGGCCAGGCCAGCTTTCATGCTTGGCAGGAACCTGCTGCCTTTCTGCTCTGTTGTGGTGGTGGCAGGCTGGTTCCTTCAGAACTCACAGAGCAATGCTCTTACCTTTGCATCCTGAATGTAACATCTGAAACATCCAATTTTTAAAATTTTTTTGTTTTATTATTTAGCCCTCAATCCAGTAAGTTTTTCTGAGCCCATCTGAAAATGCATTGGTGGTTTGCTACAGGTTTCACCTAACCTTCACAAAATGGAGAAGATAGGTGTTCCTGCCTTTAATATGGATGAGATGTGCACGCTGGAGATGATTCTCCCCTGCATGTGGTATTCTGCATTAGTTCAAGGCCTTCGTGCTGTTGAGAGATATCGTTTCATTTGTTCTAGCTCTTTGAGGGTAACCCAGCAGGAACGTACAGGCAGGCAGAGACGGAAGGAGGGATGATTCTCTACGGTAGCAGCAAGGTCTTAATTCAGCTTAAAATGTTGTGAAACCATACCCTTAGGCATACCCTGCTTCAGTTTCTGAAACACCATAGATGGGATCTGACCAATCACTTTTGGAGACTTTAAACACCCTCTGGTTAATAACTGACTTGCCCTGCTGTGCAGCATTGCACATGTTAAAGGCAGTGCCAGCTTTCACTCACCATTGTTTTGTTTCATGAAACTTGGACCATTTTTTCACCTCACTTTTCAAATGAAAAGATAATGCTTGGCTTATTCACTGTCTGCCTGCTTCAAACTCCCTATTAAAAGAACAAGCTTTCAAATTCGAGAATGTTTTATAGTCTTGAGTTAGAGTCAGATAGACCAGCAGAATTTGGTGTACAAAAACCTGTTCCTTATTGGGGTTTGGCTTCTGGGACTGTAACACCTTAAGCCAGGTCAGCAAAACCAGAAACAGTTTGTCCAACTGTCCTGTGTCTTTGTTCAGCGAAGTGTGAGTGCCCTCCTCCATCAGCCACCAACACAATGAACAGGCTTTCCATTTTAGCTGTGTTTGGAGATCCCTTCCTTTCCTTTGCATTCTCCCCTTGCTGATAGGTTTCTGTTGACATTTATAGACAGGACTTTATTTCTTCTCAGGTTATCTTGCATGTTATCAGAGGAGATGCAAGCAGGGGAGTAAGGCTATTGAGGAATCTCTCTTCCTGTTCCTTCCTTTTGAGAGGAAAGAGGTACTGGTTTCTCCCCTAGGAATGTTTACAAGGGTTTTTCAGGTGGATGTGCTCCCTTCCGGGGGCGACCAGAGAAGAGAGGCTGGATAGATGTTGTGTTGTAGGAACCAGTGAGAAACTAAAGGAACTGGGCTTGTTCAGCGTGGAGAAGAAGAGGCTGAGAAGGGATCTAGTAGCAGCCTTTCACTATCTAAAGGAGCTTGCAGAGAACATGGGCCTAGACTCTTCTCCAAAGTGCACAGTACAGGGAAGAGAGGCAATGGGCACTAGTTGCAACAAATAAAATTCTAATGGGAAATAAGATATTATTCCCCACCAGAGTTGGGGATGAGTTACTAGAGAGGCTCTACTCCCAGAGATTTTCGAACCTCAATTGGGCAAAGCTCTAAGCAACCTGATCTAACTCTAAAGTTAACCCTGCTATGAGCGGGGAAGTCTGGCTAGAGACCTCCAGATGTTCTTCTAGCCCTTTTTGGTTTTGTTTTTTTTTTCTGTGATTGCCAGGGGATCTTTCTATTTCAAATAGGTTTAAAGAACTTCATTTCCATGTGTCAGCTTCTTCTTTTGGTTGTCACTTCTGTGTCTCCAATGACAAATGAAGGACCTGCGCTAAAGGACTTAGTCCCAATGGCAAATATAATAATTATAGAAGATGAGACCTCACCAAATCATCTGATCCGAAGCTAATTCAATTATGCATCAGTCCTGCCTGACAGGTGTGTGTCTAAACCAGTCTTTCATTATCTTTCTGGTAACTTCTTCCAACACTGTCCTTGTGTTGGAAACTTTTCCTCATGATGAAGCTGAATATCCCATGTAGTCTAAGTCTATTACTCTTGGATCACGTGGAAGTGGAGAATAATTAATTTATTTCCTTTTTGTATCTGTATACATGAAGACCTCTATCATTGCTTTGTGGTCTTCTTTCTAGACCAAACATCTCTGGCTCTTTACCCTGTCTGTATTTGTCATGTTTTCTTGATCTGTGACAACTCTTGACCTTTTCTGAACTGGGTGCATCACAAGCACTGGTGTCTTACTCCCTATGCTAAAAGAAAACATTCAAATTCAGAGCAAGTGCAGGAAGCGACTCTTATCCCATGCTGCAAACAAGGGCAAAAGAGAACGTCACCAAGCTTTCACAATCTCTAAGGCTTAAGCCAAAAGGGGAGGCGAGAAGCTAGGTGGTTAACTGGGAAAAGAAGGACCTCCCCCCTTGGCTTCTAGAGCAACCATCAAAAGCCCTGAAGTATGAGATTAAACATATGAACAGTGTGTGGCAAACAAACAGTGATTCGGTCTGCTTTCAAATCCTCCTGGCTAAATCAGCATTTTGGACACTGTCGTGGTTTGGCCTCAGCCGGGAACAAAGAACCACGCGGCCACTCGCTCAACCCCCACGGCAGTGGGGGAAAATCAGAAGAAAAAGGCAAAACTCGTGGGTTGAGATAAAGGCAGTTTAACACAACAGCAATGGAAAAAAGAGAACAACAACAACACTGATGGAGGAATGTACACACACGGTTACTGTACCAGTGCTCACCCACCCGACTGGACCCGGGGCGACTTCCTCCCCTGGCCAGCTCCCCCTTATGGACTGGGCATGACTCACATGGTAGAGAATACCTGTGTCCCGGGCCAGGAAATTAACCCTATCCCTGCCGGAACCAGGACACACAGTCAGCTTGATTTTTCTATCATTAGAAGTAATTTCTATTAAGTTTGTTTAACTGTTTATGGATCTGATCAAGCTCCATCTTAAAATACCTTATGGTATTTGTCTTGCTGCAAAGCTCTTCCAGAACTGTCCTTAAAAATTGTTGCCCAAAATGACACGTGGGATTTCCATACAGTGTCTTAGTAAAGTCTTGTACAATGATGCTCACACTTCCTTGTCTCTTTAGTAAATATACCTCAGATGTAACTTTTCTTCTACTCTGTTTGCTGTGTTGAGGAAGTAGAATGAATCAAAGGTTTGTTTTTAGTTTAGATGCAACTTTAATTATGTAGTCTATCCTTATTGCAACTTGTTGACACATTAGGAAAGCAGATGGGTGGAAAAAAGGACAAGAAAGCAGCGGCAGTCCAAGCTGCTGACAGTGTAGACTCCATGTGTCAAGGCTGAGCAAGCAGACATCAGGCTATAGGCGAGCTGCCTGTTGTGCTCAGCGTATGTCAGGTTGGAGTAAAGCTACTCATCGTCGATGCCTCCGGAGTGTGTAGGGAACCTTGGAGCACCATGGAGAAACCTGAATTCTGTTCCTCCCCTCCGTTATTATCCATAAGGAAGGCTTAATGCTGTAAAGAAGCATGGAGACATTGAATTTACCTCTCCCTTGACACCTGTTTTGTTCTTACTATTGCTGTGGCTCTTCATGGAGACCTTGAGACCGTTGAGGTTTCTAGTTAAACCACTCAAATTATTCAAGAATGGCTCAAGGAAGCCTTGTTATTTCTTGGAAGGGGTCTGAGTACTTGCTTTTATCTGATCATTGCTTATAGTCCTATTTTTCTGGCCTGTTTTCCTTGTATTTTCTGCTTGTACTTTGTTGGGTCCTCTTCAGGACTAAGCACCATGGAAACCTTTGAGTATTGTTTGATAGAATTTTGGGATAAAAGTGGTTACTTGAGTAATTTAATCGAAATGGTACCAAAATGTGTACTTGGTTCAACATTTAATACTTTTTATGGCAATTTGGATCTGTTAATGTTACTTCTGCTAGATCGGTAATGGCAATACTGTCTTGTACTGTGTCCTGCTGGAGTTACTCAATGAAGAATTAGTATATAACCCAGCTCTGCTTGCCACTCCATGTTTAAACCTTTCCCCTTGCTAGCCAGGAGGAGCTCTGACTTGTCAGGAATTTTATTTTATTTATGCAGTAAGTATAACCCAGATTAAATAGTATCCAGATCTTCATTTTGGTGTGTGATTTGCATATAGATAACTGTAGTACCCATAAGGAGTTTCCTAGAGACCTCATTTATTTAGTACCTGTGTAAATTATAGAGGATGGCGATTAATTTTTGTATGTCAGGTTAAGGAAAATGTAGGGTTGATACTGATTTTTTTAATAAATAGATGTGCGTTCCCCCAAAACTACTTAGGGAAACACCTCTGGGAGTTAGTTACACATGCAGTCCTTCAGCTGGCTGTGCCAGTTCCTATCCACAAACTTGCTTACGCTGCTGGTACCCTCTCATTTATCCTAGCAAACCAGTTTGTGAGGCTGCATGTGAACTGGGTCATATAATTAGGTTAATAATAATGGGCGGGGGGGCACTGCTTGAATTTGGGGTTGTTATTAACTTGGATCTGTTCTGCAGCCTAGTTGATCACACAGGTAGTGCAGGTCGAAACAACTCCTCTGTGAAACTTCATTCTACAGAAACATGTGGGTAGCAGTGGTCTGAGATTTATTTTGATAGAAATAAATGTTACTCCCACCTAAGATATATGCTGAAAACCTTAATTAAAGACTGAGCATGCCCTCCAATTAAGTTATCCACTGATCATGGAGGCTTTTTCTGAAGGAGCACCTTGCTGGGACGTACAGGGTTGAAGCTAGATTGGCTGGCTGTGTCTCTTTAAGTTTTGATCTGTCTCTGCCACTTTTCAAGTTTTTTGAAGGTGATGGCTGGATATCTTCATTCTGGTGATTAGTAAGATGATATTTGAACTTGATTGGATTTTTTTTTGCACTGAGCTTTATTTTATTCAGTCATGTGAAAACAAATGTCAATGAAAGCATGAGCTTGTTTTGGTGTTACCTGTCTGATGCTTTGCAGTCCAAATGATCGAGGGACCGGAGGTTTGTGAAGCTACTGAGCTCAGAAGCGCTATTAGCTATTATTGGGAGGGCTGTGTGCTAGTAGTGGTGATGCAGCCTTTGTTAGCTTCTGCAGAGTATGGGTAGAGCACCTTCTCTCTCTGTGTGGTGGGTGCTACTCCAGCTACGGAAGGGTGTCAAGAGGAAAAATCAAACGTGGATGACGGATGAGAATCCTGTCTTGGGAAACTTCTAGGCCAAATGCCTTCTGGCTGTGTCTGATCTGTTGCTGAGATGTTCAAGAGGCCGTGATGTACATGTGCTTGCCGTGGCTATTAATGCCCTAGAGTATGATGGGATGAGAGCATCTCCAGAAATTGTCTTGGTGGCCATGAAGGAAGTTATCTGAAATTAAAGGACTGTGACTTCTTGCAAAGAATGTGTATTGTGGAGTTCAGTGGTCTGAAGCAGAGGCCACCAGAAGCTCATTCACGATAAATTGAGGGGGATGCTGTTAATCACTCCAAAATACAGAGAGACGTGAAAGATCGAAGCAGAGAGAGCCTCTGACCTGCGGTGGCTGCAGCAGAAGGGCTGTGATTCTACCGCTGCTGTCTCTGCCTCCCCAGGCTGAGCAAACTCTACACACGTATTTTGAGCAAGATGCAGTGGAGCATCTAGGAAAGTGTCCTGTTGCTTAAATCCAGGTTACTTGGGAGCAGTTAGCAATGACAAAAATCTGAGGTTCAGTAGGAGCTGAGGGGGAGAAGCAACGTGAGAACTGCTCCAAAAACTTCACTTGGGTAGCCTTGTTGCTGCTGACTTAACTAGGTTTTGACCTGAAAAAGTAATTTGTATCTGTCTTCAGCATCCTAAGAGATTATCAGTATGTTTAGAAATGGCAGGTTTTGGTGCTGTGTAATGGAAGAAATGAGAATGAAGTGGGTCAGTGTGTTGGTTCAGCTCCGGAGCTAGTGATCCGTTTGTGCAGAACACGTTTTTAGAGGGATTCCTCACCACTCGAGAGCTCATCTGGATAGGTGAAGATGAGTGTGGGGCTTAGAACAGTGGTGGACAATAAACATAGACTGCCAAGAAAAAGATAGGCGTTACAATAGATTTAAGATTTCTGGCCTTTGTAAGTCAGAGCTTTTCAGATTTGTCTATGTGAGTCTCTTATTTTTGGAAGTGGGGTGTATTTCAGTGAGTCTCCTGGTTGTCACCACTTGCTGTACTTTGATTTACATCGTCAGTTGTGCCACCCTTGTTTCTTCTAAACTAAACTGGAAGGTGCACTCCAGGATCACAGTTAAGTGCACTCCAGCTGCTAATAACTATTCAATCCACAGGACAAGGCTACGTAATACACGGTACCTATCCCCATTTTTTTTTAAAAAAATAGTTTCAAAATCTCATACTAGAGAAGTAGGATCCTGAGACTGGTTGAAACTGGTTCTTTCATTCTCCAGATCTGCTCTTACTGTGCTGCATCGTGTGCTATTTTCAAAATAGCTTTTAATTACCTTTTTTTTTTTTTAATTGAAGTCCAAATGAAGGTCATGCTAAAGAAATGGATAAGAAATTTGGGCTTCTTGTAATGAAACAAAAGGATTTCCTTTGAACTTAAGTTTTCACATATTTTTAGTGCAATAATTTTTCCCATATGGAATCAGTTTCATATGTTCAGTGTATGTAAAATTGCATCATAGGAAAGTAATCTGAGAAATACTCATTTTCTGTTTATTCTGGACATCTCTGCTTCATTTATGTTGTTTCTTTTTTCGTTGTCACTCTCAATTCTGTGTGTTTGTAGTACCTGACCAGATTTTAAATGCACCATGGATGCCCTGCTGCATCTATATTAAAGGATCATCATCTCTTGAGTTCCTCTGGCATTACTTAACTCACCCTCATCTTGGTTTCTCTTCCTGCTTCTACTCTCTGCAGATCAGTAAACACCCTTTAAAAAGGTTGTTCTTTCTCAAAATTGTATGATCTTTATTAAAAAAAAAAAGTTCTACATATCTTTGTGAATCTTGTGTTTTATGATTGACCTACCCACTACCAATTGAGCTCTGCGGATCTCCACTTAATTGGTCAATTACCTTCTCCTCATCCCATATAAGCTTTCTCACTTTCCAGTCAGTTTTCTCCGATCCTAATTTGTGTGTTGAGGTCGCCTGAAGTTGTATGAGAATTCCAGCTTGAATATTGAAATAGTTTTGATGCATTTGCTATGAACTCATTCATATCCCATCTTCAGCTCCTAGACAAACTGGAAATTCATTCTTCCACATTCTTCAATTTTTCACATATGGGCTTTCTGACAAAGTTTGCACTTGCAGGATCTAAATTTTGGAGACATCCGAAGTTAAAACTTACTAGTATACGATTAAAAGAATTAACTGTGTGTACTGTGTGTGGATGCGTTGTGGTACGGGAGGGGAAGGTTGTGGGCAAGGGTGGCTGTGATGGTTTTATTATAAAATACACGTTGGGTTATGTGAATTGGTATTTTAGATTAAGATTGGGGCGTTGGAATAACCTGAGGTCAGATCAGCCTTTTTAAAATGTGTATATTGTCTTGAAATCAGTAGTTTGCAAGATTTTTGGTCTTGAGGAGCATAATAGTGTTTATCTTTCCTGCCGCTCCTTTGTCTGGGCAGGGTGTCTTGCATGTGGCTGGCTCCTTCTGGGGACATTGCTTTAGTGGAGCCTGGCAAAGGTGATCAGCTCATAGTCAGCACTGGAAAAAGAGCTTGATGTGTACAGCACCTGCAGAGGGGAAGTTGTTGGGGCATGGAGGAGCCCGGCTGAGGAAGCTTGAGCTATCCTGTTGGGTAGGTCCTTAACCAACTTACACTATGAACATGCTGTGCAGGAATTGCAAGAAATGCACAAATTTGCATGTTAGTTTATGTACTGTTCCCCTGTTCTTCCCAACAGATCTCATTTTGGGGAGTTGTGGTGCTGAAGCGTGGTGTGTAGGATCTGTAGTTTATAGCAGACGGACTCGCACAGCTTTTATAAGCTGTTGAGAATCAGCAAAACAGAGATGCTGAAGTGGCAGCTTTATTTGTACCTGGAAGCATGTGCAACTTCTTTCTTTACCCTCATGGCCACCAAAGCCTCTGGCCCCATGCACTCCTGTGCTCTGCTCCTTACATGTGCCTCCCCTAATTAGGTTATCTTGACCATAACTGAATACAACTTGTTTAGGTGGGACACATTTTAGAACATGAGCCTCTGCTCAGAGCTGATATGGGGCAAGTTGGCGTGGCATGGAGGAGATGGACAGATATATTACGTACACTGCAATGACACTCGCTGAAGAGTGACAACAGAGTGGTGATGATCAGGTCCTCAAGTGAGGTCAGACCTGACACTCCTCAAATATGGCCAAACCTGACACTCTATCAGATGTGTTCAGAGCTGGAGAGCAACAAAACCAACTCCAGAACCATAGAATTGGGTTGAACAACCTTCTGAATTTAGCTTAAATTTAATCTCATGTTTTATCTATGGCTATTTATGTGAAAATTAGGGTCGTATAAAGTAAAAGTTACTGCCTTTTTCCCCTTCAGACCACCTTCAGTTCATGTGTTTGCTTGTATTGATTGCGCTGTCTGCAGCCAAAAAACCTGCTGCCAGCCATTTGGTCGGGTTTTTAGGGAGGTGTTGTTTTTATTTTCTTTCTTTTTTCTTTTTCTTTTGGTCTTTTTAATTAGAGTAGCTTTTGGGCACACAGACTTCAGGTTTGAATGGAGAAGGCAGACTGAAAGCTGAGGTTTCAGTAACCATGCTTCCCTCAGGAATAATTGGGAAAGTTCTTAGCCACATCATTCAAGCTGAACAAAACCATGAATCAGTTTTTCAAGGCCTGGCCTTAGAATATTAACCAAAGAAAGCGTTTCCACTGGCTATTAAGTGCTCAGGCATCAGTATGAATGAGTAAGAAGTGATCGTTCTCAGGGGTTCTGGCTGTCCTGCGTTTTTCCATGCCCTGATTTCTGCAGCGTAACTCTTCTGGAAATGGGCTGGCTCCTTGTAGAGGTTCTGCACTCTTTCCTCATGCAACATGTTCCCAGAAATGTACGGTACGGGTTCACTGGAGCCTGCCTTCGCGTGGAGCTTTCTGTCACCCAGCAGCCTGTGTTGGTTTTGTGCCATGTGAAAACAAGAGGTTTCCAAAGCGGGGCGCAGGCGGTATTGCATGATGGGGTTTGTGATTCGGCCTTCACCACAGGTTGCATCTCGAGCTGTAGCACAGATTACGGATAATCCAGGTAATCTTAGTGACAGTTAAGAGTTGACGTGCCATTTAGAGACAACAGTTTAGCTATCAACAAGAGTTGTAATCAGCACTGCTTATTTTTCAGATTAAAAAAAAAAAATCTTTATAGTGGCGATACCTATTATTTGAGCCTTTCAGATAAAAGATAGCATCAACACAAAGCTAAATTTCACTACCACTCAAACTGATGGATAGCAGCTATTTTTACTGATGGATAAATACGATCCTCTTCAGAAAACCTTGTTGCTTTACCTTAATAGATGTGGAAAGTATTTACGGAACCTCAGTTTAGAATCTAGAAGGCCTTGTTGCAACCCTGTAACATCATGAGGTGTCCTTCTTCTGGAAGACTTCTCTTTCCATAAGGTCTTGTGTTTATATAAATATTTTTTTATTCATAATTTTCTTACCTCATTAAATACCATTTTAGGGATTGTTTTTAATAGTAGCTGGATGGTAGCCCCCTGCATTCCGTGGTGAGCTCTAACATCGCTTTTGGCTGAGTCATTTAACTGCTCTGCCTCATTCTCTCTGTAAAATGACTTTTGCCCATTACATTGCAAGATTTTTCTGAAAGGATCTTAATATTTTATAAACGTATTCTTGGCCATGAGCTAAAAGTTGAAAAGTTGGCCTATAAATGAAAATATGAATTATTTAATATGATGAGATTTGAAGCCTGTGTATGTGATAAACTTTTGTATCCAACTTGTTCTTTGCCCCTGCCACTTAATAGATAAATGGCGAAACTCCTCATCTGGCCTTTTTTTTTTTTTTTCCCAATCCCTGCCCTACATTTTTTTTCNATGAATTATTTAATATGATGAGATTTGAAGCCTGTGTATGTGATAAACTTTTGTATCCAACTTGTTCTTTGCCCCTGCCACTTAATAGATAAATGGCGAAACTCCTCATCTGGCCTTTTTTTTTTTTTTTCCCAATCCCTGTCCTACATTGTTTTGCACCCCTGCACTTCTTCCCACCCCCTCCAGTGTGGCGTGTCAGGGAATATAATAGATATAATAGTACAGTGGTGACCTGATCATGCTAGAGAGCTTTTTGAGCCTTGCCTTTGTAGATAGAACCAGCCTGGTTTGTAGTTGTGCTTTAACCGTGTTGTGTTTACAGGGCTATAAATGGCTTGTAGCTTGTCTTGACGCCTCTGGTACAGGAAAGACCAGATCATGTTCTCACTCTGGCAGATGGCGGCCCATCAAGCTTGGAAGTTGGGAGGGCTTGCTGTCTTTATTCACTCAAGGAAGTAGGATTTTTCTCTTGATTACTGTATTCTCTGGTGAGGTCCATGCTAAATAATAGAGGAATGGATTCATTAACAAATCTCTGGGGCAAGTGGAGCAGACCATTCCTGTTGACAAGATATTGCCCATGCTGCAGCCTTCCAGAGCCTTCTGGTTTTGTTTTTTCTCTTTGAGTCAATGGATAGTGTCATTTTATATAATTAAGTTTAGACTGTGGTTCGATGTTGTTTTGAAGCCTAGTTAACATGCAGTAGCTGTCAAATGATAGGAGTTGCTGATCTGGTCTAAAAATCACCATGCCAGATCAATATTGTTAAAAATGAAATTTTACAGTGTCACGTTCTGCTTATAGTCTCTGTGGTGGATCAGGCAATGCTTGTTAGCACCTATGTTCTGCTGGATCTCCCAAATTCTTGCAAGCCTTTTTAGCTGTCTTTTTTGGAGTCTTTTTGATCTTTGGGTCACTGTGTCCTTTTGTTCCTGTGCTCTGTTAATACGAGAGATGCTGAGAGGGCTGGAGCCCCTCTGCTGTGAGGACAGGCTGAGAGAGTTGGGGTTGTTCAGCCTGGAGAAGAAAAGGCTCCAGGGAGACCTTAGAGCCCCTTCCAGTCCCTAAAGGGGCTCCAGGAAAGCTGGTGAGGGACTCTGGATTAGGGAGTGGAGCCATAGGATGAGGGGGAACAGTTTTAACCTGAAAGAGGGGAGATTTAGATGAGATATGAGGAAGAAATTCTTGACTGTGAGGGTGGGGAGACAGTGGTCCAAGTTGCTCAGAGAAGCTGTGGCTGCCCCATCCTTGGAGGTGTTGAAGGCCAGGTTGGACGGGGCTGTGAGCAACCTGGTCTAGTGGGAGGTGTCCCTGCCTGTGGCAGGGGATTGGAACTAGATGAGCTTTAAAGTCCCTTCCAAACCAAACTATTCTATGATTCTGTTTTCTCTCTTCTTTATTTCCTCCCCCCTCTTCTTTGGATGCTTGCCACATTTAAGTCCTTCTTGGTTTGAGCTTTGTCTCTTTTACAGTTGCAAGTGCAAGTACTTTATTCAAAAACATGGAATAGCCTCTGAGCCAAACCTACAGCCAGGCCTGCCAAGAGCCCTGCACTCTTTGATTAGCATCATCTGGTGTCGCTCTGTAGGGGCCAAACTGGCCTTGGATGAATCTGCTTGATCTGCTGGGAACTGGAGTGAGAAGGAGGCCACATTACTGGGATGTGTGTGGTGGTGTGGTGCACTGCACCATTACCTTGTACATGATTCAGCGTGATACTGCAAAGACTATCGGACCCGAGCACATCCAGCCCCTGCTGTAGGAAGTTTGCCCTCCGTGAGGTGGTTTTATTTTCTGTATACGCATTGGCCCTGTAGTGCAGTGTTTGGGCTTCTGCTGCATTCCAACTCATTTTTCCACCTTGCAGAAGAAGTAGAAGCTGTTATGAGAATGAAAAAGTTGGGGTAGCTAGGGCTTCTTTCTTTCCTGGTGTCCCTAGGTAAGTGGGTTTTAGGGACATCTCTTTTTCCTTGACATGTTCTGGGCAGATGTCCAGGCCCTTGAAGTTCTGCCAGGAAGATGCTGTAATACACCAAGCACGCTGTTCCCTGGTCCTATTCCTGTCCTGCAGCTGGTATTGTGACTGTACCTAGGCAGTTGTTCCATGCCAGAACCATGTCTCCCCTATTTCCACCACCCCAGATCTATAGCATTGGTTGCTGTGGCCACTGAGCAGCTATTTTTGTAGGCCAGTTATGGAAGCAGAAAGATGAGTTGCAACATTAATAGTTGACCTGATTCTGAAGCATGGTTGAATGAAGAAAAACAAAGCTACCCCCTTGCTCCCACCCGAGCATCTGATGTTTATGCAACTTCATATGGTTTGTTGTAATTGCTATAAAACTGGACTACAGCTGAGATGCTGCAGCACCCCAGATGGTTCTTGGAGCAACAGGCTTTTCTTCACCAGGTGTTTAGCTTCTAAGGCTGTAGGAGCACAGGGGCTTGCTCAGCCTTCCCTTTGCTGGGGGCGAAGGCATGCTTTCACTGCTCTGGGCTAACGTACACCAAAGGCATATCCATTGGCAGCGCCAAGTCCACTGGAAGATGGTAGAGCAGTCAACAGAGGGTGGTTCTACTTCGACTGTGATGACAGCTTCTTCCCCATGTTTCTTTTTGTCCTGTCCCCACAGACACCAGTCCCTGCCTGGGACTGCTCTGTCCAGGACATTGCAGAAGCAACTCTGAACAGCAACATCCTACTTCTCCCTGCACCATATTCATCTGTTCAGCCTCTTTAATGTACCTTCCCCTCCACTGAGATCATGCTCTGCTGCTGCCAAAGACCCAGAGCTGGCTGAGCACCAGTAGCCTGCACAGCGCAGTGCATGGGAGTGGCCCTGCCTCCAGCCAGAACGTGGTCCAGCAGCGACTCTGGGCTCCGTAGCCGGCTCCACCCTCAACGCCCCATTCCCCAAGCACTGCATAGGCAAAGTTTGTACATCTGTTTCTGCTGAACTTTGGATTCAATAAATCTTATTAAAATTATTTTGTTTGGTTTATTTCAGTGTGTTGACACAAGTTCTTGTCCCTCTGTGGCTAGTGTTTGCACACTACATGCCCTGGCATAGGCGGCTGTGGGAAGCTAGGATTGCTGTCCAGAAGAGTGGGAAGAGGAATGCCACAGGCAAAATTCTGGACAAGAACAGGGAAGGGAGAAAAATGACAAGTCTTTCAAAATACAAAGAGAGAAAGTAGGTACAGTTAAAATTGGGAAAGACGCAGACACTGCAAAGCAGTCACTGGGGTCTGTCCTGAAGAATAAGCCTCCAAAGTCCCACATTATTTGGGATGTAAC
Source organism: Burhinus bistriatus (assembly GCA_013397275.1). Taxonomy (NCBI): domain Eukaryota; kingdom Metazoa; phylum Chordata; class Aves; order Charadriiformes; family Burhinidae; genus Burhinus; species Burhinus bistriatus. The sequence continues at coordinate 261,011 of VYXH01005405.1, forward strand.
AGAGACAAACCCAGCATTCACAAATCTTACTTCAGATTCTCTCTGAGGAACTTCCATCTTGTCTTCCTGTGGCCAGATAAACTGGCATCACTTACTTCTTGAGATGTTTCAGGTTTTCACGATCACAGGTCAGGTTACCACTGAATTTGTTTTGAGCAAGGCCCTGCCCTTTGCAGCAGCTTCTGCACCAGGTATCGATTTCCTTGAATGTATGGGCTGAGCTGCAGTGGAACACGTTTGTCCCCTGGAATGTGCATGGGCAGGGAGTGGCCCACATGTTAATGGTAAAGTCCATCTGTCTGCCATCTTTTTAAGCCTGGCAAGTGGCAGAGCAGGAGGAGTCTGAGGTGTCAGGCTGTAACTTACTGGACCAACCATCTTTTCCATGATCCCCGTGAATGTTGCCTTCCCAGTTCTCCTGTGCCCACTGGCAAGTCTAGCATTTTTGAACCGTGATGCACAGGGGGATGGCATCAGTTTCCATTCTTCTCCACACTCTGTGTGGAAGAGCAGCAGGCCAGCAAAGACCTACTGCTCTTGGTAATATCCATCAGGGCATCCTGGGCTGGAGAGCAAGTCTTCTGAGGAACGGCTGAGGGAACTGGGGTTGTACAGCCTGGAGAAAAGGAGGCTGAGGGGAGACCTTATCGCTCTCTACAACTACCTGAAAGGAGGTTGTAGCAAGGGGGCGGTTGGTCTCTTCTCCCAAGTAGCAGCCGATAGGATGAGAGGAAACAGCCTCAAGTTGCACCAGGGGAGGTTTAGGATGGATATTTGGAAAAATTTCGTCACAGAAAGGGTTATCAAGCATTGGAAGAGGCTGCCCAGGGAAGTGATGGAGTCACCATCCCCGGAGGTATTTAAAAGAGGGGTAGACATAGTGCTGAAGGACATGGTTTAGTGGTGGACTTGGCAGTGTTAGATTGGTGGTTGGACTTGATGATCTTAAAGGTCCCTTCCAAACTAGACGATTCTGTGTTGTATATGGCCTGGTGCTACATGCTTTCAAAATTGAACACCATGTCCGGGTCCTTGTGTTCCTGGATGTGGGATGTAGCCATGATGGCAGTTTTACCCAGTGCCTACTAGAAGAAGTTCTTTGCATGTTGCTGTCACTCTAGAAATGGAAAGCTAAAATGCTGTGTTATTTCCACAGTGCTAAGAGACACATGGTGTCCCAGCCCGACAGTACCACTTGTTGCTGCTTTGGGAGGCAGAGCCTGGTCTCAGATGTGGATTTTAGGCCCATCACAGGATCTGCCAAAAAAGTCAAGAGTAAAGCAGGGCTGACTTTGAATGCGCAGGTTGGGACTGATCAGGGATGGATGTAGGATAGTTAGGTGTACTAGTAGCACAGTTCGCCTAACTCCAGAGCTCACTTAAGAGCGAGCATTTATGAGTAGATCCTGTAACTGTGTCCTGAAGTAACTCAAATCTTTTCTGCCACATGGTCTGGCATTGCATAATTCTGGCCTGTTTATCAAGCAGCAGCAATGGAACTTGCTGTTCATTTTTTTTTTCACTGTGTGTTGCGATCAAGATACTCTGCCAAGAAGATCAGCGTATCTGCTTTTTCTTGTTAGCAGGCCAAAGAGAGTATCAGTTTGGTGCTGAACATATAAAAATGTCCTCCCAAGCCTTACTCATGGTTTCTGTTTTTCTTTTGCATTCCCTGATTGATTGCACAGTCTGAGCTATTCTCCATCTGGCTGTTAATAAATACCCTACACATGTTTTGGGTTTGGGGGTTGAAGCGTCTGACTCAAAGGGATGTCATTTTAACCTCTTTCTGTTCACTAGCTGCTGAGGTCCTACCTCCACCTGTATATTTCAAGTTCAAAGTGCACTTGTCTTCAAAACGAGCTGTAGTGAAAACAGAAGCCTTAGGAGGCAGGATGTTTAGGGTCTGCTTTGACCACTGCCGTGGGCCAATTGACTAGATACTTTCTGTTCTCTGCCTGTCTCCCCTCTTTAAAATTATTTTGTGCTTTTGAAGAGGGAATGGGGAAGGAAAAGGAAGGAATGAGAGAACTGTGGTAACTGGAGCCTCCAGCCACTGTAGCTCACTAGATTTCAGTCTGTAGAGTGTGGTCCTTCGGGGGTCCGTGATCTACTTTTTATAAGCAAAAGAAAAGCACATTCTCCAATCTTGTCCAGATTTCTGAGATTTTGTAAGGAATCTGCACTTGCATTTGAGAATTTTTAGTCTTGGTCAACTGCACATAGGTGTGAAGCGTCCGTTGCTGTAGATGTCAGCTGTCACCAGGATACTGAAATGGGATGTTATTTAAACCCCCGCAGCCTTGTTGGAATGACTTACTGGTCAGAAACTGTTCGTGCATGGGTACTCCCAGGGTTTTCCGAGAAGCAGCTGCCTGTACCTCGCTAGCCCAGGGTGGAGGATTGCGAGCCGCTGAGGGTGGTAAGGTGAAAGGTGCTGGAGAGGAGCTGTGGGAGTGGGCTGAGGCTGAATGTGCCGGCAGTGAGATGGCAGATGGGAATCTGTGCGGAGAGGGCATGGTCACGAGAGCGATGATGTGTTTTGGAGTCATTACAATAGCTTAATGGAAACATCAGTTCAGTGGTAAAAAAGATAATAAAGGGGAAAATGCTGGGATTAACTCACAGAGGGCTAGGGGACAGTGCAGAGAACAACTACAGCCTGTTTCCCCTCTCCATGGTGCACCTTCATCTGTGTTCTCAAAAGCAACACTCTAAATCCAGAAAAGGTTCAGATGATGATGGTCAAAAATGCAGGGAATAGCTAAATAAGCCAGGAATCATCCATCTGGAAAAGAGATGATTGTGGGGATTTTGTAGAGGTCTATACAATGATGTATGTTCTGGAGAGACTGAATGCATAGTTTGCTGCCTTCTCCAGTGCAAGAACTACAGACAATCAAGTACAAGTAGTAGGAGGCACGTTTTCACGCAGCTTCCAGTTACGCTGTGAAACTCATTGTCGCAGGATACAGTGGATGGTGTGAATATTTTATGTGTGCTTAAAGGAGGATTCGACAATGTAATGGGAAAAAAATCCTTTGAGGAGTACTCAGTGAGCACAATTTCTATGTGGCTTGGTATGTCTGTGCTGTGGGTGGTTGGAAAGTGATAACATTATTCAGTGAGAGCAACATAAATGCATGTCCTGCGCTTACGCCGTCTCGTAAGTGTCCACTTCTTGAACAGGATGCTTATCTGGGTTGACCCCATATCCCGTATGGCTATTCTTTTTAAGGACATGCAGATAACATCTCACCTCTACCTTCTGGGTCACAAGAGAAGTTGAAGTACTTGAGTACAAGTGGTACGAAGGTTAAACTGTCCGGAGAATTTGCAGATGTAAGTGTGGGAAGGCATATGGGAAGTCTGATTCAGCCCTTATTAAAACTGTTAGATTTTGTAAAGGAAGAGGCTATTGAGGGACCAGAGTTGTATGTACTGTCATCGAAGCCAAAGACAAGGTTGTAATATCATAGACCTATTACTAGGTGGCGATAGTAAATTGTTAATGATGCAGAAAAGTCCAAAGTTTTCAGCAAGTATTTTTGTATTTGGAGAGAAGTTGGAGGATGTATTTACAAAATACATATGATAAGTTACTCCCTACTCTGCCGGTAATGCAAGATAATGCCAGCACATTCAGTAGGGATACGCTATTTAAATCAATAGGTCCAGGTAACTTTGACCTGGAAGTATTAGGCTGATTGTTATTTTTAGATTACTAGGAAATTTCAGGCTGGCTGAAGTTGGCCAGTGCTGGAATGGCCTGTATGCCATTGCCCTCATGTTTATTCTGAGCAGAATTTTAGAAATACTGATACATTATTTGATTAATAAATAACTAAAGGTTAGGCGTATAATTAACGCCACTCAGCTTATGTTTATGGTGAGTACAGTAAGTTCTCTCAAACAAATCTGGCTTGTTTTTTAAGATGACCGTGGTGATTTGATAAGGCTGACAGTCTAGATTTAAAACACTTCGTGTTGTGTCAGGTCGAGATTCAGCACTACACAACATTTGAGTTGAAAAAGTTAACTCTCTGTGTCATTAGCAAAGTGCTGGGTAAGTGAGATTTCCTTAACTGGTGGTATTAGTGGTTGTCCGTGCAGAATATGATTCAAATCAAGCTTTTTCCAGGCACTGTTGTGATACATAGCAAATTTGACACTGCCCTCAAAGCCTTTATCCAGTCACTTCTCATTGGAGTTCATCTCGTCAATGAGTTCATCACCACCAGTGGTGGTACAGCAAGTACCGATACTGTGAAGCACAAGTCTTCCAGGAACAGGAGGAGGTTTTTTCAGTAGGATCAGTCATGATCTGTAGGTAATGAAACCTTTGTTTTTCCTTATACTACAGAACCTGTAGTGTCTGCATTGGCACAAGTATTTTGTGAAATTGCTCTCATGGTTGAGCAGGCTGTTCCATTTCTCACAGTAGCCCTACCTGGGGTGAGATGTATAAGCATCTGACTACTTAGATGTAACTGATGCCAAGTTTTTATTAAATGCTTTGTAATGCCAGGAACGTTTTGTATGCAGAAGAGCTAGAAGTTTGTATTTGGGTTGTGTTAGGAGATAAACTGATTAGCGTTATCATCTGAAGTTAACCCTAACCCTAACCCTAACAGCTTGTTTAGAGAAGTTCTGAACTGACACACGTGTAACAGGGCTGCTTTTGGGAAGACTAAAATAACAGATCTGTGATGGCAGCTTTTCACAGGCCAGCAACAGAGAAAATAAAAGGGGTAGTGGAAAGGAACCACAGTGTTAAAAACTCAGTATTTCGTTGATATTTTTACTGGATGGAGTCTTAGCAGTGGAAGTTTGACAACAGACTCTAGAGCCCCTATCACTCCCTCCTTTGTTTTTGGCAACCCGATTTGGCGTTGTTCTTGAGCTTGCTGAGGGTGCTGTCTGTGCTGTTGTCCCTGGCTTTCATGAAGATATTAAACAGGACTGGTGCTACTGTCAACAGCTTGTTTGGAGCTGGTCCGAGGGAAGAGAGAGCTGACTTTTGGGACATCTCAGTCTGTTCCTGTGGGTGTGTGGGACTTAACAGAGGAAATTATTCACCGTTTCTAGACTAGGATTTGCTAGGCGTCCTTCACACCTTTCACTCCCAAACTTTGCCCTGAGGTCCAAAATCTTGGACCGTGGCATGTTTCAGTCTTGCTCCATTCCCTGACTTTCTGGTTGGCACTCATGTGGTGTGGTGCAACAAACGGAGGGCCTTGGCGTGCACCGAATGTTTCATGCTTTTCTGAGAAACCCTGAGCATGTGGGTCCTGCTGATGATAAGATACCTGAGTGCATGTAGCTGAGCACCATTTGACGGGATTAAATTTCTAGTGCCCTCATGTTGTTGTTGTCTTTGTAGGAAGACGGTGGCTCGCCGAAGTGCTCCAGCCCACCTTTACAGGGTTCCTCTCTGTGGTTTGGTGTGCTCAGTCTATTTTTGCCTTATTGCAGAATGTGCGCTTTCTACCTTTTTAATCCCTCCCCTGTCATGGTCATTGTGTTTGTTCTATAGTCCTTTTGCCAAAACCATTGCTACACATTTAACAGATTCTGCACTCCCTTTAGGTTGTATAAGGTCAGTAGATGGTCAAAGCACCTTCTTTCGCTTCCGCTTCAGTTAGCACAGTCTGCCTAAGGATCCAACCATTTCCGTTCAAAACACAGGTGGTTCTTATTGATGTTGTGTCTGTCTCAGGCTTTTTGATAGAAGTACATCTCTCTGTGAGATGTGGTTTTGATTGTGTAATTCATAGGAAGGCCCCAAAGAGCTGGAGAAGATCCTAAGACACAGCATGTCATGCTAGGAGGTGTCCTTGCCCATGGCAGGGAGGTTGGAACTAAATGATCTTTAAGGTCCCTTCCAACCGAAACCATTCTATGATTCTGTGATTCTGTGATTCTGTGCTTTCTTTAAGCTCTCCAGTAAGAGGACTGTTCCCCATGACTCCCTGCCTGCCGCATCTGATCTCCTAAGAGAGGCAAGGGTAAGCCATCTTGAGCAGTAGTGGCAACTGAAGTTGGCAGGCATGGGTTAGTAATTCAGATGGCATTCACTGACTCACTCAGTGGCCATAACCATGGGAGCAGTGTCCTCTCTTCTCGAAGAGGGAGGTGAGTGTCCTGAAAAAAGAAGACCAGTGTGTTGCCTGAAGAACACTTCGGCTTTTAAAGGATAGATTAGTCTCCCTTTTTTGCAGTAGTTACAGTTATATCTGGCATTTCTACATGTGAGAAATTCACAAAAGAATTTACAACAGAATTGGGGTGGAATAGAACAAAATCAGGAACTCAGAATGATGGAATTACTGTGAGATGTAGAAAAGAGCAAGTAGGCAGGGTGCAATTCCTAAGCCCAGCTTTAACCCTCGGCACAGTGTTACCGGCAGAAGAAATAAAAGATATTAGTGTTAGAATTGACCACTTGGAAAATTGCCCATTGACATTTAAGGGTTATGTTTTAAGCTGTCCACAGAATGAGAAAGGTTGTTCCCCAAGGGGAACACAGAAATCCTTATAAACTGTTAGAAGGGGAAGGGAAATGTAAATGTGAGAGTGCAAAAATTGCCTCAAGCCATTCGGTTACGCCTGTGAGCAGCACTTACAGACAAAGCTGCAATTGGACGAGAATTATTGTGTTAAATGGTTTTGCTGGAAGATTGTGTTAGTGGGAAACACAAATGTTTTACAAAGAGCAGCTTGTTTCACTGCAGGCAAGATAAGACAGAAACAGGTTTTTAATGTTTTTTTAAAACAAAAATCTTTGTCAAAATGACTTTTGGCAATCTGTTCATTATTTCTCATAAGGGACAAATAAGGCTGAAACCCAAATGATGATTTAAGATTGATGATTGTTAGTTTCTTTTCAGTTACTGGTACGTGAAAATTAATATTGGGATGAATCAGAAGTGGGAATCAAAATTTCAAATTTCCTACCAGAAAGTTGTGTCCTAACAGCTGTAGTAGCCGTGTCGTTCTGCTTAACTGGCTTCGTTGCTGACCTCTTCTTTTGTCTTGTCTTTTGCAGGATGGGATAAACATTCTTATGGGTACCATGGTGACGATGGGCACTCCTTCTGTTCTTCGGGGACAGGACAGCCCTATGGCCCTACATTCACCACTGGAGATGTGATCGGCTGCTGTGTTAACCTTATCAACAATACCTGCTTTTACACGAAAAATGGCCACAGTTTAGGTAAGTAAAGAAAGGTGTTCTCAGGAGAGGGATGCTCCTGCCCTGCTCTCGCTGCTGCTGTTTACTCTAATATTTTGCATGTGTTGTAACTCTTGTCCCGCATTTGTGGGTAAGATTTAAGAAACGGGAGAGAAAAAGAGCACTAAGCAGCAGTCAGGAGATGTAAATTGACTCCAAGACATAAATACTTCCAGCACGTAAAATGGTTTCTAAGCTGCTTCATTGGTTTAGGTAGGTTAGGATTGCATCCCTGGCTTCTACTCCTTTCCTCTGCTACTGCAGAGCTGGTGAGAGGTTGGATGAGATGGCAAATGGCTGGACAACAGGGAAATAAAGAAGTGGGAAGTTTAGTCAGTGTATTGTTCAACTGACTACAAAGCAACTGTATCAGTGTCTTATCACTTCTTAAAGGGACTTGTCCATCTGTAAGCCTTAACACGTTGGTCCAAGCATTCCTAAAGTCAGACATTAATTCAGCATAAGAAGTCTTACTTACGCACTCACCTATAATTTGGTTCATTCCACAGTTGTTTCAGTAGTTCCCCTAAAGTTAAGGACTTCAAAGTTGTGCCCAAAGGAGTATCTCACAGATGTTTTCCAGGCATCCATCGTATCTGATTTGTCAAAAATAGAAGCTTGTGGCCATTTTCACGTACAATCTCTTTCCCTTGGATGACATAAATAAATAAATAAATAAAATTCTTGTCTTTTTTTTCTTTTTTTTTTTTGTCACATAAGACACGCAGTAAATTTTGTTAAGTTCATCTTGCTTTTTGTGCTGGAGTTCATTTGGTTTGGCAGGGACAAGCACTCCTTTCCTTTGCTTCTCCTTGCTGTGTCAGTTTTACTTTGTTGAATTCAAGATGAAGAAGCTGGGACAAAAATACCCCCCTCAAAACACTTAGCAGAACAAAAGCTGTTTTGAGTTACTGGCTGGGCTGAAGGAACGAGTGGGATTGGAGTGCAGTGTGTGTCTGGAGAGTGCATAATTTCTGGTGAGCTCTTGGGAAAAGTACTGGGCTCCCCAGTATTAGAGAGAGATGGACATACTGGAGAGAGTCCAGCGAAGGGCTGCCAAGACGTTGAAGGGATTGGCACATCTGTCCTAGGAGGAAAGGCTGAGAGAGCTGGGACTGTTCAGCCTGGTGAGGAGAAGGCTCAGGGGAGATCTCACCTGAAGGGAGGGTGCAAAGCAGACGGAACCAGGCTTTTCTCAGTGGTGCCCAGTTCCAGGGCCAGAGGGCACAGGCACAAACAGAAACATAGGAGGTTCCCTCTGAACATCAGGAGACACTTCACTGTGAGGGTGACCAAGCGCTGGCACAAGTTGCCCAGGGAGGTTGTGGACTCTCCATCCATGGAGGTATTCAGAAGTCATCTGGGCACGGTCCTGGGCAACCAGCTCTGGGCAGTCCTGCTGGAGCAGAGGGGTTGGACCAGGTGACCTCCAGAGGTGCCTCCAACCTCAGCCAGTCTGTGATTCTGTGAAAGTAGCACACCATGCTACAGGTATAGCAGAGATATGGATCTGAGATGTGGGCTTTTCCCGGTCAAATCTCAAGAAGAATCCTTCCTCTGAGGCAAATGCAGAAAGGCATGGTGCTTATGCAGACAAACTTCTTTTGGAAATTTGTTTTTTAGTTTTCCTCTAATTTCATACCCACCATTTGTTGATTTGTGAGGGGATGGTTGCCTAGAAATGAAGCACGTGCCTTCTGAGAAGCATTCTGGATTGAGTCTGTGACTGTGCATTCAGCAACTAGTCCTGATACTTTGCAACGTGTCAAGAGGTCTCCAGCCCTAAATGGAAAAAAAAATTCTTTGAGCATCCTTTGAGACTTGTTTTTAACATTCTGATTTTATAAACAGAGCCTCAATCCAGTGGCAGAGCTTTTCAGAGTTGAGTGTCTGATCTGGCTTCTTTTTTGAAATTACAGCTATTTATCAGCCAGACCATGTGTGATGCTGGAGGACTCCTAGTGAAGACTTGTGGCCTGCTACCTAGTGATATCAGTCTGTAGTGGAGACACTAAGAGTTGTTTGTAGTCCATAAGTTAATTGCCCAGATTTCTAGTGGCTGGATTATTCTAAATTTAACTCATAATCTGTGGACGTTGCCCTTTTTAGTCCGGTACTGGGAAGACAAATAGAGGTATGAAGGCAACAGCTGATAGTGTAGAGCAGGATCTGTTGCTTAGGAATGAGACAAATTCACCATACACCAGTGACTAAGGTGCTGAAATAGTTAAAAAATTTCACAAAATCTCTCCTTTTAGTCACTGTCCTTGATTTTTAGTGTGTGTTTACACAGAAGTAGTATAGTGGTTTGTGCTGTGCCCCTCTGGCTGTTTTCCTTTGTTTGAGTAGGTGGTTTTCCAGCTTCACCATTTTTTAGCCTGCCAGTGCTGTTACTTTTCGTCACAACAAAAGTGTGATGGTCAGGAAGTGGCCACATCTTCTGTTTAATGAATACAAATTTGTTAATTTGAAATGTAATTCTTTTTAGTGACAAGGAGTCTGCAGAGTAGAAGGGGTGTCAGTTGAAAAGTTGTCCCATGCTCCGTCCTCCGTTCTGTTCCCAGGGCTGTGTTCTGCCGGGGTGTCTGGACAGATGGAGCCAACCAAAGAGCACAGTTCACTAACTTCTGTATTGCATTTCATCATTACCATCCTCCCATTCTTTGCCTTGTGTCCTGCTCAGAGATTTGTTTTGTTTGGGACATTTGGAGGTCTTTACAGCAATGAAGTTGCCTGGTCTTCCTTTCTTGATTTTTAGTGCTCCTTTTCCTTCAAAGGTGGGGGGTTTGGGTAGAAAGCTTGTGTTTTCTAATCTGGCATTGAATGATCCTTTGGGGAGCAGCCTACCCCAGCAGTGAACAATGCCAGTGGGAAGAAACAGGAAAGGAAAGGAATTAAATTATACCGTGCTTAGAGAACAACAGTAGATCATAAGCATTGCTGTCTCCTGGGTGTCCTCCTCTTGGGCTCTTCAGATTTATGGTACAAGATGTGAGATGTATGAGAACATTATAGCTAGGAGACTCTCCTGAGCATTCAGAACTGGCTCATTCATGTACCATCTCCTCCTTCAGCTGCAGTGGTTGTACTCAGAGAGGAAAGATGTTGTGGTTAGAAGAGACAGTGATGGAAGTACTAGGGAGTCACAGACCATCACTCAGATTTAGAGCTGACCCACCTAAAAGCTGCTGGAACATTTTATTGTGTTTTTACAAAAACAGAATGAAAACCTCACCTGGGAAGACTCTTGTTAAGGGCCGGTAGTGTCTATTTGTGCCATTGATAAAGAAACACGACATTCAAGAGAAGTGCTTCCCCTTAAATGTTAAGGAGATTGTGTCTGAGCCCCATAAGACCATAGATCCCAGTCATCTGGCTGTTACGCAGCTTCTCAAGAGCACTGAACAGGTAGATGTGAGAGAGGGGGTCTCAGCAGAGGAACCAAGACCACATGAAGGCAGAAGCAATGATCTATTTGACAGTCAGAACACTTTCTGCCCTAGTGGAAGCATCTCCATGAAGATCTTGAACATTTAGTGACCTGAGAATCTCTGTGTTGTGTAAACCCGAGATTTACCAGGAAAGAGATGAATGTGCTTTTTCTTGACGTTCCCTGACACAAAGCCGATAAAGCTGTATCTCTCTCCTCTTAGGAAATTAGGTCATTATATAATCCTGCTGCAGATATAAAAAATATTCATGAGACTAATCAGCCCCTTTGTGATGCCAGTTAGCTTGACAGCAGGGTTTTAGGGCCTTGCCTCTGGGCATTTGAATTTGTCTCACTTTTAGTGGAATTACTGTAGCTCTGGCTTTCCCTAAAGATGATATTCTCTCTTCACCATTTCTCTCTGCACCATTTCATCCTCTCCTTTTCATCTGTTAATTAAACACCCCTCTTTCTTTTCCTTGCAATTTCTCCTGTTGCATAACTATGATATTCCATTGTCTCTATATTTTTCCATTTAATCGGATCCACCAGGATCTTCTGTGTAAGAACTGTTTTCTTGGCCATCACAAATTCTGGATGTTCTGGTCCTAGCTAAGTCTTGAACTTTGTTTGGAGATGACACATGAAAACTGTTTGACATTGTATGTCGTCTTAATTCTCAGTTCTGGAAAATGTCTTGAATGTCTTCTGGCTGCTTCTGAAAGGCTTTTGACAAGTTCTGAGCAGAGTCCTGGCAATAAAAAGCATGATGAGATGTGGCTAGAAGGGTGGTGAGAGTGAATTAGGAGAGAAAGAGGGAGAAGTGTGAGAAATGTTGGGGCTCCAGCCACTAAGCAGAGTCTTGGACACAGGACATGATGAAGGAATGTGACGGCTGCAGGTCTCTGGGATTAAGTGGATGAGTTCGCTCAGGGACTAGTGTGGGAGTGTTTCAAATCTCAGACTTTGACAGCAGACCAAGGTAAATGGAGCAGCAGGGCTATAAAAAGAGCATGCAACCCTCTGAAGTCTTGGCATAGAAAACTTCCTGTAGTCAAGTTCTAATGCAGGCACTTGGAAAGACCAAGTTAACCTGTGAAGTAAAATACCTATTCTCAACCAGTTTAGAGATTAACAGGAACAGTAGACATGATGAATAAATCTGCTGTCATAGAGATCCACAGATGTCCATCCCAGCTTTGCCCAGGTTTAACAGGTTTGTCCTCAAACCAAGTTTGCAGAGAGCAGGAGCATTGGGAGGTTTGAAACAAGACCTTGAAGATGAACCACATTTAAAATGAATGGAAAATATCAAACCTGGCTGCAGCCTAGTTTCTCTGTAAGAACAGTTTTACACAAGTGGCTTGATTAGATGATGACTGTTTCCAGGAGCATGTAGAGCTGTGTGAGAAGAGCTGTAGCGCTTCTCCTCAGCAGCAAGTCGTAGAAGTATTCAAGTATTTAATGGGCTGACATTTCCTAGTCTACTCTTTAAGATGCCCATCTTGCTGAATGTGTTGTTGCATGTTGCAGTGGATCAGCACTGCTTATGCATTCTCTGAATTACAGTTACCTGAACAGATGCTGGAGGAGTACCCTACCATATAGGAAATGGAGTGTTGTGGCTGATCACCCAAACATATGTTGTCCTGTACAAATTGAATTCTGAAATGCATTGTGAAGAAAATGGCCAACTGTGAGGCAGACAGGATAACTGTTGCTGAGCGGTGGGTAGAGTTGGGCTAGAAGCTCCACAACTATGTTGTGTGCGTGGAGACGTGTATAAGTGTGTGTTAGTCAAGGAAAGGTGGAAGGTGTCGATCACACTGTTCCCCAGCACAAAACCTTCATTTAATGTCTTTATATCATTGCCTTGATGATCAGGTTAACATCATGGACTTAGAGGAGAGGCTCTTCACACACTTGCTCTTGTTTCCTGACCTCTTGAGCTATCCAGTTCTTATGTCTTCAGATTTATGAAGTTTCTTATTTTAAATTGGATCCAGGCTTTGGAGGTGCTACAGAGAAAGAGTGCGGTTTCAAATTTAGCTCCCTAGTTAGAGCTGTGATTCTTTCGCTTTCTGCTGCTGTGTTGGATGCAGGTGTGTAGCAGTGCAGATTCAGGATGAACTCTCTCAGCAGACATATTTGTGCAACAGATCTAGTTCTGTATGCATAAAGCATTTTATTGGTCTTAGGTGACAGGGTGCAACACATACAAAAACCTTAATTTAAAGGCAATGTAATAAGTTTATTTATAGAATCGTAGAGTGATTTTCATTGGGAGGGATCTCTGGAGGTCATGCATCCAACACCCTGATGAAAGCAGGACCAATTAGATCATGTTACTCAGAAACTCGTCAAGTTTTTAGTGTCTCCAAGAACAGAGTTGTCCCAGGGGGCTTTTCTGGTCCCCTGATTCAGTGTTTGACCACACTCATACTGAATTTTTCCCACCTAATGTCTAATCAGAATTTCCTATGTTGCAACTTGTCTCTGTTGCCTCCTGTCTCCTGTCAGCATGCATCTCTGGGAAAAGTCTATCTCTGTCTTTCCTGTGCCCTCCCATAAGGTAGTTGTAGGCAGCAATAAGTGTCTTTGCTAAGGTTCTTAGGAGTGAACAACCCCTTTTCCCTTAGCCTCTCTTCATCTTGGTCTCTGCTGGACTCAACTCCAGTCTCACTGTCTGTCTTGTATTGGGGAGGCCAAAGGTGGACATCATACTCCAAGTTTAGACTTGCAAGTGTTGAAGAGAAGGGAGGAATCCCGTCCTTTAACCTACACTCTTACTAATACAGCCCAGCTTAGTAAAACAGCTCCAGCTACACTCTTACTAATACAGCTCAGGATGCGGTTGACCTGCTTCACTGCAAGGACCTGCTGCTGACTCCTGCTCAACTTGTTGCCCAGCAGGACCCCCTGCATCCTTTTCTGCAGATCTGCTTTCTCTGCAGCCAGCCCCAGCCTGGAATGTTACAACCTGGTGGAAGGGCTCTTCAGTTGCTTTTGTTGAGCTTTGTGCTGGATCATTTCTCCAGCTTGTTGAGGTCCTTCTGAATAGCAATGTGCCCTCCAGTGTATTGTCCACTCTCCCATTTGATAACATCTGTGAGCCTGCTGAGAGTGCACGCTGTCCCATTGTCCGTATTGTTAGTAGAGACATTAAACCGTATTGGCCCTACCATCGATCCCTGAGGGACAGCACTTGGACTTTGAGCTGCTGATCACAACCTGATCCTGACAGTCCAGCCAATTTTCCACCCACCTTGTAGTCCACTCGAAAGTCATATGCTTGTCCATGTGCTGGATGCAGCTCCCAGCTGTACAGCTCCACGAGTTCTCATGGGAAAGCCGGGCTACCTTTGGATCCTGGGTGGCAGAGGAGGACTGCAGTGGGCTGCAGACTCAAGGAGGTTGGGCTCATCCTAGTGTAAGCGTAGAAACAAACTTTCATTCAGCTGACCAAAACAGTTGCGAAGTGAAAAATGAGTTTAAGTGGGGAACAATATTTGGGCAAAGTAACCAAGTGAGAGAAATGCCTACTGAACGTTTTTCTCAGCCAGGTATTCAGCATCACTTGTACACACAATTTTTGGTTGGATTGCAGAGAGGGTACTCAACAATGTCCAAACTGCCGTGATGTTAATTAAACGGTATTGGCTATCTGCCAGGGTGTTAATTAAACCTTATTGGCTATTTATTTAGTAAAATATTCAGGATTTTTTCCCAAGCATTTGGTTTTGGATCTGTGCTGTTTTGAATAGTAATTATTTGTTTCCTGTGTTGACTCCTAAAATTGGTTTAAATTACCATTTCAGGGTGATGTGGTCACATTTCATTGCAGCTCTTGGTTAAAATAGGCCAAACATTAAAACCAGAGAATGATGTACTCTTGCTTCTCTGCAGGCTGTAGTGCGTTTCAGTGCCAGGCAGGAGGAACTGCTGGGTGGCTGAGAGGTGGGACATGTGCAAGAACTGGGCATACTGGTGTGGGTACCAGCCTTCCTCTGGCTGGGACAGAAAGCATTGCTGGGGGCGCGCATGGGGCAAGACCGCGGCTTCTGGATCGGTTCCTGAAATGTTAGCTTAAAAGATGAATTAAGCTCAGCCTGTCGCTGGCTGATCCATCTCACTGTGCTCCTGCCTCGCTGCTGGATGTCACCCGTGGCAGATGGAGGGACACAAACCATGGGAGAGGGAGGAGAGGCTCCCTCCTCCTGAGCGGTAGCTCACGTCTAAATCAGCTTTGGAGCATTGCAGAGCTGTGCCTGGGGACAACCTGACTCTAGCTGAGCATTGTCTCTGGCCACAGCTGTGTTAGCCATCCTAGGCAATAGCTGCCCCTCCTTGAAGATCTCTTTTCTGTCATGCCAAATGTAAATAAAAAGGGAAACCACACACTTTTTTTCCATCTGGAACTGTAGCAGCATATTTGAGGATGAAACTGTTCTTTGCAGAGTATTTCTCAGGTGCTGCTGGCAGCAGCTCGGTCCTGTTGCAAGGCTGTTCCCCAGCTGTAATGCAAAGTGTTGAATGTTCGTTCCCATCTCTCTGGCTGGTAAGAAGAACTAGTTATAGCCTAAACCGAAGCAATGTTATAGTAAAACTCTGTTTCTAAAGCCAAAGTGAGTCTTGACAACGAACTCCTTCATAGCAACACAGGGAGAAGCAAAGAAAAGAGGAGCTGCTTTTTAGAAAACCAATTTTTTGGGGAAAGATGCCTGAAACATTTAGACTTTTCCCTGAACCTTTCTCCAGATGCAAAACCTTGCAGAGGAGGGGACTGGGGAGGGAAGTTCCTTATAAATACAACAGGTGGTGAAATGCAGGCTCAGAGCTGGGATTTATTGAAATGCAGTAACATTTTGTAGCATGTTAAGGATGTAGCCAAGCAGGGAAAAAAAATCCTTTGTCTTTTTAATTCTAATATTTTTCCCCCCACAGGTATAGCCTTTACAGACCTCCCTGTAAGTACGCCTATTTTCAGTATTTTCACTAGGGATGCAAACAGAAGGGAGGGGGAAGAGTGAAGGGGTGTGATTTTTTTTTTTCTTTCTGTTTGACACCCTGTTAAAAAAAAAACAGTAACGCACATTACTGAATGATGTGGATGCTCCTTTTTCTGAAACTTGGTAATCCTGTGGCTGAGTTTGTGGGTTACTCAGATGCCTCCTCTCATCTCTCACCGCCTCCAAGAGTATGTTCCTCCTTCTCCTGCAATTAAAGCAAGGATTCAAACTTCATTACAGGTCACTGTCTTCCAAATGCAGCTTCAACTGTGGGGAGTGTATGTGCGGAGTCATTGAGTGGCGTCTCATGTCCCATCATCAGAGAGCCCCAAAATGCCTCATGTTACGATTCTCAGCTCCCATCCAAGTTTTGCCGCTGTGGTGGAGTTGTTCCCTTACCACGGTGTGGTTAAGGAAGGGCATTTCTGAGACTGAAGGTCAGGCTTGGCTGACTGTAGTGCGTGTGCTAGTGGTACAGGTTTGTGACAAGCCTCCACCCATGATGAGTAACCAGCTCATGGAATTGCTGGAGGAATGCATTTGACATCCCTGTGGGGCTGATCATTACTCCTCTGATTCACCAACCCCTGTACTGAGTTACTCTGGGGTGCAGTGATGCCAGCTGAGTTACATCACTAATAACATCTAGTTGGGTCTTACAAAAGCACGGCTTTCACAGTGGGTCATGACCAAAAAGGTGATCACTCTTTTTCAGACCCAGGTGTTCCTGGACAAGGAGCAGGTGTTTAGGAAAAGAAGATAAAACCAGGTCAGACATACAGCAGTACATCCCTGCATCCGTTTCTCTCATACACAGAACTTCTTGTCCCTGAGGTGGCACTGCTGTCTCTGTACTTAATAACCCCAAATGAATTTCCTCTGAGGAATTTCTTAGTTTCCATAACTTGTTTAGGCCTCCAAAGTGATCGATTTTCTTGGCTGACTTCCACGTTGTGTGGAAGAAAGCTTGCTTTTCTTTGTTTTGTACCTCCTGCCAGAAATTTTACTTTGATCCTCTAATTTTTGTGTTGTGAGAAGTAATGACTAACACTCCCTGTTCACCTCCCCAGTGGGCTTTATGGCTTTACAGATCTCTCCCATATCCCAGCCAATGTCTGTGCTGAAGGACATTCCAGGTTTTTAATCTGCCTTTTCACATCAACTGTCGATACAGCTTTTTTTTTCCTAGGCTCTTTGAACTTAGTAGCGTTGCAGTGTATCCTAAACTAGAAACCTTCTTTATGTGGTTTGTTTCACAGTGCTTTATTCACTTGGTCCAAGTACAGTTTATTAAAGTAAGAGAATATTCTACCTGTCCATGAATATTAACCTTTTGGAGTAAGGTCTTGTGACAACCTTGAATCCATAACAAGAAGACGCTTCTGTGATATACCCCTTAGTTGTAGGTGCTCTTTGTTTTCTCTCTGGATATAGATTACATTAGGAGTCACGGTTTTATCATATTCCTTCTAATTTTTTCACCACTTTGTCTTCTCACTTGGCTAGACTGCTGCTCTTTCTGAGCTGAGAGCAGTCTTCATGTTGAGATAGACAGATAATTACTATTTAGGCTCTCACCAATCAAAAATAGCTGTCAAACACACCAAAACACACATACCCATGTTTTGTCATTTGCAGCCGAAGAGTTGCCGTAGGGCTTCGCAGCACAGATCTGGCAGGCTGAAATTACCTGCCCTGCTTTGCTTAACTTGCATGCTTTTGATCCAGGAGTGCATGGTGAGCTGATGTCTACATTTAATGTGCCCTTGTAGGCCATTCACCCCCGTGTTGAGTCTCTGTTACAAACAGGGGATGAACAGTTGGGGAAGCAGACCAGACAGAAGGGCTCTTGCAACAGTGAGGTCTTGCAGTGCCACTGAGATGGAATTCAAAACCTTCCTGAGCCCAGGACACCCCCCCCATCCTGCTGTTTCTTGATCTCACCAGGTGATCTGTGCAGAATCTCATGCTTATTTGCATGTCCTGTGCAGAGGAGATGTTTTGGTGTTAAACTGGAGGAAGATCTGGTCAGGTGTTTTCTGGGATCAGCTATTCAAATGCCTCGTGGTGGAGTCTCCAATGGTTAAATGGTATTTCTGTGCCTTTCACCAGCCAGAGTTGGCGGAGTTGTTCTCTGTGGAAATCTGTTTCTGGCTTTTACAGCAGCAACTACTCTGTAACACTGTTTTTCTGGGCCAGGAAGGAGAACAGTGGATGCCCTATAGGCCTCCTACTATTGAGAATTATCCTCCATGAGATAATTTCTCTTTAAAAAGAGGGTGAGAGAAGCTTGACTGGGTCATTTCACCCCCTAACTGTGGATTCGAGCAAGGACAGGAGACTTCTGCCTCCCTGTGGATTTTGGACGTTCCTCTCCATGTGCTAAGTGGCTCAGCTGCTGTGTTGGCACCTTCATCCTAAGGATGCCCGCACCCAACTTCCGTCATTCCCATCCTCCTTTTCCAATATTCCTCCCTTGAATTACTGCCTTCTTCCCTCACCCTTGAAGACACCTGTATATTCCATGTCCTTTTCTGGCCCTTTTTGCTCCCTCCGTCCATGGCTTCTTGGTTGTTCTCCCAAACAATTGAGGTTACTGCCCTTTCCTGAAGAAGGGGATGCCAAACCCAAGATAGACTTTTGGTTTAAGTATAATGACTGTTGCCAGAGATTGTGGAAGTCTTGAGATAGTAGGGAATTTGAAGTTGATATAACTTGCAAGTGCTATTTTTCATTTATTATAGCATTGTGATCTAGGCTGGAACACAATATCCATTCATTAGAAGGTAAAGAAGAGAAAACATCCATCGTATGAAAGATACAGAATGTAATCTGTGTTCTTCATCTGCCAAAGCTGCAGTCTAAAAATTTAACTGCAAACGGGAATGGAAACAGCAGTCCTGCCTGAGTGACCCTTGAGGTTCTCTGGTGTGAGGAGCTTGACGTGTTTTTTGGCTCTGACTCTGCTCCATACCTAATTACTGAATTTCCCCGGGGAGGGGCTGTAGGTTGAAACCCCTGTCTTGCATTACAGCCTATGTGATGTTGAAGCTGATTGGTAGCACACATCAGTGACAAGCTTGGCCAGTAAGCCCCATTACTTTTATACCTTTCAAGCTTAAATAATTTCTAGGGTTGGCATTTCAGTGAGATTATACAAGGAATTAATTTGACCCTTCAAAATGTTACCAGCCTAGAAATTGTTTCCTTGAAGTGCTTACTGCAAAATTGCCCGTTCAGAGGCAAATGGTGAAGACAGTATTTTGCAATATTCGCAATATTCAGAAGTTGAAATGGATACTTTCAGTTGAAAACCACATTTTATTGTGATAATTCACACACACGGTGAAGCATATTTGCTTCAGCTTGTTTCAGTTCCCTCTAAAAACTGTTTGCATTTGTACAAATATACAGTGAGGGGAAAAATCGCGTTTTGGCATAGCACAGGTTGAAGTTAATACGAAAATAACTGCTTGCAAATAGAAGTGAATATCCCATAGAGAGAGTTTTCCCCCTTTTCACCAATTTAAGTCAACGCTTAGGCCTAACTCTCTTAGTTACACCAGCCCGTATCAGGATTATCCTACCTGATGGTTTGCTGAAATATGAAATGTAAAAAAGCAGAATGTGGAAAAGCCCAGGGTGGGATTGCAGAGACACAGAGTGACAAGGTTAAAAAACAAGTTAAGATGAACTAGAGGGTTGTGAGCAATTGGCCACCGACATCAGAGGGAAGACGTGGTCCAAAAGTCACTGGGAAGGCGTGCCTGAAGAACTTGGCAGGAGAAGCATCTGCCTGGTCAGTGGTCTCTAGGATGATGTCTCCTTCCATCTGGCAGGGTGGTGGAGATACGTACAGTTCCCAACAGTTGCTAAACCAAGAGGACAGATCCCACATGTGAAAAATGGAATTTTAACTCAGAGGTGATTTGAGAGAAGCTGGGGGAAGGCAGCTTCCCCTCAAAGATGAACACACCCAAAAGTGACTGAAAAAACCATGATATATTGTAACTTGGGTTTTTTTACTTCTAACTTCCAAGTATTTTGGGTGTCTGATTCCTGGCTTTGGAAGTCCTTGGATTCATAATACTAAAAAGTTAAGTTAATAAAAAAGTCTGAAGTGTGGAAAAGATCTGAGCAGTCATTAGAGATATTTCCTTGTCAGCTAGGTTTGAAAGAAAGGAGACTTTAAATATGGCGTTGTCCTCTGGGAGCTCCTCCTTTATCATGCTGTATTTTCTTTGCACACCTCGCTAACCCCGAAACTTCCTTGGTGTGAGAATGGGAAAGGAAGAGGTGCGCTGAGTCAGCAATGATGCAATCATCCTGGTTTCTGATGTCAATTCCCAGCCTGTATTTATAGATTCATTTTTTTCTTTGCTATTTGAGATTCGATAATTTCAAAGGTAGAGCACGTTGGTCAGGACCTATCCAGTTGAGTTTTGAAAATCACCGAGAACAGAGATGCTGCAGTCTCTTTGGGAACCTATTCCAGTCTTTAATCATCCTCACAAGGAAGAATTTCTTCCTTATGTCCCATCAGAATTTCCCTGCCTGCAGCTTGTGCCCATTGTCCTTTCACTGAACACCCTTGAGAAGAATTTGTCTCCATCTTTTTTATCACCTCACTTTTGGGAGTGAGAGACTTGCAGTTAGATTTTCCTTTTTGCCTTCTTTTCTCCAAGCTAATTCCCTTAGCCTCTCCTTGTATGCCAGGCGCTCTAGCCCTCTGGCCATCTTAGCAGAACTCTGCTGGACTCCATTTGTGAATGTCTTCTTGTCCCGGGAATGTGGATGGAGAGGCGGGGATCTGAGTACAGTACTGCAGCTGTAGCCATGCCAGTGAAAGCAGAGTGGAGTTATCACTTCCCATGACATGCTGCCTCCATTTTTGCTGGTGTGATTAGGATTCTGCTGAGTTCCACCTCATAACAATCTTGATACCTTTAGTAAAAAGTAAAATTCACGACTACAGCAGGTCTCAGGGCGAGATCAGTGACATTGCCAATGTCTCAGGTCTCTGCAGTAGTGACTAGTTGAATAAATTTTCCAGGTAATTGTAGGAAAGCCCATGCCCCTTGCTATAGAGGAGGAGAGAATCATCCTAGCTTTCTTTAGGACGACCATCTAACCACCAGTAGTAGTTGTCGCTGATTTGACTTAGAGAGAGAGGTCTGCTTCTCCGCTGATCTAATGTCTGACACAGGTTCAACCATGAGCAAGACACCACAACCGGGCACCTTCCAGATTTCACTTTCACTACATGCATCCGTGTGCTTTGCCCCATGTCTGGTTTCTGGCTGTGGCAGTCTCCAGCGTGTTAGAGCAAAATGAAAAAACCCAACACCAAAAAGTTCATGAGTGGCATGAGAGAGATTTCATCCTAAACCCCCCAGGCTATCAGCAGGTGCTCTGAAGAAGAGGATTAGTGAAGTCTGTGTGGCAAACAAAGTAGTATGTGCTGCAGAAAAGTAACATGACAGCGAATGGAACATGCTCTTGAAAAACGTGATCCAGAGTGATGAGAACCAGGCACGCCTGTACCTTATCTGATGCCATTTCTCTTTTCCCTGCATTTAAGTGGGCTCAGGGATTCAGTTCATATCCATAAGCTTATTCTTAAAATAGCCTGAATTCAGAGAACTCATGGATAGATTTTGACCACGTATTTTCAATTAGATCATCTTTGGAAGATGAATTGTTGGCTGAATTTTAGAGGTATTTTCATGGTGGTAACCTTTCCCTCCCCCTGCCATGTTCTGGTGGCAGGTCAAGGCTTCCATTTGGTTCCATATCTTTGTTCTTAAAATGAAAATTGTAGTGGAATTTCTTGTGTGGATGGCTTGCTATCTTGGCATCATCAAAGACCTAACCTCAGAGCTCCACTACTGTCCATTCCCTTTTCATCAGAGATGTAAAATATTCAGACAGCAGCTTCCAAGGAATAAGAGTTCAGTTGACGCAATGGAGAACACATAGTTCTGTTGATTAAGATGATTTCCCTTTCATTTTTTAATTATTATTATTATTATTATTTGCTAGCTCTTGAACTTTGGTAGAAATTGTAGAAAACTCAGCCAGAAAGCGGGCATGCCATAGACAGCAGTTACGGTGTCGATCACAGACTGCTGGGGGATTGAACCCATTGTTCTGGTTTTATGCAATACCTTTTAATAACTGCACAATGAGTCATGGGGTTCCTTGAGACGTACCTATAGGGCTGTTGCCCCTTCCTATTCCATTACATTTTTCAATTTAAAGAGCAGCTCTTTTGTCTTACCAAACCATGTAACTGGAACCAGAAAGCTAGGTTTAATACAAGTTTCTTTTTCTTCCTGCCCAGTCAAATCTCTACCCTACCGTGGGTCTCCAGACTCCAGGAGAGATAGTCGATGCCAACTTTGGACAGCAGCCATTTGTGTTCGACATTGAGGACTACATGAGGGAGTGGCGAGCGAAGATTCAGAACACCATTAAGCGGTTTCCCATAGGAGACAGACTAGGCGAGTGGCAAGCCATGCTGCAGAAGTAAGTCACTGTTCTGCTGTTCAGCTTCTTCTGTTCTGTTAGGCTTTGAATACCTTTTTTATGCTAATTTATACTTTCTTATGGCAAAAATTGCCAGTCAGTGCATTTTGCTCAATTTGTTTTACTCTCTGTTTTATTGTTTAATAGTCTTTTGTATGTAGATTGCTGCTGTTTCAAATGTAAAAGATATGGGAGAAGTTTTCAGCCAAAGACTGCATGAAAGCTTGTAGGAATGGAAGAACATACACTTTGAGGTGATGCACTGGGGGAAGGGGAGTGGAGAGGACACCATAAAAACTCTAACATAGGACAAAAGCCAGTATGTAAGTCAGCTGAATTCAGAAATGAAAGGGCAAGGAATAGCCTAAACCAAAGGCTTCCAAACCCAACCTAACTGAAAACACAATTATGGCACTTTATACATTTATGATTATTGAATGCATTTCCCATTGCAAAAAGGATTGAGTGGAACTTGATGAGAACAATTGGCAAGAGTTGTCAGGAGTATCTTCTGCCTGAAGAAAGACAGAGTTGACTAAGGCTCCACAGCTCGGAAACAGGTGATTGAGGGAGGTGGACTCTAGTTGTCTGTCAGTCATTTACACCTTGAAGAGCATGACTAGAAAGTGATTATTCACGGTTTCTCAAAACACAAGAATTGGAGAAAAAGCACCTTCTGGCTTAAAAACAAAATAATTTTTTTTTTTTCACTAAATATATGAAACTGTGGGACTTGCTGCTGCAAGGTGTGGTGGTTTAAGTATAAGTAGATTTTAAAAGATACACATTTAAAATTCACAGTAATTCATGGAGGCCAATTCCATAGTTATCTTTTAAACCCCCAAGTCTATGGCTGTTGCTTCTATCTCTGATTGCGTCTATCTCTGATTACAGATACCTCTGTGTTTCACCTTTTTATTACATTCTTTCTCTAACCACCTGATACTGGTCACTGTCATCCAGGGGACTTAAATGCAATGATGATCACATCCATGTGATCATTCCAGTTTTCTGCTAGTCTTGTATTTAGTTATTTGCAGATAATTCAGGGCAACCAGCAAAGCCTTTGACAAGCAACTAGCAGAAGCTATTGAAAATAATAATAACATCTTTCTTCAAGAAAATAAGGAGCAGGAGGCCTGCCAGAGAGTTTGTAGGACCTATAGAGGATTGCAGTATAAAAAGAGACCCTGGGGAAGATAAGACCATATCCAATTGAATTCTTTGCTTCTGTGTCCAGGAATCAGGTAGGTTGTCATACTGGGACGCTACCTTGTGAGAGACTTGGCAGAAGCTGTGTCTGGGATTGAAAGGTCTGTCAAAGAAGCATTGGAAGAAATAGGTGAGGGGAAGTGGAGAATGTCTCTGGGATCAGACATTTACCCAGAGTCCTAACAGGACGCAAGGTGAAAACAGGGAGCTTGTAGCTGTGGAACAGAGTTTCTCTCCAAACTGCCTTGGCTCAAGAGAAGAGGAGGATGGTGTGTATGGTGCCATGTTTCATGAAGGGTTTCAGAAGAGAGTCAGGCAGCGGTGGGCTGAGACAACCTTGATATCTGGCTTGGACAAATCCGTAGAAGCACTAGTGAAGGGTAGATGCATTGGGCACCTGGAGAAAGAGAACATGGGTTCTGCAAAGAGGAGCCAGCAGACATGTGAATATGGTTCTTGGGCTGCTGTCTTTGTCTTGGAAGTCCAAAAGGCTTTTGAGAAGTTCCCTTGCTGCAAACTAAGGGGGGACTCTGCAGCCAGAGGCCTAGGGCACATGTCCGATGTGGATTATGCATTGTTCAAAAGAGAGACAAAAGAGGGAATGAGTGGGTAAGGGTTTGTCACTTTGGGAGGAGGAGACCATAGAGAGACTTGGATGGATGTGTACTGGTAGTGTCTGTGATGTTCAGGGTGTTCAGAAATGCCTGGGAAGAAGGGACCCTCCAGGAACGAATGTGATCTTTGGGTTATGATGAATCATTGCATGGAAATGTCAGCTCATTTTTTTTGCTAGCAAGCAGAAGAAAAAAAAAGTTATGATTTGTTAGGGGAAAAACAGAGGACAAAAATAATTCTGTCACTGTGTGAGTATGTGGTGCACCCTTAATGTGAATACCATGTGATATTGCCATTCTTTCTTTCCAAAAGAAAGCAGAAGTGAGAAAAGCATGGATAAAAACCAAGGCAGGATATGCAAAGGTGTGGGGTGGGTGTAAGGCAGGGAACAAATACTCAGACCCACAGCATTGTGAGGGGTAAGGCAGAAGTGTGAAAAAAAAACCTTGAATAGCCTTGAGAAGGGGATGAAGGAATAATTGTACTGCAAGAATTAAAGGGAAAGCTGCCCGGCGGAAAATGACCTGGAGGTCAACAATCGGCTGAATAGGAGCTAGCAGTGTGCCCAGGTGGCCAAGAAGGCCAACACCATCCTGGCCTGTATCAGCAATAGTGTGGCCCGCAGGACTAGGGCAGTGATTGTCCTCCTGTACTAGGCACTGGTGAGGCCCCGCCTCGAATACTGTGTTCAGTTTTGGGCCCCTCACTCCAAGAAAGACATTGAGGTGCTGGAGCATGTCCAGAGAAGGGCAACGAAGCTGGTGAGGGGTCTGGAGCACAAGTCTGACGAGGAGCAGCTGAGGGAACTGGGGTTGTTCAGCCTGGAGAAAAGGAGGCTGAGGGGAGACCTTCTTGTTCTCTACAGCTACCTGAGAGGAAGTTGTAGCGAGGCAGGGGTCAGTCTCTTCTCCCAAGTAACAAGCGATAGGATGAGAGGAAATGGCCTCAATTTGCACCAGGAGAGGTTTAGATTGGATAGGAGAAAAAATTTCTTCACCAAAGGGCTTGTCAAGCATTGGAAGAGGCTGCCCAGGGAAGTGGTGGAATCGCCATCCCTGGAGGTATTTAAAAGCCGGGTAGATGTGGTGCTGGGGGACATGGTTTAGTGGTGGGTTTGGCAGTGTTAGGTTGATGGTTGGACTTGATGATCTTAAGGGTCTTTTCCAACCTGAATGATTCTACGGTTCTACAATTCTAAGTGAAGTTAACCAGATGGCACATTTAGAAAAAATAACGGAGGAGTTTTTTTCACACTCTTTGCCCTAAGATACCATGAAACCAGCATGGATTCAAAAAGTAACTGGAGACATTAAAAAGAAAAATGTGTCGGAGGTACAGTGTAGAGAGATACCACCTCTAGGACAGGAAGTATCTGACCAGTCATTGGAATCTGGAAGGGTTATGGGGAAAAGTATCATTTCACATGTGCCTTGTTCCTTTATGTTTTTCTAGGCATTTGCTTTTGCCAGTTGGGAGGTACAAGTACTGGGCTAACTGGGTGTTAGCATGGATGAGATGTAACA
The DNA here is from genome assembly GCA_013397275.1 of Burhinus bistriatus. Classification (NCBI taxonomy): domain Eukaryota; kingdom Metazoa; phylum Chordata; class Aves; order Charadriiformes; family Burhinidae; genus Burhinus; species Burhinus bistriatus. The sequence continues at coordinate 286,562 of VYXH01005405.1, forward strand.
ACTGGTATTGGCTTTAATGTTAATTTTCATTCTAACGTACTGGATTGTTAACTTTATGGGGTCATTTCACTCTCTGCAATGCATCTTGTCAGGGTGTAGAAAGGCAGGATCTGCTTTTGGAAAGCTTTCTTAGCAGCCAAAGTGAATGAAGAGGTTTGTTGATATTTAAATGGAAATACTTAGTTCGTAGTGCTCAGAAGGCAACTTGTTCAGAAAAAAGTGTGTGCCCTGCATCTTTGAACGTAAAAGTACCTGCATTGGGTGAGAGCACTGGTCTGTCAAGCTTACTTTTATGGATGTGTTAATAGCACAGGTTCCTACAGCACTAGAGTGTTTTTTTCTTTCCCTGGTTAAACCGACCAGTTTTTGTCACCCCATTATTTAACTGAATATTTAGCCATGTTGGACCTTCCCTTTTATCACATGGTAACACAATTTCTTTGAGAGGCTTTGCTGAAAGACTCTGTGAAATATCTTTGGACAACCAAATGGACTGCAAAAGTATCTCTTTTCTGCCTGCTTCGAGACTCCCTCCAAAAATATCACCAAATTAGACAGCCATGACTTCCCTTTACAAAAGCTGTTGGTTCTTCTGCAGTAGGACAAGTTTGTCCCTGTGTTTGTTCCTTGTCTTCTCCAGAGTTGTTTCTTCTGCTGTGCCTGGTGGACATGTCAGGGTCACCGCTCTGGAATTCCTCATATCTCCTTTGGACCTCTTTTTAGGAATCAGCATCATGTTTCCCATCTTCGTCCTCTCCATAGGCAGGTTTAAGTCCAGGCTTGTACCTGACATTAGTAGTCCAGCTGTTTCAGGTTGGAGCTCCAAGCTCTTGAGCTAATGTTTTCTTGTCCTGTGGCTTTGTTAGGATTCCTAGTATCTTATTTAATCTCTAACCATGCAGCTAAGCATTTCCTTCCCTTCAAAGGCTCTCCTGACAGATCCTGAGAGGCGCAGTCTTAGAGAGGCTGCCACTGGGGATGGTTTGCTGCTGTGAGTGCCTCCCTGGAGAGCAGAGGAAGAATTAGCCTGGCAGAATTCTTCATCTGTGTTGCACTCCTGGATATGCTGTCACTGGAGAGGCTGATCTGACAAGGTTTTCAACTGCTTGAAACCTTGAAAGCGACTCACATGCATAACTCATCTTCTTTGTGTGTTGTTACAGTCTTATAGGATCTCTAATCTTTTTAGCTCTTGCCATCAAGAATCTTGAGTAGGAGTCATCTGCAACTTGAGATCAGCTGGTGTGGTTGGTTACAAGAGGAGGAATGTTGTATGTCCCTATTTCTGATAAAGCAGGAGGACTCGGTGTTGTTCGTGTGAGAATCTTAAGCGGTAGCATGCAGAAGGAGAACTTCATGTAATTTGTTCAGAGACGCGTGTGGTCGAGTTCTGTTTTGAAGAAGAAAAGCCACAGATGGTACAAGCCTCTCTACCACCACCATGACTGCTCTAGGTGAGACAAGCACGCCAAGATGCAGCACAGAGATAGCTGGTCCTGTGATTTGAGCACTTCTGCTCTCAACAAGTTTCAGCCATGGCTACCAAGCGGTAAAAGCTATTCCTTTGGAGAACCTGGCATTCTGAAAGGTTTTTGTTGTCTGCGTGAACGTGTCACATAGGTCACAGTGGAGTGCAGTAATGTTCCCCCAGAACTTCAGGAGAGATACCCTTGGACGCAAACATGCTGCTGAATGTTTGAGAGCATGCAGCACTGCTGTAGTAAGTAGCTGAGACACAGAACTGATAAGTCATTGCTGAAAATGAGCCTGGCATAGTGACCAGTGTGTGATTCTGCTGTGTACCCACGCAGGGACTCTTCCTGTGGTGCCACAGGCAGAAGTGGCATAGGGAGCAGCTCAGTTTTTGTGCAGCTTTGTAGAGCATTTAAATCTTTGCAGCCTCTGGCTCTGGGTACTGAATTACACTAAGGCAAGAATCAGCTTTTCCCCTCCAATCCTGCCAGCCTGGATCACCGCGTTCAGTGTTTCAGCCTGGCTGAGCCAGGGCGACCTGGCTGCTGTGTTTGACACAGAGGGATGCACTTCATCACGCCTGTCTGTACCATGCCAACGGCCAAGGACATGTCTTGTAGCAACCGTGGTCAGAAGCACTTGTTTTTAAAACAAGTTTTAAAAATTACACACCTGCTTACAATGTTACAGCTGAAAATTATTGCTGACTCATAAAATACTTCTTTCTTGTACTGAAAGTAGGTAAGTTGAATACATGTTTTGAGCTGTGACTTGATCAGATTAGTACCGACTTCATCATGAGAAGCCTATTTTGGGATTCATAACTAGAAGCTTTGAAATCTTGTGCTGGCTTTTTAGGTTTTGTTAAAATCCAGTGAGCATTATCATTTGTCTGCCATATCCTGGGAAGGCACAAATGTTTTAGAAATGGTCTGTTCAGAAAGACTTTTTTTGTTGTGTTTGTTTTCTGACAGTGATACTACCTCCTCCTCCCAATATTTTTTGAAAATACAACTTAAAAATGTGTTAATGTTTGTAAAATCAATGCTGACAGTCTACTCTTTGTAAATCAGCAGATAAAAGACATGTAGAATTCATAAGGAGATTCGGCTACCAAAGATATCATTGCTGGCAAAATAAATGATGGAAGAAATTCAGGACCAGAATCTTATTTTTGAGATCTGCTTGAAAGCCATGAGCCTTTCTGAGGTTTAGATTTTATGTCTCTATAGGTTGTCACTGGCAGTAACACAGTACTGAGCTCTTACAAGTGACCCTTGGACAGCAGTAATGAAATAAATACTGTGTATGCGTTGGGAGTCTTAATTTTTTTTTTCTTTTTTTTTTTTGGCCTTAAGGTGAATTTAGACTCTTCCTTCTCTTTGCTGAGGACCAGATCCCTATCTAGTAAATGTACACTGTCTTGACCCAGAAGGAAGACCCAGTTATGTCCTAAGCAAGCTGAGTTTGGTCACTGAAATTGCAACCTCTGTTGTATTGATGTTTTCTCCTCCAGTGTGATTACCTTGTTTTACTGATGCCTCTACATCTGTTTGTATTTTCTTTTTTTCTAGTATGGTTTCATCATATTTGGTTCATCATGGGTACTGTTCAACAGCAACTGCCTTTGCCAGAGTCACAGACACCACAATCCAGGAAGAGCAGACCTCAATAAAGAATAGACAAAGTAAGTCTCTTGGGTAGTCGTTCTCAAAGTGTGGCATGCTGGCCACGTGTTACCTTCAGGACTCTGCAGAGGAATGAACTGCTGTGGAAGTAGAAAAGTTATTCCACGACAGTACAAAGCTGTCCACACCACACTGCTGATTTAGTGTTGTTGCCTGTGGGTCAGTAGAGCTTGGGGACTGCTGCTTGGAGCACTTTTCCCGTCATCGCTGTGTCCCCTCCACCCACTGCTGTCTTTGCCTGAAGAACTGCCCTATTCTTTCCATTGCCTATCTGCTCTGAGAAATGACCTGCATGTGTTGAAGAGAATAAGTTTTCTGATCAACTTGGTTGATTTTCCTCAGTCTTGTTGAAAATGAATAGCTGAATCCTGGAAGAGATGAAGTGACTCTCAGCTTTAAGACAAGCAGTTTCACACATCAGGCTAAACGTCATGTCTAGGGCAGAAGGTGCTTTCTTGGAGGTAGTGCCAAATTGGTGGAGAATAGAATGATTACCTTGGACTTTACCTGAACAGAGGTCACTGCATACCAGGATCCCTTTGGATTTGGGTTCTTCCATGCAGTCAGTTGCAGCAGGGGCAGTTATATTAGCATGATCACAGGGACCCAGACACATCGATCTGTTTGGACTACAGCTCCCAGACTTCACGAGTCTTCCAGACCCTTTGCACATTTTGTCTTCAGGTAAATTTTTTGCATACTAAGGGTTTTGCAAATTCACAGCCAACGTGTTTAGCTCACACTAGGTGAAGAATTTGTATTCTGTGTCTGTTTTGGTTACTGCTGTTTCCTTCAAAGTGGTTCATCTCTCAGTTGGTAAGGCTGTAAGCGCTTTTGGTTCCTGCGGAATAAGGCTTGCAGCTTTCTCCTGCTATACTTGTTTTTTTTTAGCTTTTCTATTCACAGGCTCAGACTGCAGAGTCACAGAACATTGGGGTGTTTTCTGCATTCTCCTGGCTGTTGAATACAGGCTACATCCCGCTCTGTACCTTTCCCTTCCCTTTGTGAACCATTTCTCATGTGACTGTTACGTATCAGGAGCATCGTGCCCCTTTGTAGCTCACTCTCCATACATTACATACGCTTAGCCAGCATTCAGGTTCATTTGGGGACTCTGCTTAGTACCCAAAAAACTTGTAGTTGCTGCCCATTAGTGCTGATGGCCTTTGTGCTTTCCAGATCATGCATTATGCAAGCCTGCCCCCAGCCGATGTTCTTTCTGGTGTGGTTTCAATTGGGAAAGCCTTATGGGAGGCACGCAAGACCGTGCAGTCTTGTTTGTCTGAGGACAAGTGACGAGGCAGATGGGAGGGAAGGAATATAGAGCTCTGAAGTTGGGGCTTAAATAAAAGGTGTGAGGAAAACACAGATGGGAAAACAAAGAGAGGAAAATATAAAAGGCAGTGACATCTGTGAGAGTTGCCAAACAAGGCAAAGAAGAGAGCTGTCAAAAGCAGCGAGACATGAAAACGGACGTGCAAGTAAGTAGAAGAAACAGAGTGCGAAATGAAGGAGACTGCAACACTCTTTGGTGTGAGAGCCACATCTTTGGTTTTAGCTTTCAGCTACGATAACAAGTGGATAGACGCTGAGAAGTGGAAGCCAAGACAAGTCATTGCAGATTGTTACTGGGGATTGCTAATGAGGATTAGCGGGTTGGCTTTCAACTGCTCATGACTTGTGAAAGTCACAGTTTGTTGTTGTGAGAGCCTCTGCTTGCAAAGCACCTCACAGGCAATTTGAAACCTTCTCTCTGTTATTTGTAAGGAGTCCTAGAAAAACAGAGAGGGAAGTGCAATGCATTTTTAGTTTTAAGTACACTTTGTTTTTAGTTTTAAGTACACTTAGAAAAAACATAAAGTGTGCAGCTCTAGATCAGCAGCTTCGCTGTGTGTTCAGGGATGGGATCTCAAGTTAAATCTTGAACTTAAGTCTTCTGACCCACTGAAGGAACATATGTGGGACACGAACACCCAGGAAGATAGGTGGCTTCTGCCTTGTATCTTTGCATCTCCTAGAAGTGTACAACTTGTTGAGCTGTTTCTAGCTTAGTCAGTAGCTGATTCTTGGAGCTGGCTTACAGGTGCCTCATCCTCATCACAGACCAAACTCGGGTTGCTTCTCTGGGAATACATTGAGGTGGGACTTGCAGGAACCCAGTTTTGTTGGTATAATTACTTCTACTTAGAGGTAGGGATATTGGGAAAACAGTACTGTGCTGTGGTTTAAGCCCACAGACCCTTTAAGAATACTGTGCTTATCTGATGCTCAGCCATACGTACGCTTCCAAGCATGAACCAGCCAGAGGATGTAACGTGGGGGTGACCTAGCAGCTTCCCCTCTGCAGTTGTCATTTCCCCAGCAGCCTCCTTGCTCCCATCCAGTTGTCATGTCCTGCTTTCTTTTCCATTGCTGCATAGCTCTGTGACTAAAGGACTAAAGTCCCAGAGCACCCCACCCCAGTGCACCCACTTCATCTTTCAGATCCTTCTGCTCTTGGTGTTTCTGAGCTACTAACAGATTCTCCCTCCTTTTCACAGGCTTTTCCTCAGCCTAATCTAAAATAAATAGAATCATAGAATGGTTCGAGTTGGAAGGGACCTTAAAGATTATCTTGTTCCAACCCCCCTGCCATGGGCAGGGACACCTCCCACTAGACCAGATTGCTCAAGGCCCCATCCAACCTGGCCTTGAACACCTCCAGGGATGGGGTATCCACAGCTTCTCTGGGCAACCTGTTCCTGTGCCTCACTACCCTCATAGTGAAAAGTTTCTTCCTGAGATCTAATCTAAATCTCCCCTCTTCCAGTTTGAAGCCATTACCCCTCATCCTATCACTACATGCCCTTGTAAAAAGTCCCTCTCCAGCTTTCTTGTAGGCCCCCTTCAGATACTGGAAGGGGCTACAAGGTCTTCCTGAAGCCTTCTCTAAATGTGGTCCCCAGTTCTCCCTGGCCCTTGTGCAAGGTGGTAGTGGGGAGCTTACTCTTCTGGCTGTTCTTGTTGGCCAGTCCTGTGTGTCAATAGGTGTCCTTTTGTTTTCAGGAATACAGAAGCTAGTATTAGCAGGCAGAGTGGGAGAGGCTATAGAAGCCACCCAGCAGCTCTATCCTGGTCTCCTAGAACATAACCCCAACCTGCTCTTCATGTTAAAGTAAGTATGAATAGCTTTACACTCCCTAATGCTGAAATGTGTGGATGAAGGATGGAAGAGAGAGGCTGTCCAGCCATCTAGTCTGGCTGCACACCTTGGTCTGAATTCAAACTGTTTGAGATCCCTTTGGGAGCAGGCAGGAGATGACGTAGGTTCAGTCCTTTGCACAGTACTTGCAGCAATGTAGACATAGCCGTTTTATTGCTGCTCGGACCCAGTATGGCTTTGCTTTGTGAGGTCAGGCAGAGGTGGGTGAAATTTTAGCTCTGCTGACTGCCAGAAACACCTTCACAGATGGCCTTTAGTTGTCTTGTGGAGATCTTGCCACACTGGAGCAGGTGGCAGTCACTGTGAAGGTTCCTAGAAAGGCGAAAAAGGCTATTTGGGGTAGAGACTAAAGGGAAAAAGCGCCTGTGTGTCCCAGTTCTCCTAGCCACACGGAGTGGCTGTCCCCAGCCTCCTGAGATGTGTATGGACAGTTCCCAGTAAAGCTAAACGGGGAGCTGTCCTCACTGTGTTGTCACTGTGGACAATGCATTTTTTACCCTTCCTTGTCTATTTGCCATTGGCCACCAGCATTTCTAGGCTGATGGAGTACTGGGGGAACTATGATGTTTGGCAGGTTTAGTATCATGTCCCTGAAAAAAAACGCACAGTCAAATTCTGGAGTTCCTGTAGATAGTGGAGATGAAAACATGCTGTAAAGGAACAGTTTCTTCTTAGCACAATTTGAATAAACTTGCTTTTTGGGAATGTCTCAGCATTCATTAGCATCAAAGTGGCAGTTTCTGAACTACTTCCTCCCGTAGTATTATCAGAGCACTCACAATGCAAAGGTACCAGGAGTCCGAAATGTCTTTTCCAAAGGCAAGAAGTTTAACTCCTATGCAGTTTCTAGGACTTCTCCACACAGTAACGAAGGAAACCTCAATGCAGAGCATCCTGGCTGTCAAGCACCCTTCTCTCCTTCTTCCCTCCTTATGAAATCAGGTGTCGGCAGTTTGTGGAGATGGTGAATGGGACAGACAGTGAAGTACGTTGTTTCAGTGCCCGCAGCCCCAGATCCCAGGACAGTTACCCCGACTCCCCCAGCTTAAGTCCTAGACATGGATCAAGCAACTCACATGTTCATAGTACCGGTAAGTGTGGTTTGTGTGTCTCCTGGTGAGAAGAGCGAATGTTAAAGGTCGACTGCTGTCCATTACCTGCTACTTTCTGTACATTATTCTGTGAAATGCTCCTTTCCTTTCTGATACCCAGCTGAGAGGACATACTGTTGTCATAGGTGTCTATACTGTTATAAAATTGGTTTTGCAGGAGTTATTTCCACAGACAATTGTCTGCAGAGCAGATTTCTTTCAGAATAAAGAAGCTTTTGAAGGTGGCCTTTTAGTGCAGCCACTAGCGATTCAGCGTTTCACTGACCAAGCTGTAAGAGGAAGTCTGGAAAACAAAGCTTGTTTCCTGTACCTTGGAGACTGCAAAAGAATTGCTTTCCAGTAAGGACCAAGCAGAAGATGCACTACTCTGGCTGACTGAGCAAAAGGTTAAGGGGATGCCTTGCATGAGAGCTTCTCCTTCTCCCGTAGACGCTACCTTGCAAGCTCTAAACATGTGAGAAGGCAACAGTTCTGTACCTGCAAAAACTATCTCTGAGACATCAACTCTTTGCAGTTTGGGAAATTAAACTTCAGGATTTGAAGTTGAAAGAACAAGGTAAACCAGGACACCCAAACTGTCTTCTCTAGGTAATTATTGACTACGGTTTTGAAGATGGAGTGAGCCAGGGAATATGACCTGCAAAGCCCCTGAAAACACTCTGAGCTGCTTCACTGAGCCCTGAGCTGCTCACAGCCATCTAAGTGTATTTGGTTTCAGTATTCCTGCTGCTGCGTCTGACAAACAGCCGACCAGAAGACACTTAAGGGAAAGGAGGACAATTATTTGAATGCCTCCAAGCTGTCACTCACCTTCCCAAGCCAGTATCTTTTGTTTTCCTGTGTTGTGTTGCGAGAAACCCTGGGTATGCTTCTCTGACTAGATAGCCAGAATGATCCCATCAGCCCATAAAAGCTCTTGGTAATACCTCTTTCAACCTGGAGATGCCTACCCAAAAAACACCTGCAGCACAAGGCAGCATTTGTACGTATTTGTCTCTGTACACAGGGCACCACCTTCCACAGTTCTGTCAGACCTTAACGCTTTCAAAATAGTGATAATTTCGTCAGTCATGTTTCAAAGATTAAGGAGAACTGTTGTGCAGTCTGCTGTGTCTTTGTCATTTAAATACACAAAATGACCTTTTGTTTGAATCTTTGTGTTGTCATGATAAAAATGTAAATAAATTCCCTAGCTATAAATATAATTATGGGATCAGCTGATGAATTTGGATATATCACCATCACTTCTGAAGGAATAGCCATGCTAGGTCACATTGTCTAGTCAAGGTCCTGCGGTCAATATTGGTTACCTAGGAAGAAGGCAAGCCCATAGTGAGGTTTTTCCAAAATAGTATTGAGCCCCGAATGATTTGCAGTTGTCTTGGTATTAAATAGCCCCTGTAAGTTTAGCCAGTAATTTTTGAATCCACGTAAAACTTGCGGTAATGACCAAAGGTTTGTGTCCTGTGTCAGTGAGTTCCACAGCTTGGTAGGCACATTTGTAGGGGAGGGGATGAGATTGCAAGCCTGAGTCTCCTTCCAGTGATGTCTGTTCTCCTGAACGAGGAAGGTTACCGTGTGATTTTTCAGAGGATTGTTGTTTGCTGAGTGTTGTATGGATCAAGTACATGCCTAATATAAGGTAGGTTGTGGAACACCTGGGAAGTTCTGCTTGCAAAGAGGTCTTGTGGCCCAGTTTTCACCTGTGCTTTCATCGTTTTCGTGGATAGAGGGTTTATGAGAAATATTTGGGTTTGTGAGAAGAGAGTTTGTAAACTTCTTTACAAACCATCCATGCTTCATATTTCAACAATAATTTCTGTGCTTGTGCGAGCTGCTTCTGCCCATGTCTTATTTAAAACCTATTTTTGGAAATTCCTTAAGCTCAGATGTTGCTGGTGAGGTGGTTCCTTCTGTATTCATTTGTGTTTTCTCTAAACCCCATTGAATTTAAGAATGATTAATAATAATTTAAGATCTGCAATCGTACTTTGCTTTCTTCCTTTGGGGTCTCCTCTCTTGCTAAATTGCTGACTTCACAATAGAGTGATACTGTCAGTCTGATCTCATTTTTCCCTTTCTTCTTGACTTTAGGAGCAGATAGTCCGACCTGTAGCAATGGAGTCATGTCCACAAAAAGCAAACAGAGTCACAGTAAATACCCAACACTGAGTTCATCATCTTCATCTTCCTCTTCCTCCTCCCCCTCATCTGTGAACTACTCTGAGTCCAATTCTACAGATTCTACCAAATCTCAGCAGCACAGTAGTACGAGTAACCAAGAAACCAGGTATTTTTTTTCCTTTGTAGATGCCAGAGGAGGGTGTGATGGTGGGAGAGGGCTCAGCTTGCTTTCGGAAGAGCCAGAAGGGCATCGGTCCTGCTCTTTTGAACAACAGAGTAACTCTTTGTTATCTACAAGGTCACTACTATTCCCAGCAGACACAAGCCTGTTCCAGTTCCCCTGCTCTGGCTCAAGCTTAGAGGCTCATCTCATCCCATTAAACTGATACTGTCAGAGCCCGACGTGATAGTTTGCATAGAAGCTCTCCCATTGAGCCGTTACTGCTGCCTCAGCCAGTCGATTACTGCTGCTAAGCGGCTTGCCTGCCCTTTAGTGGGTGAGGCAGCAGCTCAAGTGATTACTGGGTTGGTGCATTGCCCTCTTGAGTATTTTTCTTGGGCTGCCTCTACCTGTTGCCCAGTTCCTTTCAGATGAGCCTCTGAATCAACAGTGATTTATTTCATACTTGTGACAGCAAGTCAGACCTTTAGAAGCCTCCCTTCTCCAGGGAGCCATAGGCAGTCTGGGAGGGTGGTAGTTACTGCTGCACTTACTGGAGTGGGGAGCATATCGAGCTGTGGTGAGAACTGAGCTTCCTTTGGGCTCACTTTCCAGGTTGGTGTTGCAGGGCTGTCTAAGGCCCTGCTGGAGCAGAGGCTATCCTCGTGATTAGTAGAATCTCTTGCTAATTGCAGCAGGCACTCATCCTCTGACTACTGTGCTGAGCACAGTTTGCAGGACGGTTTGTAGTCTCTGTCGTGACCTCTTGAGAGCCATACAGCATGTAACTGAGTGAGAAACACTTGTTCAGACTCAATTTACCAGAATCAGGTGATAATGCTGGATTTATGGTTCTTTTTTTTAAATATAGGGCCCAAGTCCCAGCAAGATTTTCTCATCATTTCAGTTAATCAGCAATCTTATTCAGACTGCTGTCATGAACATTTAAGCCTAGAGGCCTTGTGTTCTGTGTTGCATTTTTTGCAAGTGTTGATGGCTTACCACAGCCCAGATTTCTCTCCTGTGCAGTATGTTAGTATGTTATCTGTTGTCTGGCTGCTGTTCGCTGTCCCAGAGATGACTGCTTCCTGAAGGGAAGATGATAAGCACTCTGCACCTGTAATTATGACAGGCACTTTCAGAACAGAAACCTGTTTCATAAGTTGCCTACAGTAGCCTGCAACAATTTTTGGTATGCTGAATTAGACCATCTGGCTCCCTGTTGTCCATCTGGCACTTTTCCTGGTTTACTGGCCATTGCTGGGCATTGTTTGGCATCTGAGCTCTTCATTTCTTCCCTTTCTAATGCAGACATCTGGCTTTTCTTTCCTCTTTTCACCTCAGTGACAGCGAGATGGAAATGGAGGCTGAGCATTTCCCCAACGGAGTCCTGGAAAATTCATCCACCAGGATAATGAATGGCACCTACAAACATGAAGAGATCCTGCAGACAGACGAATCCAGCATGGGTAGGGCCTCAGAGGCAGGAGGGGTAAAGGGAAATAGAAAGAGCTGGTACGAGAGTTAAAATTGTGATTGGACTGTGGGGAAAAAAACACATGCTTTGGGTTTCTTTCCCCACTCCAGTGAATGAAGTTCTTGGCATGCCTGTTTCACAGGGAAAATTAATCTGTCCTGGAACTAAAACCAGGTCTGGCTTTTCATAGTCTTGCAGCAGTGCTGGTGATGTTGTGGAGCAGAGAAAGCAATAGGAGTCAAAGGTTTGTTTGGCGCTGGTCATGAATTCCAGCTCAGAGCAGTCCTGGCACTTCTTCCAGCTGGGGGACTGGGCTGAGCTGTGAAAGGCTGGCTGATGCCAAGCCACAAAATGTCTTCAGCACAGCGTGGTCGGCTACAACTGTCTTGTTTGTGGGTGCTTTAGCCAGGAGGGAGAGGATGAATTAGCTACACTACCTCTGAAACTGGGGATTCCTCCAGTTATAATGGGTCTTGCGGCTACTGAATACTGGGAAGTTGGTGGTGTCGGCCTCTCTGACTGAAAGTTTTCTGAGTCCAGGGTTTGTTAGGCCAGGGGTTTCCGTGTTGTGTATGCTGTATCACACACATTGAAAGGGTAATGCAGCTGGAGTTGCAAGCTCCCACGATTCTATCAGAATACTTGATTTGTAGGTAGTCCTCAGGTGTTAAACAAACTGAGCTGAAGTTTTCCCTGTACCTAACAGATGTTATGAAACAAACACTACTGGCTGTTGTAGTGCAGGGATCAGAAAAACCTTCTGCTGGGATAAACTTAGAGCAGGGAGCAGCTACCTGCTCCAGAGCGGGAAGGAATTTATGGGTAGCATGACACAGAGTGGGCAGTGGTGGGGAATGAGAGATGATTGTTACTTCTCCACTGCCTTTCCTCTAGAAGACAGCTGCCCCCAGAGGCAGCTCTGTGGGGGGAACCATGCTGCCACAGAGCGAATGATCCAGTTTGGACGGGAGCTGCAGATGCTGAGCGAGCAGCTTTGCAGAGAATATGGGAAGAACACAGTGCACAAAAAGATGCTTCAGGTAAGCCTGGGCCTTGCGCTGCATCGCAGCAGTTCTCTGGGCCAGGACTGGGGTTGTGGGTTCTCTTGCAGAGCTGTGGGTGGCCCCCATTTCTGCACCTGGCGAGGAAGAGGGGGCTTGCACAGGGATCAGAGGTCGAAACTCAGTGAACGTAGAGCACCTAGACCCAGTTCTTGGCACAGGAGAGAAGAAATACAGCTCCTGCCTGCATTCGCTCTTCTTCTCTCCAGGTGACACTCTACCTGCCTTCCTGTGCTGGTTCCCCTGCCAGGTGGAGGGGGCACCCTCTTTAATCCGCTATCTTGATGGCCCAGTGTGGTCCCTTGCTGCCAAGAAGAAAAGGGCCATTTCTTTTCAGGAGGTAGGCACCTGTCACCTTGGCGATGGCAGGAGGTGCCCCAGCTGATGGACCTGGAGGTTTTCCTGTGTGCTTGCAGCTATGCATGACCTTACTATGCCTTTCTGTTCTCTCATACAGGATGCATTTAGCTTGTTAGCTTACTCAGACCCTTGGAACTGCCCCGTTGGTCAACAGCTGGACCCAATCCAGAGGGAACCTGTGTGTGCTGCTCTTAATAGTGCTATATTGGGTAAGGCCTGGTTCCTATGTAAGCACTACCTGTGCTGGACATACCTGCTCTCAGGGGCTGTCCTGTGGTGGACAAGCCTGTGAGTGTTAGGAAAAGTTCGGAAATACTTGTGTTTAGCCTTTGCCTCTCTTGCTGTTGCTGGGGACTGACAGGGCAGGGATGCAGTAAGGCGGGCAGGAGGGAAGCCTGCAGAGAACAGATCCACCCGAACGAATCTTCTTTTGGCTCCCTTCCTTGGGTCTTCCTCAGTGCTGCTTCCAAGGATGCTCCCTGGGATTTTCCTCCCCTGCTTACTGAGGAAGCCAAGTTCTCTTCAACGCATTGCCTGCCCCTCTTCTTGCTCTGAACCCACCTGAATCACTTCACTGGCATTAGCAGGGTGTTTTCCATGCTGTTTGGCTTGGCAGAGTTTTGTCCTGGCATCATCCTGCTTTCTGGTAGGGCATGCAGTTGCTCTGTTGCAGCAGCTCGTAAGTGAAGCAGCTTTCAATAGCGTTGGCTCTAGAGCAGAGGGGGCCATAAATCCAGTTACATTTGATCTCATGTTGGATGTGCAGAGTTAAATGGGTCTGTCTTCCCTTCAGGCATTGCCTCTGCATGTTCCCATCGTGTGCTGTGCCCACTAGAGCCTAGAGAGCCTGGCTGCCTGCAGTCAGTCCAGTGCTGGAATCGGGGCTGTGGTAACGGTCCAACCCTGTTGCACTTTCCCTTCTGGTTGTAACTGTGCTGAGAGAACCCCGCTCTGTGCGGAGGTCTGGTTATAGGTTGGTTTTCTTCAGCTAGCAAGACAGCTCCCCGTGTTCTGATGAACTTTGCTCCTTGTGTCAGCAGGATGGATCATGGTTGGATCCAGGTATGAGCAATCTCTTGCCCTTCTCTGTGTCCTCAGAGCTGAATGTTTATGCCTGTTCTCCCATTTTCCTTAGACACGAATGTTCCTTTGCCCAACAGCTTGTTGTCATTAACTCTCTTATCTTGAACCTGGTGTAGTAAATGCAGTAGCTTTCCCTGACGGAAGTTTTATGCTTGCAATCAACGAGTTGCCATGTCGTTGCTGACCCTCCTGGCATCTTCAGCTACAGAAAATCCCATGATGGGGAAATGCGTATAGTGATAATGAGGTTATGGCCTGCCACCAGTCTGCAAGAAAGGGATTGTTCCATTCTAGGCAGGGCCCTTGATCCTGTCACCAGACCCTGCACGTGCTGTGTCATCACTCAGGTCATTTCACAGGACACTCCCCAGTCTGGGTTAGCTCAGTCCATCCACAGCCAGGCAAACACTGTCCGCTGGCCAGCTTCTCTGTCTCAGAAACCCACGCTTGGCTCCTGTGCACAGTCCAGCTCACTGGGCCCAGATGTGTTTCCTAGTGGGTCTGTGCACCTCTCATTGAGTGTGCCAGAAGGAGATTTAGAGATTATCTTCTGGGGGAAGGAACAACTTGATGGACAAAGCCGTGGGGGCCCATGTTCTCGCTGAGTAAAGGAACAGAAGTTATATGTTTTGGGAAGGAGAGTCCCTTCCCCTGACAGCACGGGCAGGTGTCCAGCAGTGTGGCTCAGTTCTAGCCGTTGTTTGTCCAGTGCTTGAGGAGCATGGACAAGTTGCTGAGGGGTGTCACCAAGGAGACGGGATAGATGATGTCTGGACATGCTTCGTCACACAGGCCACAAGATACCTTGTCTAGATCAGCTGAGGATTCCCTCTCGCATACCTAGCAAACATGAAGTAGAAAAGAAGCAGTGACCAGCGAGTGAGTTTGTCCAGGGCTTGGACTACAGTGTAGACTTGCACAAGTGGGAGAGATGGAGAGGTTGCCTCTCACTCAGTGCCAGTTTCTCCTGCCTTTCCTTATTCTTCCATGCTTTGATCTCTCGTGCTTTGAGGGTTTTCTGGCAGACACTGAGGCAGCAGGAGCTCCACTGCCGTTTTCTTGCTCTGGCCACCACAGCAGCACTTTCTCAAAGGCCCTGTTGAGCTGTGGCCCCACGTGGGACGTGTCATGGGTCGTGGGGTGTGTGGACGAGCAGCGGTACACAGTACAGAGCCAGTGGTAGTCAGGAGTAGCTTCCTTCCAGAGCCAGCACCTTCTGCCAGGGATGCTGGACTTGGTACCCTGATGGGACTGAGAGGGACCCAAGTGCAGGTGAGCCAGCACGCAGCCAGGACAATTCTTCTAAACAGATTTCTTTTTTTGCCCCCACAGAATCTCAGAACCTGCCAAAGCAGCCCCCGCTGATGCTTGCCCTGGGCCAGGCCTCGGAGTGTTTGCGGCTCATGGCTCGCGTGGGCTTGGGCTCCTGCTCCTTTGCCAGAGTAGACGACTATTTGCACTAGCCACCAGAGCAAGATGGAGTTGACATCGTTGAGTGCTGCCCTTCACCCTCCGTTGCTGCCACTACACCACCACCTCGTTCGATAGCCTGACCTCCCTGGCACCAACACCCCCTCTAGCACACGCACACACACACTGCCTGTGAAAGGGTTGAGTGAGTCCCTCACTCTGTGGCTATTCCTGACCCCAGGAATGACGGGCAGATCTTACCTGTCTCCCTGCCATTGCTGCGGCTCCAGCGGCACTCAGTATTTCGCTGGTTATTCTAATGTAGCGCCTTCCGATGTAGGGATTTGTCTTTATTTTGATTTGAGTTGTTTCTCATGGATCCACGAGTATTTTATCTGGAGAGTTTTGCTGAGCTGGTTTCTGCTGATTTACTGAGGAAGCTCATCAAGTTGGTGACAGCTTGTTCTTTTCTTCCGTTCTCCCTCCATCATGCACATACAGCATCATCTTCTGTGCTAGTTATCTGAACTCTTCTCGCAGTGGCAGTTCAGAGGGATTTTTTTTATTTTATTTGAATCCTGTTTATTAAAAAGGTCTCTTCCACCTCCACAAAGTCACTGACGTATTTATTGCCCACAGACTCGGTCCCAGCCACACACATCAAGTGCTGCAGGAGACCTGGTGAGGTAGGTTCTGTCACACACTAATGATGGGAATTGGAGGAACTTGGTCCTTCATGGTGCGTGCCTCTCTAAGACCACAAGGCTCTCAAATGCTTGTCTTTGTGAGTGGGAAGAGTAGAAGACTTGACATTTCCTACGTTAGTGGCTGCACTGTAGAAGCACCTCACAGCCCTGAGAAATAGGTAAATCCAGCTCTCACAGCAGCTAGAGGGACAGGACCAACGAATATGAAGTCATCTATCACTGTATTAGTAGAAGCAAGTCACATTAGCCTGCAGGAAACATCCGCGGGTGCTGCCTAGTTGGGCTGTCAGTTCTTGTGTTAAATCACAAATCCCCCTTTTTATCCATATGGGAGGGCTCTGTCACTAAGACTCAGTAATAATACTATTTACTGACCTCTCCATGTAACACCGATCTAAATGAGCACTTCCAGATTTTGGAAGTGTCTTGAAAACACTAGTGTGAACTGTGCTCAGCCTTGCAGGTTGTGCATCATGCCAAGATCAGGTTGCAGGTTAGGGTCAGTACTAGCTGTGTAAGATCTGAGCAGGTCAGAAGGGAGCAGCAATGTTTTTTTAAGGATTACTAAGAAAATTGTTTTAGTTTCAGGCGCAAAAGCAACTGGCAAGGATCTGTGGGTGAGTAACCTCCAAGTAAGATGGACTAATATGTCCCTGCTGCGGTATGTATCAGGCCCAGGGACTCAAGTGCTGCTAAGCTTTTGGCATTCAAACCATCTGCCTCTACATGTTTCTGCGTGTGTACTTTTAACTGGTGAGGCTGTTCAGCAGGACCACATGCTTTGCATCTGCTGGTGTACCATTAGGAGACTTCAGGTTCGGTCTGGCTGCATGGGAGGAATTGTAATTCTGCACCAAATGAATTTTAGGTCAGTAGCTCTGAAGACGGCCCAGGAGAGCTCAGACCCAACCTGTATTTTACTGCTGTTCATGAATTTTTTTATGTTTTTTTTTGAAGGGTCAATGAAAGATGAACAGATTGTGTTGAAGTTTGCCCTTAAAATGGTTAGCCTGTGCCAGGGCTTCAAGCAGCAAAAGAGCTTGTATGCCACTGAAGAAAGGAAGATGGTGTGTGACCTCTGTGCAGTAGCCCAGGGCATTAAGGATTTTCTGCATTTGCAGGCTTGATTGGCAGCTGGAATGTGAGGTCTGAAATCGAGGCGGGCAGAAGACAACTGTGGCAGTGAATGTGCAGGTGGTGTTGGAGGTGGTTGGGAATGCCTGTCACTACCTTTTGGTGAAGGTATACAGTGTGTAGAGGCAGTGCTGGAGCCATGGTGGCCCAAGAAAACAGGCAACATGAGGTTTAGAGATGGAGGAGATATTTTTATTAGATCAACTCGTGTAGTTGAAAAAAGCAGGGGGAGCTCTGCGTACCGAAGCCTTTCTTGTAGGCAGACCGAAGCAGAGGTCTGCACTAAGCAGAAGAATTTAACTGGCAAATCTGGGGCTTCTGTTTCAGTACTGGGGAACAGCTCATGTGCCTGAAAGCTCATTGTTGATTTTCAACTCTGCTTGTTGTCATAGTGATGGGTATTACCCCAGCTTGCAGTCCTTACCTCGCTGCAACTGCAGAGACACTTTAACTCGGGGGGCAGCTTCTTTTCTGAAGCCTCTGATGCTGGACCTTCCAGGCTGCCCAAGCTAACCCATCGTGCCCTGGTGCCGTTGCTGAACCTGAGGCAGCATATGAACTTGACCTGGTGAGAGATTCTTCTGCAGGCTCTCCATTTCTTAGATCCAGGCTTATGGCCCACTACTGGGCTGATTGTGGGTACTTGGGTTGGAAATACCCTTGTACCTCGCTTTGCCTTTCACATTTGGCAACTCCCTCTGTTGTTGATCACCATTTAGCTTACTGCTGTCTGGCTGCAGTCGGACCTGTCTTTCATCTTTGTAGCAACACCATCTTTATCTCTTTCTGAGTTTTCTTTGTTCCTTCTTTTTGTAGTTCCTTTAAGCCAAATCTCTTTGTCATGTGTCATAGTAATGCCCTGCTCGGTCTCTCAGCAAAGCTGTGATGACTATTCTGGAGTATTTTTTTTGGTTTGGTTTCCGTTTCACTACCAAAAAACCCAAGAGGTGCTCCTAGATACCTGGTTATTCTGGTGCCAAGAAACGTGTGCTGGGACGGTCTCTCTGGCTTCTCATGGAGACCGTCCCTGTGGTAGAAACCATCTTGCTGTTGTGTCAAGGTTAGTGCTGAGAGGCCACACTCTTAATGATGATTGATTGCATGTAGCAGGGCTGAGTGGCTCTTCCTGCCCCTGACAATGTGCATCACATAGTGGCAGTAGATCCCTGTAGACTAGACAGCAGCGAGATGCTTTCCACTTCTTGCACTCGCCAGCTCTTGTACCTGGTGTCCTGATTCTGTTTTTTGGGGAATGCAAAGGCTTTCCTGCTGTGACATAGCTGTCCTGTACCTGTTTCACTGGTGGTTTCTGCTTATTGTGCTCAGGTTCTGACTAACGTGATCATGGCTCAGTGTGGGGAAGAGAAATGTGTTTACAGCGTGTGGTGGAGGTACAGGCTTCAACCTACCACTAATTCCTAGATGAGATTTCTGACTTGGTTTTCCCAGGTTATTTTTCAAAGCCTCTTGGTCCCTGGCTGCTCCTTGATGGTTCATGTCAGCTGAGCCTTGGTTTGGATTGTTGCGGTCGTTTTAAAAAACAGACAGAACTAAGTTGAATCGAGGGCTTTAACTTTGAATGTGGTTGTACACCTAACCAGAGGCTTCATGCAATTTAAAAATTACTTTTATAAAAGTGATTTGGGCTTTATTATTCCAAGTGCTTTGCTCAGAAACAGATGAGGTAAGACCACCCCAGCTGAGACTCTGCTTCATCTGGGCAGTCCCTCACAGTGTCACTTCTCCCAAGAGTCCTTCAGTAAAGCCATGTAAATGATTGTGTAAAGTCATGTAAATGATAGCCCATAGTAGGAACTGCTGGCGTCTCACCTCTTTGTGAGGCTGACAAGGTCTCAGCTGTGGCCCTGCATTATAACGCTGATAGCATTGGATATAGGACTTCCGTCACATCAGGCTGACATGTCGGTTGCTCTCTGCTGGGCTGACTTGAGATCCTAGAAGGCTTTCCAAACCACAGTCAGACGCTGCTCACAGGCAACATTTCTCACTGTGCAACCCCAAGAGAGGCTTTCTAGCTGTGGCGGCCTTCCCAAGACCTGTGACATGCTGCAGCTGTAACAACTAAGCCTCTTGCAGCTCTGCACAATCATAGGGTCTCAGATCTCAACTGATGAGCCCAGTGTCACCACCGAAGGGGTGACAGTCTACACAGTGGGAGGTACCCTCCAGCTATGTACTCTGGACACCAACCACTCCACCTGCCTTCCTCAAACTCAGCATAGCAGCAAGAGCCTCTCAGAAGGATAACATTTCACAGGGACTTGGTGGAAACCTGCTTTCAAGGGTGGTGAACTGCAGTCCCACACGTCATGGGCTTTGGTTTTGAGCCCAATGCCCTAGCTATTAAGTGGCCCTTTGAGAACAACATTTTGGGAACTCCAGACCTAGAGCCTTGGTTAAAGCGTCCTTCAGTCCTGCAGAGAGAGCTTCATGGAGCTGAATTCCATCACCAGGCTTTTCTCCCTGTGGACAAGGGTTCGTACTGTCCCCACAAGCTGTGAGTGACAGCAGTCACATAGACGGAGTGAGATGAGGGATCGACTCGGGAGTTTGGAGGCATTGGAGTAGCTGGGATAAGTGTTTCTGAGACATTCCACCTCGTACACTTTGTACTCCAACCTCTGACCATCTTAGTGGCCTCTGCTGGATGCAGTCCAGTTTGTAGACATCTCTCCTGTACCAGAGAGCCAAATATTGTTCCTCTTGGTTCCTTTTGTTCCTCTTGTTCCAGATGATTCCTCTTGCTGCTACATGATCCTATCCTAGCAGGTGTTTAACAAAAACTGATTAAAGATGTACAGGGTTCAGTGAGCTCCAAGTCAAGGTCTTCTGTGAGCATGGAGGGCAGCAGTCTATTTCCCTTGCATCCTTAAGTGTGCTCCCAGAGCCAGCTTGTCTTGGCAAAACTTCTTAGTGCTACCAGGTCTACCTTCTTGCTCCTTTGCCTCCCTCAATCCCAGTATTCTCCCACCTGTGTCACCACCAGAAGTGGTATCTGCAGTGTTTGGTGCTGCGGGAGCTGCTTTGAGACCAGGGTCAGCTGTGTGGCTCATGCCAACAACGCGCTTGTTGAGCACGGACATGGCAACTCCAGTGGCTCCTCATAGGCTTGCTTCTGCTGCGCTGGCCTAAAGGGGCAGATTTGCATGGGAGGATCCCTTTTTATCACCATACAGGATCCCATCAGCCTGCAGCTGGGCTGGCTGTAGCACTTCTGCTGTTCTTTTGGAGTCTGGTTAGAAATTGAGCCTTTGCGTGTGGCCAGCAGAATGGAGAGGGACCTCCATGGCATCCAGCTGTTGAGGGCAGGTTGTCCAGTGGCTGTTCTCCTTCCTCTCCAGCCCCCCATTGCTCTGGGACACGTGGAAGATGTGTGGTTATCAATGCTATAGCCTGTTTCTATTTCCAACATCCTGGAGGTGCTCGCTGTGCTGCTGCCGACCTAATTTGGACACCAGGAGATGCAGCTGTGACTGGTGTGGAGAGCGGCCCCCTTCTGGAGTATCATACCTCATGGTTGCGTACACCTAGGATTTTTCCATCTGCTTCCCTATTCCTTCTGGTTTTTTGCAGTGACATCTCAACCTGTCCTCAAGCTGCATCCTTATTTTCCACGTAGTCTATTCAGGCATCTTTACCATTCTTTAAATAGCTTTGTTCTTGAGGCTCCCTTGAACAACTGATACAAGTAGACCTGGTGTAACTAGCTCTGGGGATTGAATTTATCATTTTCCTCCGTAGGCACTGGGGATGGTGAACTGTCTCCTTCTCCAGCAAAGCAAACCTTGTTGGATTGCTGTGATGCTGCTGTGCTTTGGTACCTGTCTTTCTTAATACGTAGCACGTGTTGCTTAGATGCCATCATGGGGTTGATTGAGAAGGTGCACCATGGTAGCCAGGCTATATAGCAGTGTGTAAATGCCGTGAAGGTGCATGGTGCACAACATGGTATCGGGAAGCTCTTTCCATGAAGCAGTGTGCAGACATCAACTGCCCCACAGGGCAGCAGACAGAGAGGTCCATCAGGCTTCAGTCCTGGGCGCAGTGAGGCCCCGTGAAGCTGGTCACAGCATGAGAGAAAGAACATGTTCCTTGGCAAGGTGGTGCTGGTCCACCCAGGAGTCCCCTTTGCAGAAGAAGCAACTTCCTACCAACTCTGCTGGTGTTAGAGCAGCCTTAGTGGTGGATCCAAGGGATCTTGTGGAGAGCTGGTGTTGGGACTGCAGCTGTACCTCTCTGTCCCTAGGTGTTTCTGCAAAAGGGCTGGAGAGGAACATGACAGGGTACATGTGCTGTGTGCTGCTGGGACTCTTCTGCCCCGGAAGAATGAGTGATGGAGGGAACTGCAGTCCAGCAGCTCTTACTGAGAGCCAAATGCTGGCTGTGAGCCATGTCCCATCCACTGTCTAGGTCAGAGAGCTGGAGGAATTGTTGGTGGGAGTGTGGGGGGAGCTACAGCAGATTTGGGGAGGAAAGAGGAGCAGTTGAGAGCCTGGAGGCCTCTTCCAGAGGAAGCACTAGCTACTCTCCACCATTCTTCCCTACAGCAAGAGGTGATGGATGAGTGGACGTGACATGTCCGTCCCTCTCCCTGCATCCCACACCAGAGCTCACAGCCTGCAGCCTTGAGCTGTAGCAGCACGCGGCAAGCTGAGGGTGCATCCAGGCTTGAGGAGCACATGTCCTGCCAGCTGTTTTATTTCCAAGAGGGAGGCTTAAGTCTCTCCTGCTCGCAGGAAGCCGACTCCCGTGTGGGATTTACACTCACATTGCTGCAGAAACATTCCTGGAGGCCACGCAGACCTCCACTCCTTGTTGAACTTCCTCTGGCCAGGCAGACACCTTTTCTCTGGTCACTCCACTTGGGTCCAGGCACATGCTCTGACCCCTGTGCTCGGGAGGGCTTTAGCTGCGTCCTTCCTCCACGAGGGAGCACAGAAGGTTTTGCAGGTTGGGCTTCTCACAAGCTCTAACTTGGAGAAAGGAGAAGCAGCAGCGGCTTTGGGGATAATCAGGATCTTAAAGAATATTTTAAACAGACAAGTATGGTGACTCTTCCAGACCGAGGACTCTGCACAGGCGTTTGATTGGGATTGTCTCTCTCGGTCCTACCTGTGCACGTTCTTCACGGCTCTCCAGCCAGGGGAGGCAGGAGGAGGCTGCTGGCATCTGAAGCTCTTGCACGTGACCTGTTTGGCGGTGCAAGCCCCAGGACCTGCCCACCACGCAGTTAACTCTTCTGCTGGTTGCTCAAAACTCAGGTATGAAATGCTCAGCTGGAGCATGGGGTGCGAGGTCTTTGCAGGTTCCCAACCAGCCCTGGAGGAACGGCCACCGTTGGGCTGCGACAGAGCAGATCTTCTTCCGCCGCTCCAGGCTTCTCATCGCCTTTGGAGGGGGAGGGGTTCTCCTCTTTGGTACAACATCAGCTCAATGGACATCACACAAATCGTGCACATTGGTTCGGTCTAAGCTTAGTATTTGTGAATTAAGTTATCTGATGCTTCGCATGAAAACTTCAAAAAGGGGAGGGGGGGGGATTTTAACTGAGAAAAATCCTATGAAAATATACTGGAAATATGGTAAAGAAATCAACGTTCTGCTGTATATTGACAGAATTATTTTTATTAAAATACACATCCATGTGCAAGCGCTAGCGTGGAGCCGTGTGTTTTGTCAGTCTCTGTTTGCTGGGGAAGGCAAGTGGCAGAGCCGGTGCAGGCAGCAGCTTGTGTCCCCCTCCGACACGGGCTGGGGTCTGGCCCTGCCCGAGCAGGGCTGCCTGCCCGTGGGCAGGATGGGGGGTGGTGGTGGTGCAGCGATGCCCCATGACTCAGGAGGCATCAGCCGTGGGACCGATGGGTCGGTGGAAGGAGTTGGGCTCTGCTCCACAGGGATGAGCTGGCTCCAGGATGGGTTTCCCGTGTCCAGCAGTGAGCAGATGCCAGCAGAAGCATATCCTTGTCATTACACAGGTCCCATGGCGGTCGGCGCAGGCTTTGGCTTGGGCATTGCTGCCTCATGTACAGTTATTAGAGGGAAACAAGCAATTATCGCTAAGACTTTCAGGTAAGCCCTACCCAGCTTTGATAACAGGTGTTTATGGGGCAGTTCGTCATGCAGTAGCTGCCAGCACCTAGATAGATTCCTGCTATAAGGTTTTCTTGGTGTAACAGAAAGCACGTGATGACTGTTTTCCAAAACTTTCTACAAAACCACTTTTCCCACAGTTGTTAAGCCCTGCCAGAAGTAGTGGACAGGGGGCGCTTCCAGCACGCGCTTGCGGTCAAACCCCTAGGGCAGACCCTGGAAATTATTAATTGGTGCCCTTTTGTCATGGACCACCTCCTGCATCTTGAGTCCTGATGCCACGTGTTCCGTAATGGTCCCACCTGATGGCATCTCACTTGGCGCACATGAGTGGTCCCTGAGCAGGAGGTCCCTGGGGCCTGGAGGAGTCCTGAACATCACCGCAACTCCATTCCCTGTCTCCCAAAACAGGCTGTTAGGGTGGCAAATCCTCAGGAGTAACGGCGTGCCCAGTGGAGTGCCGTTTTATTTTGTTAATGAAGGGATAGAGACTCATAAAATCGTAGTAATGATTTTTTTTTTTTCAGATGGTGGTTGTCCCCCATTTCCATCACCACCTTTCTCCTAGAGGGTGCGACGTGTCATCCCCGTAATATTGCTTGATGATCTGCTGGCCTTTCTCACCTCTTGTTGGCAATAGCATCTTGTAACACCTTGCACATCTTGATCAACACTGCTCTTTTTGAAGGTCAGAAATTTCTGGATTAGCTGTGTGCCATGGCAAGAATTGCTTTTTCTCCATGGGCATCATGTTGTCCACTTGTCATATTCTGGTTGTAGGCCTACATGATTTTGATTTTCAGTGGAGTTTAAAAAAAAAAGCTGGGGGGGGGAATAATCTTTGTAACCCTCGAATTTGAATGATTGGGGAAGGCTGCTTCATTTCATAAGTGTTTAAAGAGTATATGAAATACAGACGGGGGGTGTCTATACAGAAGCTTACCTCCTTGCACAGGTACTTGCACCTCCATTTTTTCTTGCAGAAGGCAACATGGTCATCCTAGCCCTCGCTGTGATGTGCTGTGAAGGTGTAACCCTGAAACTTTGTGTCTATAAACAGCCGAGCACAGTCCATGAGACATTTGTCCCCCAAAAGCTGATTCTGCTTCAGCTTTTCTCTCCAGCACTGCTTTGTCCCATGGTGCTTATGATTCGTGAAAAATGTCATTTGGGATGTTTTTTCCTGTGCCCTGCATACATCCAATATCCTAGAAAATACAGCCCTGCCCTGTCTTCCGATCGTGAGCACAAAACACCAATGAAGCTTTAGGTTGAGGCACTGACCATATTTCTTGTCTTCACCTTTCTGAGGTTTTCCCATGTATGCTTTGCGCCTCTCCCGTGAAATGATGGACCATCAGCCTGGTGTTAACAGATGGGGTCTTGTGCTGCTCCCACCCCTCCCCAGCCCTGCAGAGGGTCAGCAGCTGGGACACCTCTTCTCCTGCCCAGCTGAAGGCGTTGTGTCCTCACCCTCCTGGCACTGCCAACCTTGTTTTATTTTGCAGTGGCCACCAGCATATTTGGAAGCTGACAAGGTGTTAAGGGTTTGGCAGATTACTATCTTCTGCCTGAACCCTCCACTCTCAACCACCTAATTTTGGAGTGCCTGCAAAGCCTGTGGGCCTGAGAACATGCTGTAAGGATGTATAGCCTTACCTATGGGTAAGGGTAAGTTCACCTATGGGTCCTTGACCTATGGGTCAAGACCTGGCCCCACTATCACATTCCCAATGAAGCACGCCGTGACCAGGCACAGTTTGGTCCGAGCCTGGAGAAAGATGTGCCCATGGCCAAGGGCTTTTTCGGTTGCACCATGCCCCAGACTTGTAAGATCTGCTTCTTGGGCTGAAGAATCAGGAAATATTCAAAGAGCAACTTGTGGCAATGAGTCTTTATTATAAATATGTGCTCCACTGGGCACATCCTGGCAGGCCAGTGACAGCAGGAGGGACTTGGTGGCTGGCTGGTCGATGCCGCTGTGACACCTAGTCCTGCCGGTGTATGGGCTGGCTCCACCTGCAGTGATGGTGCCCACCGCTATGGGACCCTTTGGAGGAGCACCTCGAGTGCCGCCTGCTCCCTCTAGAGATGGGAGGACTGGATGGGCGAGTCGGATGGTAGACAGCAGAAGGAGGATTTCATTTTTTCCTTCGAAGTTTTTTCATGGCTCTCTTCACCCAGGGCTTCTTGGGGTCGGCACAGACCTCATCACCAGTGGCAGCCACAATCCTGCAGTGAGAAAAAAGAGGAAAGAGAGTGAAAACATGAACCATGAGCCATGCCCTTCCCATGCACTACTCCCCTCCCTGTGTGCTGCCCCATCCTGCATGGAGGCTTAGAACCATCTCCAGCAGCCCATGCCCCCCTCAGGCTGATGGTGCATGTCAGACCGCTGTCATTAGCAGAAAGCACCAAATCCTAATTTTTTCCCCCCACAGAGCTACTTTCCTACCACACCCCCCAGGCACGTGCTCTCAGCTGGGACCAGGCTGTCTGCGAGGCAGGACGGGATGGGGGGAGCTGCTCTAGCTCCTGACTGTGCCAGGGGTGGGATGCAAACCCCAAGGGTACTCACACAACTGCACGCAAGGAGCAGTCTCTGGGTGTCTCGTAGAAACTCTGCATGTGTCGGATGGGTTTCTGCGCATACTTGAAGCAGCATTCAGTGGGCGTGAAGTGGGCTGTGAAGGGAAGGGAGAGACATTGTGAACGCCCTTGGCAGCATTTTGCAATTAATTGCATCTCCAGGCAATGACACCGTGGGATATCGAACACAGGATGGAGGCAGCGGAGCTTCTCAGCAGCTCCCACAGCATCCCATAGCAGGGATTCGTTTCCCTTCGTGGCAGCAAGGATGGGACTGGGAAAGGTGGACAGTGGTGGGGAGGGGAACGGCATGGGACCCGGCACCCCACATTGCTGCAGCTGCCAAAGTGCACAGTGAGGTTGGGGTGCTCGGTTTGGGGATGAGGTTTTGGAGGTTTCCAAGGCAGGGGCACAACTTGCAAGGTGTTTTGGGAGGCTCCAAACAGCTGCATATGCTCCCCTCCTCCAACCACTTGCTCACCCAGCTGAGACCTGGGGACGGCTGCCAGAGTCTCCTCCAAGCTCCTGCAGCATCTCCCCAGGGCTGGCTTTGCTGAGGCAAGCCAGCATCTTCTCCATCCTTCCCTGCCCTGACCAGGGGGTCGTTCCTCCTGCCAGCAGCACCATCCCTGCTCCTTGCTGGGGTTTTTTGCCTGATCTCCCCAACGGGACATCCCCAGTGGGGACCCCGAGCCCCGACCTGCAGCCCACAAGGTGCCTTACCTGTGGCGTGATGCATGGAGAAGGTGAGGAGCATCGCGAGCAGCAGGACTGTCCTTGGAGTGAGCATGGTGCCTGTGTGAGGGTTCTTCCTCTCTCCTGCTTTGTGCCACCCTGCCCGGCGTCTGTGGCTTTGGCTCTCACTGCACCAGAATTTATCCTCCACATGCCACCCACTTTAACTGCTTTTCCAAAAATTTTGGACATGTTCTGAGAAGCCACTTCCCAGGGACAAGGGGATTTCTGTCATTGTTTATTTTGAGGGCAAATCCAGCATGGGGTGGAAGAGGCTGAGGAGCGGGGCAACCACTTCTGCTTTCTGCAGAAGAGCCGCGAGGCTGCGAGGAGCTTCCAGGAGGCTTTAGGGGAACTGAAATTTACCCAGGAAAACAGATTAAAAACAACTTTCTGTGAAGGCAAGATATTGAGTCTAATGCTTGCCTGTCTATTTCTAACAGGAGAGAGAACCCAAAATCTCTGAGCAGGAAGAGGTCATTGACGGGTTTAGCTGGTTTGCCTGAGTCATCAAAGGCAAGTGACTAATGAGTCCCCTCCAAACTGCCCTCCTCAAGCGCCCTGGCCATACCAAGGGCACTGGGTTAGTCAGTGAAACACTCAGCATGGGATGGGATGGGATGGAATGGGATGGGATGGGATGGGAAGGGAAGGGAAGGGATGGGATATCAGGCAGAAAAAGCCACACTGGACCAAACTAGGAGGGACTCCAGAGTGGGGGGCTGGCAAGAGAAGCTCTTGGTGGGTTCAGGAGACTTTATAGAAAGGGAAGAAATGGGGCAATGTCAGTGGGGCATCTACGGAGAGTCTGGATCTGATCCCAAGCATTGCTTCTGCCTCCCACACCAGTGATGGGATCAAAATGAGAGGGTCAGAGGGATGGAGGCTTGTGGTCATCAGTGCACAGATGAGTCATTTCTGCAGAGAGATGGGACAAACCCTACCAAAACCCCAAGAGAGTCATCCCAGACCCCAGAGAGGACCCCGAGGGCAGGAGGGGGAGGGTGGCAGAGATCCCGATGGCAGCACTGGTGGACATCAGCCCAGCTTCCATGCAGACATCTGCTCCCCAGGAAGGCAAGCTGCAGCTGTGGTCCGCATGTGAGGAGGGCGTGAGGACCTGGTGGGAACTCACGTGGGATGATGGTGAGTGGGAGCACAGGAGGGGACCTGGCTGTCACTTGGGAATGAGGCAAGCCAGGGCTTCTTGGAGGAGAAGAAAGGTGGAAACGGACTTCCTTGAAGATTATCTCACGTTTGTGCAATTTCTCTGGAAGAAGAAAGGAGAAGGAAACAAGTAAAATGTGCTGATGACTGTGGTTTGGAAGATGTGAGCTGCAGGACATCAGGTCTGGTGGCCTGGCATGGTGGCAGGGTGGCCATGTGTAGAGCTAGGCACAGCACCACTGGTTTCTAATGCCACTTACTCCAGGAAAGGGCTCTGCAGGAAGAAAACACCCGATACCCAGCCCCTGAGCCCCCTTCTGCATTCTCTGTGTCCTCCCAACTCTCTCACCTTCTCCTTTCCAGCTCCCACCATGTCCCTGATGTACAGACCCTCAAGCCCAACAAGCCACCAGGGTCACACCACCTCCTAGATAGCAAAGGGCTGTAATTAAGGGGGAATGGAGTTTTAGAAATTAAAATGGGTAGGCACAAACAAAAAAAAAAACCAACGTCGAGATGGGAAATATTCTCTTGCTCATACAGTGTGTCATTTTTTGAGTGGGTAATCATAGAAATCAAACATTTAACAGGGTATGCTGAGCCTCTGCATATGATAAATGCCAAAGAAAATGAAAGAGCACAAGGCACTTGCACACTGGGCCTGCTGGTCCCTGACACTGATGCCACCAAAATCCTCTCTGGAGGAAGTCTTCATCACTGTCAACGATGGCCAAAAAGTCAAAGGTGAAACGATAACAATAACTGACTTTCGTAAATTCACTACAGCCTTCTTGCCATGGCTAGGAATTATAGAATTGGAAAAGGCGGTAGTAAATGAGTCGAGGGAACTAGTATTACAAACACTATGGTAGATAGCAAAAAGACCTTACAAACAGAGATTAAAGCTAGATCTCAAATGGTGATACAAAACCAATTAGCATTAGACGATCTATTAGAGGCCAAAGGAGGGGTTTGTGCTCTCATTAACACCAGTTGTTTCAGTGTAGACCAAGATGAAAGAATGGAAACAGATGTAATGAAAAGCCAAGGCCACAGAAAGGTTTTTCATAAAATGAAAAAAACCTTTTTGATGGGTGGGCTGGGACACCAGACGTTGGTGGATGGTTTGGAAACAAAACATCATTGTTCAACTCTGTATGTACAGGGCTAATGGCTGTAATAGTAACCGACATGTCTGTTCAATTAAGTGTTGGTTGTGCTGAGAGTATGTGGCCGGCAATTAGTGAGCAAGAGATAAAGCTGATGGCGATGCAAATGCATGGGAGAAAAAAAGAAATTAAAGCAGGAAAAACCCAATTCTTTAATATACAAGTATAAAGCCTGCCCTGAGGGCCCAGGTGTCCCTGCTGCCTCCATTCCCCAGTTCCATGGACCCTGCTTGGAAGGGATCACAGGTGGGGTGTCTGTGGGGCTGGTCCATGCCCTGTGGGTCTGGGAACTGGAGGTCTCATGGGCACCAAGAGGCAGGTGGACATCTCTGGGGTGCACCAGGAGGTTCTTCAGCTTGAGGAAGCCTTTTAAACTGTTGCCTTTCAGGAGCCTTCAGACCATAGAGACATCCTGTTTGCTTGGTCTTGGTGCCCTCTCCTGACAGCAGTGCAGGGCTGTCCCAGGACAGCAGGTCCTGTGTCATCCAGACCTCCCCATAGGACCCACAACCGCTGTCCCAGCCAGATGCCGTTCTCTGATCCTGGGTCAACACCCTCTGCCGGGGTTTCTGTTGCACATGATGGTGTCACAGTGCTGGCAGTGGCCTCACAGCCCCAGTCCTGCCCCTGTCCCCAGGCAAGAGCAGCTGCAGAGGACGACACTGGTTGGAGAAGGCAGCTCCAAAGGATGGCCCAAGCCCTTGGCTCCAGCCCCACTGTGCTGGATGCCATGGGGCTGGTGCCCCACAGCTCGCTCCTCCTGCTCAGGGACACCAGCTGCCTCTTATTCCTCAGCCCCAGCTTCCTCCTGCTCCTGGTGGCCTGGGCTGCCCTGCAGTGCAGCACCTCCAGCACATGCCAACAGGCAGTTGGGATGTTCTGGGTCAGCCCTTCCCAGGGACCCTGGCAGGGCAAGGTCCTGCGGGGATCTCCTCCTGCTCAGCAGTACAGCCCCTGGCCAGGGACCCACATGCATTGTGGGCAGGGGCTGGTGGGACCCCCGTGCACCGTGGCTTAGGGCAAGAGGCCTCTCAATAGGCTCAGCCAGCAGAAGGTCGCGGTGATGCTGGTTCTGTGCTGGCCGGTCTCTGCCGGCAGCCGGTGCTGGGGAAGGTGGATGAAGAACCAGGATGGAGGTGAGGCCCCGCTTGGCCCTGGCACTGATGCTCCTCCAGGTGATGGGATGCTCCTCCTTGCTCTGCTGTGCGCTCACATCCTGCATGGTGCAGGACTGGACCTCCCCATCCAGCCAGAGCCCTGGGGTCTGTGCTGCATCCACACCACAGCTATCAGGAGAGGGCACCAAGACCAAGCAGACAGGGTGTCTCCATGGTCAGAGGGCTCCTAAACAGTAAAGTCAACAGTTTAAAAGCCTTCCTCAGACCGAAGCACCCAGACATCTCCACCTGCTTCTTGGTGCCCATGAGACCTCCAGTTCCCAGACCCACAGTGTGTCATGGTCATCCCTCAGCACTGGATGGGTTTTGCCTGTGCTGTGAAAGCATCCCTGGAGGTGCTGCAGCAGAAATCCTGTTCCCCAGGAGCTGGGAGTGTGGGCAGCAGGGCTGCCAGTGTGGCTGTTGCTTGGGGACTGGCTGGGCATGATCCAGCTGGTGGTGAGCAATGGCTTTTACATCACTTAGTGGTTTGGTTTTGGTGGTTTTCTTTTTTTTTGGTTGGTTGGTTTTCTTTTTTTTTAGCCTTATTAAACTGTCTCAGGGAAAGAAGGAGGAAGTGGGGGGATGTTTGAAGTTGTATTATGTGTCTTCCCAAGTCACCGTTATGCGTGATGGAGCCCTGCTCTGCTGGCAATGGCTGAACACCTGCCCGCCAGTGGGAAGGAGTGAATGAATCCCTTATTTTGCTTTGGTTGTATGCACAGCTTTGGCTTTACCTGTTAAGCTGTCTTTATCTCAACCCACAAGTTGTCTCACTTTTGCCCTTCCAATTCTCCTCCCCCTCCCAAACCCCTGGCAGGGATCACTGGTGAGCTCCCCGCGGCCCCTGGCACAGAAAGGATTGCCACGGCTGTATGCGGGTGAATCCCTTGTCTGCTTTAGCATCCCCTGTCTGTTCTACCTGCCCAGGGAGCTCTGCAGAGAAGTCCCTCCTCTGCAGCACAGCTCAGATGCACTGAAGTCCTGGGGAAGGCATGGCAGCTGGGCTGTGCTCATGCATGGCAAGCACGGGGCAGTGCAACGGATAAGCTGAAAGGTCCACGCCCAAAACCGATGGCAGTTTTGCACCTAAAAGCCCTCGGAGGAGTCTCCAGCCCCTTTTGGGTCCCCTTGAAGCAAATACCCAAATGCACAGAGCATCCATGCAGCAGCCTCCCATCCCCCTCCACACCCACCCTACCTTGAGATCCATGAGGTTTCGGGAGGCAGTGGCAAGAGCCTCCCATCCCACCCCAGGTCCTCAGCCAGCTCCATGCCTCGACCAGCCGGCAGCAGCAGCACAGTTGCTGGGGCTGGGAGAAGAAAGGACAGCACTCTCCAGTACCACATGAAGGAAACCTTTATTTTTTGGCCGTGCTCAGCGGACAGGTGCTGGCAGGGCAGGCAGCACCCCAGGAGCTGGTGCTCAGCTGGTCGATGTGGTGCAGGGCTCTGGCGAGTCAGTGCCGTCTCAGCACCAGGGACCTCCACAGGCCTTTCCTGGAGGATGACTATAAACCTTCCTTCCCACCAGGATGTTGGGTAGTCTGAATCAGGGCACCCACTCTACATCATGGGGCACGAAGTCCTTTCCTTTTTTGAAGCTTCTCAACTGCTTTCTCCACCCAAGACATCTCTGGGTTTGCGCAGACCTTGGTCCCATTCCTGGTCTCAAACCTGCCAAGATGAAAGGTGACAGCTATAATCCCACTTGTGTCCATGCCATCCTTCCTTCCCTGCACTCCTCCTTTCCCTTTGGCCCTGCACGCTGCCCCTTGGTGTCCTACAAGCAGCTCATCCTGCAGCCCAATGCCTCTAGAACCAGTGCAGAGCCTTCAGGAGCTGCAATGGACTTGTATCCTTAACTCTGCTCTGGGCCAGACAATCATTTCCTCCCCCTTTCATGCTGGAAGACAGCCACCCATGGAGGCCACGCAGACCTGGCCCAGTCCTGTCCCAATATGGGGTAGATGAACTGAACCTACAGTGGCCCAGGAGACAGCACAGCAGTGGGGAAATGACCAGGACTTACACAACTGCTGGGGAAAAACACTCCTTGGGAGTCATGTAGAAACCCTTCAGGTTAGACAGCCGGAGAGCGGACTTTACGTAACTGAAGCAGCACTCAGATGGTGTGTAAGGGCCTGGAGAAGACAAAGAGAGACAGTGAACGCTGGCTTTGGAAAGCCATCTTTTAAGACTTTACCCATGACAAGGCTGATGTACATAACATCCCCCAAGTTCTGCAGATGCTGCCATGAGGAATCCCAGGTGACCTCCTTCCTTCCCAGGGCAGAAGGATGCTCCAGGTTATCATCCAGCACCCACAGCCCTGCAGAACCCACCTGCAGGATGGTGGAGACCTGCAGTCTCCATCCTTCCCTGCACCCTGGGATGCGTAGCCTTGCCCTGACCAGGGGGTTGCTCCTCCTGCCAGCAGCACCATCCCCACTCCACACTGGGGTTTCTTGCCTGACCTCCCCAGTGGGACACCCTGAGCCCTGACCCACAGCGGTGGCCTGCAAGGTGCCTTACCTGCATCACAGCGTGGGGAGAGGGTGAGGAGCATTGAGAGCACCAGGACTGTCCTTGCACCAAGCATGGTGGCTGCCTGAGGGCTCTTCCTCGCAGGGTGCTGCTCTGCCTCTTCGGAGGACCTCAACTGTGAGCTCAGGCAAGGAGGTGCTGCAATTTATCCTCTCCACCCCCTCCCCACATTAGCCCTTTTCCAAAGAATTTTGACCAAATTCAAGTGAAAGCCCTGTATGTTTTCTTTGGCCAAGGGGATTTCCATGTCACATGGGATCTTCAGGGTTATCGACCGAGACAGTACCTAGAAAGACTGAACAGACCTTGGCAACTTCTGTGTTCATCCAAACGGGTCTGTGAGAAAGCCGCAGGGTCCAAAAGGGAAGTGAAACCCTCCTCTGCGGAGGCGTAAACTCGAGGGCTGCCAAACCCACAGAGGGGGGCCTGGTGGTCACAGGAGAGGCAAAGCCCGGCTTTCTGTGCAAAGTCACTGAAAAGCGACTGGGCTGAAAAGCCCCAGAACCAACATAAACATGCTGGAGATGGCTGGATGGCCGGTGAACTTCCTGTGGAACATTAAGCAGAAACGTGGTGACCACTGCTGCCATCAGCCCTCTGCAGCTCGAAAGCTGCAAGATGTCAAATACTGCCAGAAATTGCGTCACATTCCATGCTGTTCCTATGTAGAGGAACACAAATTTTCCACCGAAAATCCCTGTTTACAGCTGGGAAGTGTGGGGTGAAAGGAGAAGGGGGTGCAGCCAAGCCCTCCCTTGCAGATGAGGCTGGTTTAGCCCCTTGGCAGCAGGGCAGGAGGCTGAATCAGGCTGAGGGAAGTAGACGGAAAAGCTGGTGTTCAAAGTTCTTGGGTGGTTTTCCAACAGCTTCCTGCCTTCGCAGCCTTGAAGCTCCCCAGATCTTGCAGGGATCTGCAGAAAGGAGGTCAGCCTCTCGGCGTTAACCTTGGGACAGCTTCTGCCCACTGTGCTCTACTCCCCCTTCCTCACCCGGCCGCTCAAACCACCAGACCCTTCTGTAGGTCCTTGCCAGTCATGCACAGCCCCTACTCTGAAGCTTATTTCCCCATTCCCTCTTTTTTTTTTCCTCAGGCTGTAAGTGGATGCATGGAGCAGCAGGGTCCCATGCAGATCCTCGGGGCACCACGGTCCCCCCTCATCCACTGTGAGCTACCCAAGTGGCCACCTCAAGCCCTTCTTCACATTTGCATCCCCCAGCCACCCTCTGCCCCTCTGGAGCAGGACATTATGCCTGGGACTGTGTCATCCCTGAGTGCCTTTTAAAAAAACTTGGGGGAAACCCACCCAATGCTGAGAACTGCTCTGGTCATGCCCAGGTCTCCTCAAGCCCAGCTGCAGTAGGAGACACATCTCCTGCTGAGGAAGGCTCAAGGAGTCCAGAGCCAAGGCTCTCCCCAACCTAGTAGAAATGATTAAAACACATACTCAGACCTCTGTGGCTGCTGTACTTTGGTTCAGCTCCTGTGGAGAGATGGAGTCCCTATGTCTCAAAAGCATGACTTGACCCAGGAGGGGCTGGCATGAGGCCACCCATGCTGTGTAGCCAGCAGAGGACTAAAAATAAAACATTTCTAAACAGGTCCCACACCCTCTAAGGACAGTGCCGTTCCTTCCTGTGTGTGTTCAACCCAGTGACTCAGTGTCTCCCTGGGCTGTAATAAACACTTTGTGCCCTCCTGCCAATCCCCAAAAGCATCTCTCCTTTCTCCCACAGCTTTGTGGGTGCTCCCTTCCCCTTCTTGGCCATCTCCCCACCTCTGCTTTGCCCCAGGCTCCCTTCTTGCAGACTTGCGTACCCCTCCAGGAGCCTCTCCCCAAACCTGGGCCGTGGCTGCTGGGACCAGAGGAGCCTCCCATCCCATGGAGACTATTCCAGCAGGCAGCCTTTTGTAGACCGCGATACTCCATGAGCTGCAGCCAAACCAGTAATGTCGAGCTGGGGACACGGGTCATATTGCTGCTCCCGATGCATTTTTGTCTCACTCGTAGTGCGCACAGGAGCAGGTCCACCAAGTGCAGGTGCCGTGATGCTGTCATGCCCATGGCAGATGTCCTCAAGCTGGGGGAATGCAGGCTCCCCTGTAGCCATGGACCAAGGGAGTGCACAGCCTGCCCTAACCATGCCAGGGGCAAAGCCACCATCCAAGGGTTTGACTCTCATCAACGCAGAAGGATTTTGGGGATCAATAGGCATGGTCTTGTTGAAAGCCCATGGCATGTCTCCTCAGCTGTGGGGGATGCTTTGGGTGGGTGGCCAGGGCAGCACATAGTGCCGGTGGCTGAACTAGTACAGCGGCACCCAGCAGCCAGAGTCAGGGAAGAGACTGCTCTGGACGAAGAGGACCTTGAGAAGTAAAAATACTAGTGGGGGCCTGCTTCTGCAGACTTGTGCTTGCTTATCTGGCAGAAGATCTGGCCTGTGATGCTTTCTTCCCCTTTCTCAGGTTTTCAAGGCATCGCTATCCACAGCCAGACAATTCATGACTCCCTGGAGACCCTTTGATATTTATTCTTTTACTTTTTGGGAAGAGAAAGGCTGATGTGCAGTCATTAACTGATGAGTGCTGGAAAGCCCCACAGCTGGCCCAAGTTCCCTTTTCATTTGAATGGGCTCTGGAGAATTTACTTGTTTACATAAAAAATAAACAGCAGCCTCCTGATTCTGCAAGAGGAGGAGGGAAACTTCAGGGGCACCTCAGGCACAGCCTTTGCCAGCAATGGTGCCAGTGTGGAGAGGAAGGAGCTGGGCAGAACAAGCCCCACGCTTGGAAGCGGGGTCTCAGCAGATAACTGAGCACACCCGGCTGTGCTGGAAAACACAGCCAGATGGTCGTCGTGCTGCTCGGGAAAGCACAGGCTCTGCGCTGCAAAAGCGGCTGGGCTGCCAAGGCAGGAGAGAGGTGGTGAGCATCACCTGGGCATCACCGAGTGCCTGAAACCTGTCCCCACGGAGGCACTGGGAGGGTTAGGGATAAGGTTTTCCATATTATCTTTGGTTCTACCCAGGCCCTTTGAGTCTTCTCTGTTTACAATATGAAAGATTCTAGTTTTTCTTCTTTCAAACCTCAGCTTTCTGAGTGTAAAGCCCCTCCACACTTCTTTGGAGTCCTCACTCAAGGGTCTCCCCAGCTGCGTATTGAAGCGCTGGTTGACTCAGGATAGAATCACAAACCAAAAGCGATGCTCTTGTAGCTGAATTCCCCCCTTGGGTAAACACAGGGGTTGTCAGGACTCGCCAGGGTCATACCTCTTCAGTGACCATCTCAGGTGGTGGAGGAAGCTTTGTTCTGAAGTACCCTGGAATTCTGCCAGGTGAGCTACAAGGCCACAAAGCAAATGATTTAATAAAAAGAAAAAAAAAAGGATATGTGATGTTTCTTCTTTGTTACTTTCTGACAACCTCTGTGTTTACCCAAGGGGGAACTTCAGCTACAAGAGCAACCCTTGCAATGACGTGAACAAGGACGCAATCCTTCTAAAAGTGGAGATTAAGCAAACACACAGCATGGAAGAACCACATCCACACAGCAGAACCACGGCTGTGCAACCGGAGAGCCAAAGCAGCTAAGGGGACATCCTACATTCTGCTAAGCCAGCATTATGAAAGTGGTGGTACGAAAGCTTGACCAGAGGCTGCCCTAAGCACAAGTGCGTTTACGCAACATTTCATAGGAAAAAAACACCACACAGAGCAGGGACAGACATTTCACAAGTCACAATCCAAGTTTCAAACCAGAGAGGATGGAGGCTTCAGGTCTCTGCTTCACAGCAATAACCATGCTTCTCACACATCTCCCTGGAGAGAAGTCAGGGCTTGGAGAAGACAATGGCAGAGGTGTCTCACTGCCAGGTCCAGACTGCAGGGAGCAGTGAAAGGGGATGAGTCAGGAGCCAAGAGTAGCCCCAGCACAGGCAGTCCTCACCAGTGAAATGAGGTCCTACAGGGTCTGAGCTGGGGAGGGGGAGAAGGGGGCAGAGCCAGGTGCTGATAACAGGGTCCATCAACAGTCCCAGACACACCAAAGTGAGGAATCAGGTCCAGGATCCATTGGGGAGGCTTAGAGGGCATCCATTCAGCAGCAGGAGGAGATGGAGACAGAGCTACAACACCAAAGGGTCCATTCAGCCAGGAGACAAGGTACCTACAGCATAGGTCCAAGGTCTATCCAAGAGCCAGGGCCAGGACATCAGACCAGCACTCTTACAACACATCCGAAGCACAGGCTAAAGGCTCAAGCCTGAGCTTAAATGGGGCTCCTGGGCCTTGGGCAGAGGGTGGGGGAGTGTGTGTGTGTGTGGTGAGTCCATCCGCAAGTAAGGCTGGTCAGGGTGATTGAGGCCAATTAGTGCCCTCAAGGCCTGCCACCGTGCCATCTGATGGATCCCATGGGGATGTGAAGGCATGGAGGTGAGACTGTGTGGAGTCCCAGTGACTCCTTATTCTCACAAGGACAATAAAAATAGCTGGCTAACAAAGTGGTGGAGAGGGTTTGCACTGATGTGGAGTTGGAAATCAAAGATGTGGGTCAGCAGGGGACCAGAAGGGGCACACCATGACCATGGCCCCCCTGTCTCCTGTGGGTTGAGGGGAACCTCAAGGCAGAAGCATTTGTCCTGCACACTAGGTGTAGAAGGCAAGCCTTGGCCCACCTAGCATGACAAATTTGGCATTAGTTATCTCCTGGGCCAAATTCTACACCTGAGGCAGCCACGGACCTCCAGGAGGAGCACAGGAAGATGCACAGTTGGACAGCCTTTGCACAAGGTCTTTCCCTGCACTGTCAGATGTAGAGAAGCCAGGCAGCAAAGCTGGCAAGCGTGTGCCACCAGCCAGCCGAGGGATCAGGCACCCAGAAGCTCCCTCAGTGCTCTGGAGCTGCAGCCCCCGAATGGCACCTTCTGTGCATCTCGGAAATGATTCATCACTGTCAGGGCTGACTTGTTTACACAGCCTCCCCCTCCCTCGCCTGCCCTCTCCCCATAACAGAGAGGAGAAAAGAAAAGAAAACAAAAAAGTGCTTTCCTTTCCGCATAGCTTCTTATCCCCAAAAATGACCTTTCTAGCCTCGTGATTCATTTGGGGGAAGTTTTCATGGACTTTGCCATCTTCCCAGCACGCTGGAGCACAGGGCTGGGGCATGGCTGGGATGAGGGCTCCTGGGATGCAGGGGAGATGCTCGTCCCTGACCCTCTTGCTCCTTCCAGCTCCCCACTCCAGGCAAGTCCCTGGGCATTGACTCCTGTACTGCCTTGCCTTTCCCACCTCTCGTCCCTGACACTCAAGAGGAGCACACAAGGGCAGCCCAAGCACTGGCTGGGGTGGGAGAGGTCTTAGCTCAGCCCTTGGCCTCTTGCTCCTTTACAGAAGGGAACTGGAGCGTAACTTTTGTTTTCTGTGGGTTGCTGTTTGGTCATAGCTTTGCTTAAACAAAGCAAAAACCTGGCTGTGTTTTTCAGCGTTGCCTTAGCAGGAAGGGAAACGCGACACCCTGTGAGAAAATATATTCCCTGCAAATTTTTGGCAAGACCCAAGCCTATAAACAGCGAAGAGGTGGAACAATAGCCTGGTCACATCATCTGCGCCGGCTTTGCTCTCTCTCAGCGATGCTGGGATTCCCCCATAGTGCTTAATCACACACGTTCATCTCCGCACCTCTGCAGGGACCAGGCTTGGTCACCCAGCCCTGGGCTGAATCCCCCTGAGGACAAGAGTTTTTAACATAGGGACTTTATTACTTTTACGTCTACAAAAAGGTACAGAACGTACATCTCGTGCGCGCACGCTCATATATACTTGCTACACAAATGAATTGGAGTTTGTAACAGTCACTGTGCTCTACAGCAAATGACACTTTAAGCCCCAGGAACTGGTGACACCCACAGGCTCCTTCCTTCTGCACTGGCACTCACCTTGCACCCTCCCAGACTGCCCATTGCACAGCCAAAAGCAAGGAGGAGCAGCGGTGTCCCCCTGCCCCGGGCTTTAGCTGCCCCCCATGGGGGGTCACAGCGCCCTGCCTGCTGACAGCCTGGAAAGAGGAGGGGGGAGCAAGGCGAGCACAAGGACGGATCCAGGCTGGAGGAGCAGCTCCTGCTGATGAGTGTCAGCGTGGCAGCTGGCAGATGGTGGGAGCTGGCTGTGGAGCTGAAACCGGTGTCCTTACAAATACCACGGTGGGACTCGAAGCAATCAGGTCTGCCTAGCGCACATTCACCTGCCCAGCACTGCTCCAAGCCGAGGACTTCACCCCTAGCCAGACAAGTGCCCACTCCAGTTGCTGTAGTGCCTGGAGAGCGACCCAGCTCCCATGGACATGCATGAGCCATCCAAGACCAGCAAGAAAATAGACAAGGCACAGTGTTTTCCAGTGTTCCCTGAAAGGTCTCGACTCTGTGATGCTCCAGTAGCAAGGATAGGACATTACATACATTCAAATGGCTACAAAACTTTGCTACAAAAATAAAATTCCTAGTGTTTCATATAAAAATAATGCCATGGTACATCACCTCATGAACTGCAAGGCCACAAACCCCAGCCATGCATGAGCGGGGCGGACGGGGAGGTGGCACTGACAGCCCCCAGTTTACCCCCCAGGTAAATCAACCCCAGCCAGCATCACACCGCTGGGCTGCACAGGAGTGCTGCTGTGCAAGGAGGGGTTTCACCCCACGTTCCTAATTACAAGTAATCTGATTGCATTCTGTGCTTGCAAAGCCCGAGATGAATCCCCGGCTCCCCTCTCTCAAGTCAACAAAGTACAGAAATAAGGGACTGAATGACGGCAGAGAACAAATACCATTGCAGTCTGTCCTCTCCACCTCCAGGGCTTGACGGATGCCCTGAAGGTGAGATCTGATGGATCTAATAGGCCACCTTCCTCTAGCTCGGCTTTACAGCTGGCCCACCATTTTTGCTTTGATTATCTTGCTTATTATGTGATTTTGCTTTCTTTTATTTACATGCGTATTTATACTTTGGGATCTGATCCACTGAGGTTGGCTAGAGGAGGATCTGACCCTTGATATGTATCTCTACCTACGAAGCATCATATCACGCAGACCTTTGCACAATCCAGCAAAATTCATACTGGAGTCACTGTTTAATACGGGCTTTCAGGAACTGACCACAGATAAAAGATAAGGCTTACATACAGCAGTGTCTAGATGTGTAAAAATCAAAACCAATTTGGGTTAAAAAAAAAAAAAGCGTGGTACTGTTACAGCACTTTAATAGCCTGGTGATCAGTGCTATCCAAAAAAGAAAAACCAAAATGAGGCTGAAGGGTAGGACCATGAACAAGCATTTTGTGCTTTTTTGCAGATCAGCAAACGTGCTTATTTCTAGAGAGAATACGGGACCAGAAGGATGGTACGTCTGCTGTGGTGGAGTAATTCCTGTACGACTAAATCCAGAATTGCACTTAGCTCCTCCAAGAGAGTATTTCCTGGGGTTTGTGCTTGCAGACAACAGCAAAACTCCTCTAATGTTATCACAGGAACAGCAAAATTATTGGGTGACTTCTTGTTTTCTCTCATTTGCAAAGGCTCATCCACATTATCCTGCCCTGGTGTTGGGACGCAGCTGGACACAGGGCGCAGCAGCTGGCGGAAAGGTTTTATTGCAGTTGATTTGCCAAGAACCAGGCCTCAGACTAAATCTGCAAGAAGAAATGCCCATAGCTGTTGGAGATAAAGGTGGCCTGATTTCAAGGAGGAGATAGATTGTGGGTTGCCACCTCTTCTGAACATGAAATCCGTAGCACTGACCTTCAGTCCCCTAATCAGATGCAGTTTTCATCACCTCTGTCCGAAAAGCTAGACTACCCCTCGTGTCTCCAGCAAGAGTAAATGGGGTATTTGATCCGCCCAAGGAGAGCCAGCGCCCAGCTGACCACCAGCATCGGTCTTGGTCTGACAGAGCAGTGACCTGAAGTGCAAAGAAAGAAGCAGCGGAGAGTTTAAGTGCAAATTGTCTTGTTTTGGTGTTGAGATTGCTTGAGGTGGCTGAGCTTGAGTCCAGCAGTGTGGGTGAGTGGGTGGCTTCTCAGCTGGGCCATGATGAAACACAGAAAAATTTCCAACAGCAATTTGGAAATTCACTTCTACCCACCACCTGGCAAAGAGCCACCCAGCAGCTCTAGAACAGCAACGGCCTTTGTACGTAACAGTGCCAGAAGAAAAAAAGCGTCTTGTTTATTTCCAAAATACCATCATTGGTCAATGACAAATTTTTTTGGATATTCTACTCTGCAAAAAAAAAATCAGTTTTCTCTGGTATCTTTATTCCCTGCCTTGCTTCCTACTGGTCACCAGTTCAGCACAAACTTAGCTTTCCTGCAGCAATACACATATAGTTTAGGCCAAAAATGTCCACCCCATAAAGCATTCAGATTACTTCCATTGGATATACATTGTTTTGATGTCCCTTCTTCTGGTAGAGCAAGCCCTGTACCATTTCTCTTGACATTTCTTCTGTTTTGACTCCGAATTTTAGATACAGCCATACAAAAGCAACACTGCAAGCCATCAGACCACCTACCACAGAAACTGGGATGACAAAGTGTATTTGCGATCTTGACAAGAAGCTGGGAAGGGGCAGATCATTTGGTCTTTCTGTAGTC
Organism: Burhinus bistriatus; assembly: GCA_013397275.1. NCBI lineage: Eukaryota > Metazoa > Chordata > Aves > Charadriiformes > Burhinidae > Burhinus > Burhinus bistriatus. The sequence goes on from VYXH01005405.1 coordinate 327,669, forward strand.
ATCTGCGCTCTGGCTTGGCCTGAGAATGCTTGACTAGTAAAGACTAATGTATCCGAAGGCTCTTGCTTTCTTACAGGTGATAAATAATCAAATGTTCTAGTACCAAAAGCATCTACAAAGGAACTGACAACCTTGTTGGTATGGACAGAAGGACCTTTGTCTATGGCAGTTGTGGAGTTTAGAGTAGAAACTGAAGTAGTCTCTGGTGGAACTGGTGTGGCTGGGACTGTGGTGATCTCCATGCTGTCCAGGATGAAGGAGAGATCTGAACTAAAACTGCTAGAAGCATTGTCCAGTGCATTGGGTCTTGCACTTGTAGGGTCCAGGGATTCATCTGTAGAAAGGACAGGATGGTCTGATCCTTCAGTAATGGCCATGGGGTCTGAATTTGAGCTAGGAGAAGTTGTGTCTCCAGCATCAGCCATAGCGTTTGCAGTATGTCCTACAGGTTCTTCTGTGGATCCCACAGCGTTGTCAAAGCTGTGCACAAGAGCCGTGGGATATGGGGTGGGCTGGCTGGAGACCATGCCTGCTGCAAAAATTGTTGAAGGTGCAGGAGATTTTAAGGAATCTCTGTTTGCTTCTGGAGTGACTTCAGAGCGGGCAGTAACTTCCCCTATCATGGGGGACAGTCCTGCAGGGAGCTGGGTGGTGTCCTGTGTGGCTGGTGAGGATTTGCTGGAGGCCTCCGTCCTGGCAGCAGGAACATATATTCTGTCCAAAGCTGTTGTGCCTGTCCCTTGGAAGAAACTAGATGGAGTAGTGGCTTGAGACGGAGCTGTTACTGTAAGACCAACTTGTTTCTGAAAAACACCAGGCTCTTCTGGTGCTGCTCCTGAGGTGGCATCACGTGGTAGTGGGGAGGCTGCGGCCTTTTTCTGGTCCAGTTTCTCTACAATCTTCTTCACCCACTCTGCCTCTGGATCTGCACAAATCTCCATGGACTTCAGAGTAATAAATCTGAAAATAAAAAGGGATCACTTACTGGTTAAAGAAAACACTGGTTTAGATGATCGGTGTGATAGGGAAGGCATGCAGACAACAACACTGACTCTCTCAAGACCATAGTAAACACCACTGGCTTGGATGGATTATTTGTTCAGGAAGGACAGGTGCCTCTGAGATCTGATTGCATGAGAAGCAGCTGGACGCGACTCATGGGTGAAGGGTTTCCCCCTAAGAAGTTCTCCTCTTTCGAAAGCATTGTCCTGATGTTTGGACGCAGTGTTTACCTCTAGCGCTCAGAGCAGGAAGCTCTGCAGGCACCAGCTGCCCAGGGGCAAGCATACGTGGAGACAAAACCCTCTGATTTACTGAGTGAGATGAGACTTTTGAAGGTCACCCCAGCAGGTTCACTTTGGAGCAACCTCCTGGGCTGCAATAAAGTGGTCTCGATGGTGCCTCATCTCCAGGGTAAGTTGAAAACAACAATTATCCTGGGGAAAAGATGTAGCTTTTCTCATCTCCAGACAAGCTCACAAGTCTGAATCTGTCTCCAGAGGAAACACCTGCTTTCACAGAAACATGTGAGCTCTTGCCCTGCATGCTGCCACTGCCCTGTTCTGCCAAGAAGTACGTCTCTCAGTCCCTTTCCCCATCCATTTGTCCCTGTCTCGCTGTGTGTGTGAGCCCCTGATCACACTTGCAGGCTGTTGGGCTTTAAATAAGGAAAAAACCCACCCACCCTTCAACTAAATACCAGTTTCCAGGTTGCTCCTTGCTCCAAAGCAGGGGCATTTGCGGACAGGCTAGTGCTTAATCGGTGTTGGTGTTGGAGGGTGCGCGGCAGGGCAGGCAGTGGTGAGGCAGTGCTTACATGATGGCTTGTTTGGTGCAGTGGGGCTCCGTCCTGCGGTAGCTCCTTATCCGCTTCGCCGCTATCCCAGATGTAAAACGGCTGCACTCTGTTGAACACTTCAGAGGTGCTTTGGGTTGCCCTGAAATAAAAGTTTTCAACACATTAAACGTTGGCTTTTTATTAGGTACTACAGAAACTGGCACTGTTTCTTTTTCCCCTTCTCTGGGGAGGAGTCCAAAGCTTGACAGGAAAGTTTCCAATCACTGCTAAAATGAGATGAAGACAAATCCCATCCAGGCCACGATTGTTTGTATCACCCAAAGAGGTGATAACATACCCAGAAAACTGCAAAAAAAAGCCCTGGGAAAATTGCGGGGCTCTTGGGACACCATTGCAGTTTGCCTTACAGGATGTGCAAACACTGGCTTGAGGTCCTTTGTGCAAGCACCTGAACCTGCAGGTCCTCTCCCCTTTGGGTCACAGGAGGACTGCGTTCAGCATGGTGCCCAGAAGACACATTTCTTCATTCCCAAAAGACCTGCTGCAACTGCTTTTGGTGCAGGCAGTGCAGATCAGGGGGCAGGATGCTTGTCCTCTCCTTATCTGGATCAGTCATATCTCTTCCTCCTGTGGCAGGTCCCCTCTGGGCAAGCATCCTGCCTCTCTGTTTGCTGGTATGTGGTCTCTGAACACCAGGTGGACTCAGAGAAAGAGTGCATAGAAGGAACATTTTGGTGAATGATACATTGCTCCTGTAGAGGTATCAGCAGCCCAGCTTCACAGCCCAGTTTCTCACCAAAAATCTGTTTTCCATCTCCACCAGAAAATATGGTTCTCATTTTGCAAAGTGTAAAAATAAACTCCCACTTGACCCCTTCAAGGGGCAAAGCCAGTCACACCACTGGGGACCTTTCATTCCCGCACCAACCCCCAGCCTCCAACAACAGGCGTTTGCCAAGCGAGGGGAGGTTGCACAACGCAGCCTGGCAATTTGTTTCTGACATCCCAGGGGGCAAGACTTAGAAAAACAAGCCCTGATTCATCCGAGACCCCCGGTGAAGAAAAGAGCTGGAGTTTGGTTTAGATCAGGCAGTCTCCACAAAACATTGCCTCAGATTTCCAAATGCATTTGGTGAATTTGATACAGTTCAGTTGGGAATGATGCAGCCGTTGGGTGCAGGAATGAGCACCCTCAGCTCTTTTGATTAATTTAGTGGGGAAACCCACGGCTGCAAAGAAATCCCAAGCAAACACTCCTGTGGCTCCTCTATAGAAGCACATTTCGATCTCTAGGTCTCTGTAATGTTAAAGCATAGCTCTTTGTTCACACAACGATGTCTTCTGTGGCACTTAAGGGCCAAGAATACTCGCTCAGGGGCAACCAACTTCCCAATTAACTCTTATTAGCCAGAGGACATACTGCTGGTGTCCTCCACTTTCAGGAGCACTGTTCAACCAAACAGGCACAGCAGTAAGAGGGCCAGATCCGTCCCTGTGGACAGTCGGGAAGGTGCATCACAGGGAGTGGGCAAGGACTGTTCCCAAAGGCTCTCTGATAACCATGCACTGATTTTCCAGTTATTGGCATCACAGATAAATGGTTTGCAATTAGCTGAATTCCTGGTGTGTTTTTCCCAGAGTGAAGGAGCTTGGAAAGCACCTTCCAAGGACAGACTGGTGTCTCGGGGAGCATGGAGCCAGCCCTGATTGTCTCCCTCTTCCTGGGGCATGCAACCCCGCTTCTCTGAGCTGCATCTGAATCTTTGCCAAAGGGACCTCAGGGACACCTGGGGTCTGGGAGTTTATCTACGTGGGACCACAGCTCTTAGAGGCACCGCTCCTGGGAGCCATCGGTCCCTGCTTTTCAGCACGGTTCCTCAAGTGACCCTGGCTAGGGAGCACCACCAGCCTTTCTTTCTGCAGAGCCAGCCTGATGTCATCTCTTTAGAGCAGCTGGATGCTTGGCCACAGGTGAGCAGAGCCAGGCAGGGCTGAAGCAGGCAGCCGGTTCCCAAGCAGGGTAAGGTGCCCAGCGTCCCCGTTGCCTGTTTTACTCAGGCCAGCCCTGGAGAACATGCCCGGAGTTGTGAGGCAAGGAAGAAACTCCATCTCCAGCTGTCCTCACTCCTCTCATCTGGTGGCAGCAGGGCAGAACGGTTAGAGTTGGAAGGGACCTTAAAGCTCATTTAGTTCCAACCCCCCTGCCATGGGCAGGGACACCTCCCACTAGACCAGGTTGCTCAAAGCCCCATCCAACCTGGCCTTGAACATCTCCAGGGATGGGGCAGCCACAGCTTCTCATCTTAAAGGCTCTTTGACCTTCTGCCTTCCCACTGTGGGAACAGATCATCCCTTTGTCCTGGGCAAAGTCCAGCTGTGCCTGCACTGCTGAGATGCTGGCTGCCAGCCTGGCAACTCACCCTGCTTCATTGCTGCCTTGGGCAGCGATCACTGACCTGTGCCACAGCCGAACTCAACCAAGAGCAGCCCAGGGAGATGCGTGGCCACCTCCTCCCGGTCCCCTGGCCCCACTCAACACCACCCCGGGGCATGCAAAGATCTTTGTCCAGTGAACAGGAGAGTGTTTCCCACCTGTGCACACACACTGCACACACACACACACACTGCACACACACACACACACACACATACACACACTGCACAGGCACTGGAGCTGCAGGCAACAGCACCCCGCCACCTTGCAGTGATGGGAGCACTGGCATCCTCCTGACAGGGAGCCCGTGCAGACAGACATCCATTCTTGGATAGGCTGCGGTCTGCCCCCATGGCATGTCCTTAGCGGACATGAAAAAAGGGGAAAAGTTCATTCTTTTCTAATACGGGGGCCGGTCAGACATCCCTGCTGCCAGGATTGCTGCCGTAGGTTCCTCCCTCCACTTCCCAAGCCCAGCCCGATCCTGCTACAAGATCTCCCACAGCCCACGGAGGTCCCTTGGTGCCCGCAGCCCGATCCAGCACCGCCTTTCCTCCCCAGCACACTTCGCCAGCCCCCCTGGTGTGAACCCCGCTGCTCCCCGGGGGGCAGCAAGCAGAGCTGTGGCTCACCTCTGGCCAGGGTCACCAGGCAGAAGACCCTCAGCAAAAACAGGACCTGGAGAGAAACAGCCTTCATGTTCCCGTGGCTGGCAGCAGGAAGGGCACGCAGGGAAGGATTGTTACGGGCAGTATTTCCCACTCCTGACTGCTTATTGCATCCTCCGGAGCAGCACGGCTGCTGCAGCACATTCCAGGATTATGAAGCCCCGAGACGGGGGTTTCAGCTGTTATTCAGCTCCCCACACACACGTCTCAGGGTGACGACAGGAGGAGGAGGGAAAAGCGGGACAGGGGAGGGAATACCGCCTCCTCAGGAGCTAGACGGCTCCTGGAATTCCCCAGCTGCACTTACATCGGCTTTTCTTAGCGCAGGTGGGGCAGCTCCAGCCTCCTTGGCAAATTATTCAGGCAGGGACTTTCAGGAGTCAGCTGCTCCATCCTCTTCTCCCACAGATGTGTCTCTTGGCCAGGCAGCCTGTGGCAAGGCACCACTGTCCTTAGGCTTGTGAAGCTCTCCCCACCTCCAGCCCGCAGCTCCCTGATCCACATCAAGCTCATTATTTACCCCCAGTGCAAAAGCAGCTGTTCTATTCCTTTGCGGCAGCAGGGCTGGTCGTTAGGCCAAAAGAGGCGTCGTTTGCTAACCAGGACCACCAGTTCATCAGCTAGATTGGTGAACTCGTGCCAGGCTGCCTCTTAGGGGCATCACCAAAGGAGAGACCCAGTGGCCTCCCCAGGCAGCCCCTTGTTCCCTGGGCATGCCGTCTGCAGCGTCTGCTTGTCACTACAGCCCTGACTTTGGCTACAGGGCAGGGTCTCTGCCACCAGGGTCTAGCTGATGCTGAGAGCAGGAGTACGAGCCCCCCCAGCTCTGCAAGCGACCAGGCTGGCTGGGGGGCTTCCTGGCACCAGGACAAAGCTAGGTCTGAAGCGGACATACCAACACAGCAGTCACATCCTGCACCTTTACTTTCTCTTTCATCTCAGATCCCAGCAGAATACATAATAATTTTCCCCCGCCAACTTCCTCGACTGAAAGGTGAAGATAAGAACAAGACTGAGACAGTGTGGCTTTCCCTGAAATCTTTTTTTCCCCAGAGTTTTCTTAGGGCTGGTGGAAACCTGGCTTCTCTGTGCTGTGGGAAATTCCAACAGTTCCAATTAGGATTTTATTCCTTAAGAGTGAAAAACCCCAGGTTTCCACATGATGCGTTTTAAAAACATTTGGTGAAACTCCCAGCCTGCAGCTTCAGCCTTTGCTTGTATTGTAACAGAAGATAAAACCCATTTCAAGGAAATAAAATCAAATAAAAATTAAGACCTTGAAATAGTCTGTTTGATCCAGCCAGAACAGAACATGCTGCGGCTGTCGGGATGTTTGCTGGCCCCTTCGCCAAACTGGATTTTCTCAGGCTGGGCAGAGACTTACAGGAAACTTTTATTCCGGGAACCAGCATTGCCCGAGGCCGTGGGGCGCCTGGGCTGCTGGAAGTGATGGCACAGCCCACACACTCGCATCTCCCCTGAAGAAACAGGTTCTGCTTCTTCTGCAAAAGGTTTACTGCCAGTGATGGATAACACTGAGGAAGGGCTCCAGCATGCACATAAAGTGGGAGGGTGAGTGCTTTGTTTGCTAAAGGCATGACTTGCCACAGGTGGTGTTATTTTAAGGCAGAAACAGCTCTTTGGCAAGGGAACTCAGCTGCTTTTCCAGCGCAGACAGGTCTGGTGGCGTCTTACCTGGTAGGGGACTCCTCCAGGACACTCTCGGAGACCTCTCTTTTCTCCCAGTGAGCTCAGCAGTTGGGTTTGGAGGTGGCATCTGCACAAGGAAATCCTGCAGCAGGAGGGTGGAGAGGCTCAGCACAGCTCAGTGAGACCACAGCAAGCCTTTAAGTGCCAGCAGCAGCATGGGTCTAAGCCACCAGCAAGCCCTGCAGTTCCCACCAAAACCTGGACAGAGGCACAGCAATCAGCTCCAATGGGAGCGGGCAGCTCCAATGAGTTGTGACAAACCTGGGCTGCAGCTGGCAAAAAACTGGTATCATTGCTCCCAACCTGTTGTCCCAAAGCCTATACCACCCTCCCTGTCCCATTGCACATCTACCCCCCCAGCACACCAGTGCCAGCCGCTTACTCCACTTCTTTTAGGTCCTGCAGCACTGAAAAACCCAAAATCAGAGGACCTGCTGTAGCCCAGGAGATATTTCTGCTGTAACTAGTGATAAACCATAGGCATTGTATTCATAGAATCATCGAATCATTTTGGTTGGAAAAGACCCTTAAGATCACCGAGTCCAACCGTTAACCCAGCACTAAGTCCACTACTAAACCATGTCCCTCAGCACCACATCTACCCGGCTTTTAAACACCTACAGGGATGGTGATTCCACCACTTCCCTGGGCAGCCTCTTCCAATGCTTGACAATCCCTTTGGTGAAGAAATTTTTCCTAATATTCAATCTAAACTTCCCCTGGTGCAAATTGAGGCCATTTCCTCTCATCCTATCGCCTGTTACTTTGGAGAAGAGACTGACCCCTGCCTCGCTACAACTTCCTCTCAGGTAGCTGTAGAGAACAAGAAGGTCTCCCCTCAGCCTCCTTTTCTCCAGGCTGAACAACCCCAGTTCCCTCAGCTGCTCCTCGTCAGACTTGTGCTCCAGACCCCTCACCAGCTTCATTGCCCTTCTCTGGACACGCTCCAGCACCTCAATGTCTTTCTTGGAGTGAGGGGCCCAAAACTGAACACAGTATTTGAGGTGGGGCCTCACCAGTGCCTAGTACAGGGGGAGGATCACTGCCCTAGTCCTGCTGGCCACACTATTGCTGATACAGGCCAGGATGGTGTTGGCCTTCTTGGCCACCTGGGCACACTGCTGGCTCATATGCAGCCAGCTGTCAACCAACATGCCCAGGTCCTTTTCTGCCAGGCAGCTTTCCAGCCACTCTTCCCCAAGCCTGTAGCGCTGCGTGGGGTTGGTGTGACCCAAGTGCAGGACCCAGCACTTGGCCTTGTTGAACCTCACACCATTGCCCTCAGCCCATCAATCCAGCCTGTCCATATCCCTCTGTAGAGCCTTCCTGCCCTCAAGCAGGTTGACACTCCTGCCCAACTTGGTGTCATCTGCAAACTTACTGAGCGTGCACTCCATCCCCTTGTCCAGGTCATTGATAAAGATATTAAACAGAACCAGCCCCAATACCAAGCCCTGGGAAACACCACTTGTGACCAGCTGCCAACTGGATTTAACCCCATTCACCATCACTCTTTAGGCCCGGCCATCCAGCCAGTTTTTGACCCAGCAAAGTGTACACTTTGCATTGATCTGACAGTGAAGGATCTCAGGACTTCTCTAGGCTCGTCTTGGCTTCAGCTGATTTTAGCTTCTTTAGTTATGATAGTAATTGTCTGGGCAACTGCTGTTGTATTACTTGATTTAGTTTTGCTTTAGTTTCTTGGAATAGCAAGTAGTTATTCAGCATGGGTCTGGGACTGTAGATTAAATTGTGATGTGAATGAGGGCAGGCAGAGGAGGACACCAGCGATCCCAGTCCATAAACACAAATCACAGCACCCAAGCAATGGAATGTGCAAATCTGCAAGTCAGGGACGACCAGCTTTCAAGGAAACAAAGAGCAGAAAAACTGAGTAACAGGGAACACAGACTGTGCTAAGAAAACGTAAGAAAATGAAACCAAGCAGACCAAGACTGAGGAGGAAGAAAGACCGCCATGAATGTCATATCCTTTCAGCAAAGACGGTGGGCTGGGGTAGCTCATCACAGTCCTTCCCCATTCTTCCTTAGGAGGACTGGAAGGCGGCTTCTTGGGGTTACCCTTAGCACGCAAAGGCTCTCTGAAGGTGTGGTGTAGCACCAAAAAAAAGCAGAAGATACTAGGAAGAGGGTTGGGGGTTTTCCCCCATATAACTTTAACCGTTGCATGAGTGAGGAAGGCCCTTAGGCTGATCTGAAACATGGACAAGGAGAAAACGTGCAAACGTAGGTCTGTGCACGTGCTATCGAGTGTGGGTAGAGGGACCATGCACAGGGCACTGTGCACTGCTGGGGCTGGGACTGGAGGTTACTCTGGGCTATCTAACACAGCTCCAGGTTTGACCCTCAGCACCCCAAAAAGGACTCTGTGGCTCATGCCAGGCAGTTTGGTGTTGAGGGTGGAGTCTGGGCTGTCTGGCTCCAGTTCCTGCTCTGCTTTAAGGACAGTCTCCTGTCAGGATGGATGTCCTGCTACTTAAACACTGGCTGTGCTGTGGAGAAAGGGAGAACGTCGTCTGGTGTGGACTGGATGTTGGTGACAGCACAAGGCATGCTCAGACGCCCGATCTGATGCCATACCCCTAACCTTTGGTTGCTCACTGGCAACCATTAGCCAGGAGCTTGGCTTATTGCTCCAAATCACAGATACCACGGGCCAAAGGGCCAGATCCCATCTTCCCCATGAGAGACATGAAGCAGCTCCAGCCTTTCCCACCCACTGCAGCTTTGCCGGGGTTGTTCACAGGCTGTGCACAGGGTCAAGGTCCTCACAGGTGGAAGGAATGTATGACTAATGCTGGGAGAATTGCTCTTGAAGGCTAAAAGTGACTTAACCCTGCAAAGGCAATATGCACAATATATGCAAAGAGAGCCAAGGCTGTGTCCTAAACAAACAGGAAACGGCTCCAGAGCATGGCCCATCTCCTACAGGGTATTTCCAAGTTGGAAATTTATACTCCTTGGCTATTCTTAGTTCCTCGTGCAAGAAGGACCCTGCGCTGTTTGTTATGGTGGGTTTGTCTTCCTGAAAATCAGGTGGTGACTGGAGAAAAAGGAAAAGTCAGTGAGACCTAGGAGGCTGCATGTGACCTGGAAGACAGAGATGGCAGAGCTGATCAGATGAGAATGCTGATGATTTTCACTGCATGATCTGTTCAGGAGCTCACAAGACCTCAGGAGCTGGTCTTCCTGGAGCAGGGAAGCCTAGCACCACTCGTAGCAAGTATTAACAGCATCCTTTGCTGTTCACAATGTTGTCCATGATGTCTGTCCCAGAGGCTTGCTGGAAAGAAGCAGCAGAAACACAGCTTTTGGGAAGACCCAGCCCATCTTGACGCTGCAAAGAGACAGGCTGACCCAGGACTCCAACTCCGGACATATGATGAGATTCTCTTTCCCCTGCTAATGCTCCCAGCTCTGTGCTCGTCCTTGCACTTCACCCACCTATCCTCAGCGGGGTTGGCAGCTTGGCCACCGCTCTGATACAATCCCCCTTTACTGCAGCCCAAGAGCATTAGACCCAAGGCAGCTCAAGCACCACCTCTGCAGCAGAGCTTCCACACTCACCAGAACTGGGCTCCTCCTGTTTCTCTTCAGGAACGGGCATGCAGCAAGGTCTGCAAGCCAGGACATAAGAGACTTGTGGAGCACGTGCTGCAGATGAGGCCAGCACATGCAGCCAGTCCCTGCTGTGTGGGACCAGATTCCCAGACTTCAATCTGGACAAACCTTGATGGCTTTTCCAATGAGGCAGAGGGACCATGCACAGGGCACTGTGCACCGTTAGGGCTGGGACTGGAGGTTACTCTGGGCTATCTAACACAGCTCCAGGTTTGACTCTCAGCACCCCGAAAAGGACTCTGTCGTTCACACCAGGCAGTTTGGTGTTGAGGTTGGAGTCTGGGCCGTCTGGCTCCAGTTCACACAAGGCACCGGATGGTATGGCCCAGAGAAATCCAGAACCAACCCAACATCCTCCTCTCTCCTGGACAAGGCAACCAGTGGCAGACTCAGGAGACGGTTCCTTAGAGCCAAAGGTGGCCTCTCATTTTGGAGATGCCCTCAGCCTATGCTGAGCTCTTCAGCCGTTAGTGTAATAAGGGAGAGAATTAAATGACAGGGGATCCAGAGAAATCTGTTTGGCACTGCATGACTTTGAATTTTCTCACATTAAAAAAAAAGGCAGGAAATGAGGAACAGATGTCTGGGGCTGTCTGCAGCCAGCGTCTCCACAGGGGACAGAACTCCTATTTGGGAAGTATGGACCAGTGCGGGGCTTGTGTTTTTAAGAAACTGCTTTACATAGAAAACATTTTCAAAAATAGCAGAGAACATCACACAGGCTTTCATTTCTCTGAACACAATGGCTTCCTCTTTCCTTGTGAACAAGAACAAATCTGGGCTCCAGGACACAGTGTAAAATGCTGATGCTCTGTATTTTTCTGCAGTGAGGCAGCCCACAGCTACTGGTTAGCATCCCAAGCCAGCCAGGCTGCAGGACGCAGCTTTTCCCCCGGCAGCATCACATCTGAGCTGCAAGCTGGTGGCTGGTCCCCATGGGAAAGGTGCATACCTGCAGCGGGAATTGGTGCCTCTCCTCGGCAGCCGGAGCAGCCAGAACTGAGGACAACTCATCCTGCGACTCTCTCATGGAGACTGCCAAGGAATGTAACAGCGGCTGCCATAAACAAGATTTAACTTGATTGAAAATACTGCGTGCAAAGAAACAAACACAGGGGCGGTTAGTTTGCAACACAGTGAAGCTCTTCCTAAACAGAGAAGAGTCACTTGTCCCCCGCAGAACAATGCAGCCACCGGGCACAAGCTCTTCCCTATGGCAGGGGACGGGGAAGACTCTCCTGGGGAGATGTGCCTGGCTGGCACAGATGAAATCGGGGCAGCTTTGCAGACAGAATCATAGAATCATCTAGGTTGGAAGAGACCTTAGATAAGGGGAAGCAGCGTGCTGCTGGGACTCCACCAGAATGGGCTTGCCTGAGCACATCGGGCCCCTGGGTCCTGCTAAGTCCCTAGGGAGCTGAAGAGATGTCCTGATGTTGCAATACTTCTGTGCTGCAGGCCCTGAAGGCAACGTTTTCACAGAGCTGGCATGACGAAGGAGTGCCAGATAACCCCTGAAAGGTTGGTCTCTCACCACTGCACTGCAAGGAAGAGAGGGGAGAGCAGCAGCAGGGCATGATGGAAACCTCTGTGCACCACAGGAGCCCAGAGCTGCCACAGGAGCTGCTGCCAGGCTTTCCTTTGGCTGTGCTGTGCCTCAGCCCAGGGTGGTACAGGGCGAGTCTCCCCTCCTTTGCGTCCTGGAAAAGGGTCCAGCTGTTCTGGTTTGAGCTATACAGGACTAATTTCTCTTCTAATGCTTGTGAAAACTGCACCTTTAGGAGACTCTGGTGTCTGAATTTGTGAAAAATATTTCCTTTATAGCCAGCTACGGTGTGCGGGTTTCAAGGTCTCAGTGCTTTCAAGCTCACCACGTGCACGGATGAAGAGGAGCAAGACCCGGGCACTTGACCCAAGCTGGCCAACAGGATTATTTCATACCATGAATGGCACATTCAATACAAATTAGAAAGTTTGCTGAGGAGTTCTCTCTCTCCCTTGATGGTTGCGATCCAGAGGACTCCTTGGGGGGGGGCCGGAGCCCTGAGCCCTTCCCTTCCTCCCGAAGCCGCAGCGCTCGCAGTGTCCCACATTTGCTGTCCCCTGCTGGGAGTGCACGGCTTCCTACGGATAGAATGGGCTGGGTATAATCCTTGTATGTTTTATGTTGGTATGGGGATCACTATTGATTCTTTAGTGTTATTAATGTTAATTATCTAGTCTTATTCTATTAAATCTGTTTATATTTCAACCCCCGAGTTTCCTCATTTTTTCCCAATTCCTGTTCCTGGGTGGGGAGGGGTCATTGGGTGATAGAATAATTGCCTAAACGACAATAAATGGTTGTGGGTTTCTCAAACCATAACCCCTGCCAGGGCCAGTGTGAGAACAGGCAGAAGCTGGGCAGCAGGAGAAGTGCCATGGCTCTGCTGTTCCACCTCTGCCAGAGCCCAGGGCCAGCCCAGCGCCTGCTGCCCTGGCTGAAGAAGAAGATGAGGTGTGCGCCTCTTCGCAGCAGCCCCAGTTACTCCACCCCATCCCTCCCTCCTGCAGCAGCAGGAGCAGAAAGTGCATGTGCCAGCAAACCTCCCTGTCCTGGGGGGGGGTCCTTGTCCTGGCAGGAATGGCCCCGGCCCTTTGCTCAGGGAGATCCCACCTGCCACAGACCCAGCCCTTTGGGCCCATCTGACGGCACATGCAGGCCAGCGCAATTATCACCTCTCCATGCTTCTTCACCTTCTCCCACTTCTCCATCCAACATGTTCCCACACGAATGCTGCCAGTCAGCAGGAAGGGAGTTTACCAGAAGCAGCTCTGTTTATGGCCTTCTGGAAAAGGCTCACCATTTCCCATCCCCCTAGGGCAGGAGAAGGCTGTGTGCCTTCCAACAGCGTCTGCGGGACCAGTTCGACACAAGCTTGTTAAGCCGTGATGGTGGGTGAAGGAGAAATCCAGAATACCTCTCTCACGTAGTGCCACTGGGGCTGACCCCCAAGGGTGTCATAGAATCATAGAATCAGTTAGGTTGGAAAAGACCTTTAAGATCATCTAGTCCAACCATTGACCCTACTCTACCAGGTCTGCCTCTAAACCGTGTCTCTAAGCACCACATCTACATGACTTTTAAACACATTTAGGGATGGTGACTCAACCACCTCCCTGGGCAGCCTGTTCCAGTGTTTGATAACTCTTTCAGTAACTCTTTCTTGTCTCCACAAGAGCCGGTGACACCTGCAGGCCAGCCCCGAAGGGCAAGAGGAGCCACCACATGCAGTGCTATGAGCTGCTAGACATGGCTGCGCTGGGGCCATTGGCATCCCCTGGTCTCAGCTGAGCCCTCCTGTCCCACAAGCCTTCAAATCCCAGCCAGTCTCCTACAGAAATGGGACACAGAATCATAGAATCATCTAGGATGGAAGGGACCTTTAAGATCATCGAGTCCAACCATCACAGCCCTCCAGACCAGACCTGTCACCCCCCTCATTCAAGCTGCTCTTTCCACGGAGCCTCAGACACAGGCACATGCCGAGCTCCCTGCCGGTGCCCAGGGACACACAGGAGTGGCAGCAGCAGCAGACAGCCCCAGGAGCCTGCAGCGCCTCCATCATCCAACAAGCCTTTACATGAACTACACAGTAAACATGGGCTGGGCAGGGAAATAAACCCAGACGCACGTTTCTCTGCCCAGGCTCTTAACCCTTTTCAAGCCTTGCTGGCTCAACTGAGAGACCAGGGAGTCACCAGACACCTTCCCTCTCCCATCCCAGCTTTTCTGCATCCCATGTTGTAAGAACAGGGTGTCTCCTTCTCCTCTGCTTTTGCCCAGAGCCTCCACACTCCCGATGGGTTTCAGCTATAATCCCACCAGTGACCTGCTGCCTCACCAGCTTGATCCCAGGGAAATATGCTTTTGCCTCACCCAAACTTACTTTCTGGGAGCATCACGCCTGTCCCAACACCTAATGCAAGAGCTCCTTGGGCTCCCAATCAGCTGTGGTGGCTGTGAGGTGTATGTTTAGGGTCAATGCAGCTGGCTCGCCTCCTAACAGAGCAAGAGGCTACAGATGGTGGCCATTAGCATTTCAGTGTTGGCTGGGGATTGTTAAAAAGCAGTTCCTGGGGGTAAGGATAAGGGAGATTCCTGCCCTGGGCCAGGTTTCCTTGTACCAACCCGAGGAGGCAGCAGGGGTGAATCAAAGAAAGCAGAGATGAGGCATGTTTGGGATTCAAAATGCTATTTGGGGAACAAATCCCCCCAGGACAGAGCCAATCTCAAATCCGAGCTGGTGACCGAAGGCAGTCCTGCTCATACTTGTGTGCCAAAACCAAACAAACCGTGTGCCGCAAGAGCTGACGTGCCCATGCCCCTTCTGGCTGACCTGGACCGCAGCCCAGAGCCCTCCCCGCAGGCATCCTCCACATCCAGCCCCAGCTCACATCTCCAGAGCACCGCAGGTTCGCCCACTCCAGGCCAGTGGGGTGAAATTTAGGGAACAGCCCAACTGTAGGCAGTAAGACCCCCTGAGGACCCCCGGAGCTGTGACAGAGGGGATGGGGGAGCACCGGCAAGCGCTAGAGCAAAGGCTCCCTCCGGGAGGGGCACAGGGCAGTGGTGCAGCCAGCCCCCGTGAGGCCCCCGGCCACCACAGACAAGACATCCACCAAGAGGAAAGACCCCCCATCAGCAAAGGATATGCCGCTTCCCCTGGGCGCTCACCAGATGGCTGATAAGGAACAAACACACCCAAAGTGCCCCCAGCTCCTGGCCCGCAGCCAGGGCCCCTAACTGACCCCAGCAGCCTGGAGGTGACAGGGGCCGCAAGGAAGGGACAGGCATCCTTTCCTGCTCTTTGAAAGGGTCCTGCTCGCCCCATGGAGCTGACACCCCGCTCTGTCCCCAGGGAAGGCTCCTGCGGAGTTTCCTGAGCTGGAAGGAGACGATGCAGCAGACAGTGCCATCGTGATGCAGACAATTGCTGCAGCAGACAATGCCATCGTGCGGCGGTTATTACTTCCTTAGCTGAAGCATCCATGCTAAAAATTGCTGCTTCCACCCTGGAGTTAATTAGCAAACCCCTCTGCCCTGCCAAAGTGTCCCCACAAGGAGTTCCTCCTGAGACAAGCCCAGCCCGTGGCGGTACTGGGCTCCTGTGGATCCCACCCAGGAGCTGGACCCGCACCTTGAGGGGCCACGTGGAGGAGATGATTTCAGCCCTGCTGTATCATTTCCTGCTCGTTGAGACGCAGCATGTGGCCGCAAATAAACATCTCCGCTCTGAGGCCATCGGGACTTTCACCGCAGGACAATGGGCTGACCGAACAGTTCAAAAAATAGCTTTCTCCGCTGGGTGTTTGTGTCGCTGTGGATGTGGCTTTTTCCCTTTCCGTCCCCCCTTCACTTCTCCCTCATCTGGCTGCTCTCCCAGCTTGCTTTCGTAGCGACAGCTCATGCAAAGATGGCCAAGAACAGCTCCTCCGAGCCACCCCCGTGGGCAGGCAGGGTAGGAAGCTGCAGGCAGGCTCAGTACAGATCTTTCTCTGAATTGCCAGCTAAAGTATTTCAAGGAAAAGCCATTTCTGGAGAAGGCTTAAATCAGGCCCCTGGGGAGCATGTGCCCAGTGGCCGGACCCGGGCCTTGGTCGCCCTCTGGGGCTCAGCAGCAGGTGAGGGGATTTCAGCTGCAGCAGCTCCAGGTGGGATGTGCAACCAAGACCATGCGCCGCCTCCCATGCTGGTACAGTCCAGTCCCACATGCCACATGTCCTAGCACCTCCTTCAGTCCCCTAGCTGTCGTCACTTCTCCACAATACCACATTTCGTATAAAACCAGTATTAAATATACTCTGGAGAAGCAGCAGGAGCTGCTGAGACGTGCTGAGAGGACTTGTGTTTTTCAGTAGAGAAATCCAAGCGCTGACTTTGCAACTGGCCCACGTAGTGTAGAGTCATCCTCCATTGCATCTCCAGAGGGACACTTGCCTATTTCTGGTCCCTTTTCTAAAACAGAAAATAAGCAGGCGTACAGTGTGGAGGGTCACAGAATCACAGAATCATAGAATGGTTTGGGTTGGAAGAGACCTTAGAGACCATCCAGTTCCAACCCCCCTGCCATGGGCAGGGACACTTACCACTAGACCAGGTTGCTCAAGGCCCCATCCAGCCTGGCCTTGAACACCTCCAGGGATGGGGCAGCCACAGCTTCTCTGGGCAACCTGGGCCAGTGTCTCACCACCCTCACAGTCAAGAATTTCTTCCCAATATCTAATCCAAATCTCCCCTCTTTCAGTTTAAAACGGTTCCCCTTCATCCTATGGCTCCACTCCCTGATCCAGAGTCCCTCCCCAACTTTCCTGGAGCCCCTTTAGGGACTGGAAGGGGCTCTAAGGTCTTCCCAGAGCCTTCTCTTCTCCAGGCTGAACAACCCCAACTCTCTCAGCCTGTCCTCACAGCACAGGATCTTGAATCATCTCCATGGCCTCCTCTGGGTCTGCTCCAACAGGTCCATGTCCTGCTGTTGGGGGCCCCAGAGCTGGAGGCAGCACTGCAGAGGGGTCTCAGCAGAGTGGAGCCGAGGGGCAGAATCCCCTCCCTCGCCCTGCTGGCCATGCTGCTGGTGGCTTTCAGGGCTGCCAGTGCACATTGCCAGCTCCTGGTGAACTTCTCACCCACCAACATCCCCAAGTCCTTCTCCTCAGGGCTGCTCTCCATCCATTCTCTGCCCAGCCTGTGTTTGTGCTTGGGATGGCCCCGACCCAGTGCAGGACTTTGCACTTGGGCCTGGCTGAACGTGATGATGTTGGCACGTGCCCAGCGCTCAGGCCTGTCCAGGTCCCTCAGGATGGCACCCCTTCCCTCCAGCCTGTCGGGGTGTCTCCCCTCCTCCTCGGGCTGCCCCAGGCGCTGTGGTGGCGGCCCCGCATGGAACGCAGACTCACACTTCCCACCATTGTGTGGTGCCCTCCCGGTCCCCCCCGAGCTGTCCCCGGCCCTTTCCCCTGCCGGGCGTGACCTTCCCCGGGTGTTTCTGCCGGGCGGTGGAAGCCATGGCCGCGGGCGAGCTTGCCCTCCCTCCCCGGCTAGCCGGCTGCGCTGCTTCCCTGGGCACGGCCATGGCTGATTCCCTCCTTCGTGGGAAGGACGGCTCCTGAGACTTGTCCAGGGCAGCGACAGCAACTTTATTCTGCCTTTGAGCAGCTTTTGTCCCTGGAGAAACTGTCACAGAGCCCCAAGGTACAGACAGCGGGAGGTACAGACACCTGCCCGCGGCGGCACTGCGGGCTGCGCGCAGCCCCTCACCCCCGGGCCCGGCGGGAGGGAGGCGCAGGGC
>VYXH01005405.1:349301-371231 GCA_013397275.1 Burhinus bistriatus
CCCCCTGCCATGAGCAGGGACATCTTCAACTACATCAGGTTGCTTAGAGCCCTGTCCAACCTAGCCTGAAATGTTTCCAGGGATGGGGCATCTCCCACCTCTCTGGGCAACCTGGGCCAGTGTCTCACCACCCTCAGTGTAGAGTATTTCTTCCTTATATGTAATAATACCTTCATAAACAGCTGGCATAGACCTGTCTCCCTGCTCCAGATTTTGACCCCTGGGCATGGCTGAGCTGGTTGTGACACGGGAACAAATGCTCAGGGAAGGGTCGGGGAAGGATGCTGCCAGGGGATTGTCTTGCAGGAGCATCAGGAAAGAGAGACGGAGCCAAGATCAGCAGAAGGGACCCTTCAACCCTGCACCTAGTCCCACCCCTCCGGCCCGTTGCTGGGGCCGTCCCATTAAACACGCCCTCCCAGCTCCCATCCACCGAGACCCGCTGCTCCCCAAAACCTCTCTCCTAAGGGCTCCTGCTTTTTTTCCCCCCAGCAGCTGGAGCAGGGCAGCTCACACATGCTGCCTCCCACTCCCGGAGCACACCGGGCTTTTTCCTATATGTGTTTCTCCCCAATGCATATTTTGCAATCACGAGTGTTAGAAATGGATGTGAGAGACAAGGAGGCATTGTCGGGGCAGCCGAGCACCAGGGCGTTGTACTTGGGCAGGACAAAGGCTGTTGTGTTTCTTCAGCGACAATAAGCAATGCTGGCTTACGCAGGGGCAGAGCGGCTTTTCCAAAGAGCCCTTCTCCTCCCCAGCGGTGGGAGATGACTCCACGGTTCCCCTGCCAAAGCAGAGGTGAGCACAGGAGCCGGGTGGTGCTGGTGGCTTCACCTGGCTCTGCCCAAAGACATCCCAACCCCAGCTGGGAACCAGAATACGTCATAGCTGCATCTGGGGCACATTCTCACCCCAGCCTTGCTGTGGGCATCTCCCCGGGGCATACAGTCGTGCTGGGAAACATGGAGGGTGCAGGGCTGGAGCCTCCTTCCTCCCCAGGAAGCGAGTAGGAAGGCTCCCTACTTTTCTCTGGTCCAGCAGGGAGGTGATGAAGCATGGTGAAGCAGAGCCCACCAGTGCCCCACCAGCTGCCGGAGCCCCGGTCCTGCATCCCGGTGCACGGGCTGTGGTTGAGGCTGCAGAACAAAGAGGGCAAATCACAGAAAGCACCATTTGCTTTGCAACAGCCTTTCTTTTCCAGGCCCCATCGCTATGTGCTGGTGTCTTATCCTCTGCTTGTTCCATCATGGGTTAGGGGCTTTCTAAAGAAAAAAATACCCACAAACTTGCTGCTCCAGGGGGTTCCCCGGGAGGGGATGGTGAAGGCACCTGCTCCCTGGCCCCATTGCTGCGGACAAAGCAAGGCAGCATCTCCTCGAGAGTCCAAAGATCAGGGGTGTACACAGCACAGGGAGGGGAAAGGAAGAAAAAAAAATCAGAATAAATGACACGCCACCCGGGCTGGGCTCTTCCATCCCTGCCTGCCAGGGAGCCAAGGGCAGAAACCTACTCCCTGCCTCTGCCCCGCGGGCTGTGCCGGGGGCTGCAGGGAGGGGAGAAAACGGCTCTGCACTGGCTCTGCTTATTTCTCCTTGAGCAGACCCAGAAACAGACTCACCTACCTGTTTTTTCTGTGGATCGCTCTGCAGGCATATGATGCTGCAATTGCTATGCAGTTAAACCTGCTTAACGGGGAAAGGTGAGCCCTAGAAGGTGCACATACAGGAGGTATAAACCAGACCAGACCAGACCTAACCAAAGAGGGGAGAGAAGCCAAGAAGCTTGCTTTTTCTTTTATAAATGATGCTGCACCTGGGGAAGGTCAAGGCTGAGCTGGGGCCCCAGGAGCCTCCACATTCAGCTCTCATCCAGCCCATAGGATGTCCCTAACACTGACGCAGCACCTGCACAGAGTGGCCCTGGGCATGGGGCCTTCTTGGTTGAGAAGGGACCTTTGGTGGTGAGGATGCCCAGGTTTCACCCGTCCTGCCTTGCAGAACATCCCTGTACCAGCTCCTGGGTATAAGCCCATCCCCAAGCAACAAAGGTCCCAGGCGGGCTCCCCCTCCTGAGCGGTCCCCAGGGTCCAGCCCTGCTCTGCAGCTCTTGCGTGTTCCTGCTTTACTGGAGCCAGTGTGACACAATGGCCATAGGTGCTGGTGAGCCCAGGCTCATGGGCGATGCTTTGCTTTCCACCTGCAGGCACCACTACCTGAACGCTTTCCCCATTTCACCCTGCAGGTGCTTGGCTTATTGGTGTGGGCTCTCATCGCTGACACAACATACTACCTCCACGCGGCATATGGCTGGGTGATGTTCGTGTCCATCTTCTTCTGGATAGTGACAGTCCTTTTCTTTGTGACTTACCTCCTGCAGCTTCAGCTGAGGTTCTACGTGATTCCCTGGCCCCTCGTGGTATGTAGCCGAGAGGGAGTGAGGGGAGGGAACCAAGTGGGAAACAGCCTGGGGAGATGCTCCGAGAGGACCAGGGCTTCAGGCTCTTCCAGACTGATGGAACAAAGTCCCCTGCACTTTGCACAATGACATTGTTTCATTCTGCCCCTCAGTTGCACAGAAATTTTTCAAAACAGGGAGCCCTATATCAATCCAGAAAGTTACAGCCGCCGCGTCACTGCTGCAGTCATGGTGTGAAACCTCTCAGCATAACCTGGGGTGCATTTAATAAGATGTTAACCTGAGGTTTGTTCCCAGCGGGAGGGGCTGGACCTTTTCCCTCTAGTTTTCCTGGGGAAGAGGGAGGAATGTGACACTGAGCCTTTTGCTCATGCCAGCACGTACAAGTCTGAGCCCAGACCTCACGACCTCCTCTTTGCCTTCCCCAGCTGATGATCTTCAACGCTGCAGCCACTGTCCTGTACGTCACTGCCTTCATAACGTGCGCGGCCGCCGTCCAGCCTACATCCTGGCGGCAGTGGGATTACAACCGGAGAGCAGCAGCATCCGTAAGTAGCGATGGGAAGGCGAGGGCCACGGGGCTAGGGCAGCCACCACACTTACACATGGGGTGTGCTCCTCTTCCAGTTCTTTGCCTGCCTCACGATGATCACCTATGGGGTGAGCACCTTCTTCAGCTTCCGTGCCTGGAAAGGGCTTGGCAGCAATGCGGCCACCAGCCAAGTGACTGACCACGCATAAGGAGCGGACAGCAAAGCCCAGCCATGGGCCACCCTGGGTCAGCTCATGCCGGGCTCGGTGGCTCGGAGCCTCGCATGCCATCAGGTCTCATTCTTCAACCAGCCTGTGCAGGCAGCAATGGTCAGTACTGGGTTGTGTGGACGCTGCTCTATGGTCTCTGATGATGCTTCCAGCTGATGTGCCCACAGCACAAACCCACCGGCGCAGTCACTGCCTTGCTGGGAGGAGACGGACTTGCTGGAGGCTGAAGCTTCCATTTGTCCTTGGGGTTCATCGATTCTCATTGGAGCAGCTCCACTGAGCGGGGTCAGCCAATTCTGTACACTCCAATACTAAAATTCACTAAACCAAGCCCAGGCTCCTGTCTGGCCATTCGCAGCTACAGTGTAATTGCAATTAACGTGGTAATAAACAGCAACCATAGCTGGCGGATGTAGGCTAAGCAAAGGAAAAGTCTAAACTCTTGTACTGATTTCTAAAAATGGGAGCACAAATTTTATGCTTTAAATAAAAATCCCCCTAAATCCAGCACTGGAGTCTGTCAGTAAAATCTCTGTCTTGTGAGAAGGTGGGACACATAGCACGGCATGGAGTGGGCAGCAGAGATGTCACTGGCAGAGGTGACTGCCCCTTCCCCTGCACATGGGCACTGCAGCCTGGCCCCAAGGCAGCAGGTAGTAAGTCTGCAGCCTTCACCTTGCTTTGCTTTACCTACGTGCGCACACACATATGCGTGCACATACACAAAGTGTGCACCCAAGATGGCAAGAACACGGCAGAGGTGCCAAGGCTTCGATGCGCTCCCTCCTCTAGGCTCAGCACCACTGACTTAACCAGCAAGTCGATTTTGCCCATTGGCTACAAAAATTAAAACTAAGTCTGCAAATGCCCGGGGAACGCACACTGGGTCAGCACCTCAGGAGAACGCGGAACCACGCTGCAGGCAACAAATTCACCTTTTATTTCTTGGGGACAGGGGTTGGTGTTTGTCGGAACTAGAAGGGATGCCCAGCCAGACACAGCAACATTTCCCTTCACACCCTCCTTGCACAAGCTAATAAAAATAGGTGAAATGGGTTCAATTTATTTCCGGCTATTTCTACACAGGAAAGCTGGTGCACTGTAAGCTACGCTGCAAAATCTACGGCATGCTCTGCATGGGAAAAGTTTTAACAGCTTGTGTACAGAGGCTCAGGAAATTTAACTGCAGTAATGGACGGTGTGAATTGAAAAGGACAGGACAAACTGCGTTAGTCCCTGGCTGATCTGCCTTCATTTGGTTTTCAGTGAGCTAAACGAAGGGTCAAGTTTCCACAGCTATGAATATATATATATGTAAAAATCAGTAACCGTAAGAAAATTAGCCTCTTCATGCATTGTTATGACACTGTTAAAACTCTTAAAATGTGAAGTCAGACTTGCACACAGATAGTCTGTTATACAGAGAAATTTAATCTCTCTAAAAAGCCCCTCTGCCCAATGGAAAATGCATCAAACCAGGGACGAGTTTTTCTGGGAAGAGTGGCCCACAGAGAACACAAATAGAAGACAGCGGCATGGAGGCAGAAAGGTATTGCAGGAAACACTGAGACACAATTCCCCATCAAAATAAGAATTCAACCCCACCTGTGCCTTGTAGCCTCTGAAATTACAAAACACCTTGCTTAAAATACAACAGAACTCCCTTCAGAACATAACTGCCTGAGGTATTCACTTATATGGCCATTAATTTAAGCAATTAATTGAAACAATTGTAATAGGTAAAGAATGAAAACTTCATTCAGTAAAAAAAATAATGGGGATCTTTTTAGTTTTACCAGCAAATAATTATTTTAGCTCCACAATTAACAATTAAAATATGTCAACAGTATTCTTTTAAAATTTGATAAAATCTGTTCCCGACATTAAAAAGCCAACATCATATAAAAAGGTTAACTGAAGAACTCCAGTCCACACTGACAACAGAAACCAACTAGATTTAAGTCTTATATTTCTCTGATGTTAACCTCAGGATTCACACGGCGGGGGAGCTGGATCTAGTTTGTATTAAAAATGCGCCCCAATGGTTTTGTAATTTTTTTTGCTGGGAATAAACACCTCAGAGCATGGTCTCTGCGTGCTAACCACTCACGCACACCACAGCACTGACTTCTGGGCTCGTGGGCAAAGCTGACTTTTACGGCACGGGTGGTAGGTAGACCTGTAAAAACCTGTGAATCCTGGTGGGATGACCCCAGCTGACAGAGCTTCACCGACGTCACTGCTGTCAGAAGCCTCGGGAACACCCCTTTCAAACCACCACACTGCAACCTCACATTTTTAGGGATGTTCTCACATTGCCTTAGCAGATTTCTGTTGCTGAAGGGAATCAAACTGAGTGTGTGTGGTGTTCACCAGAACAGAAAGCCTACAGAACCGCTTTTCATCAACACACACCCAGAAGGATTTCTAATGCCCTTTAAAAAAAAAAAAAAAAAAGGGAAAAAACCCAAAGCCCAAAGACATTTCTTGCAATTTTTAATTTTGCTTCAGCTTCTGGCTTTTATCATTCAGATCTGACAAGCATAAATTTATTGAAGGAGATTAAAAAATAATTCTGCAGGAATAGTTTGTTTGGGGTTTGTGGGTTTTGTGGGGGTTTTTTTTGTGTTTTTTTTTTTTTTTTAAAATGAAGTGTGTGTGTATTGGGGCGCATGCACTTATGAAGGAGATTTCAACATACTAGAGTAATTCCAGACAAAAAACTGCAGAGCCATAAGCACAACATACTAGAAACTTAATGAGATTAATTACTGCAGCACTCAAATTTGGTATACGCAGAGTCAAAATACTAGGACGCTACACTTAGCAGTGCTAGCCAACCTTTAAAAAGCCATTATCGTCTGTCCACGAACCTGTTTAATTTCATCATATTTTGTAGTTTAAGTATGGCTTATTTTTGTCTGCATGGCTAGGAGTCTTCACTAGTATCCAAAAACTATTTCGGTTGAAATCACTGTCAGACATCAGTAGGAACAGGGTCTCATCTCGTTTGTTCTTGTAAGACATTTCTTGTCCACAAACAAAAATTTGTAACAGCCCGGCCATAATGTCTGGGCAAGGATCTCATCAGGTGACAGTCACTGACCAACACCTTCAATGCTTCTGAAGGACATCTCCCCTGCTGCATCAACCTGTGGTGCGACAGAGGGGAGGGTTTTGCTCGCCATCCTGTGTTTCTATCTACTCTTAGGCTTTTAAAGACGTGCTAATGTTGCCTGAGCATGTCATTAAGTGGCAGCTGAACGCCTCTGAACAGCACAAGAACAGAGGGTCCCAAACGCAGTTTAATTCCAGCCGCCACAAGAGACGCACCTGGGGTTTTGTGACAGGCTTATGGCTACAGTTCCACCAGCAAGCCATTTGTCTGTTTTTCAATGGATGCTGAAAAATGCATTGCTGTGCTCATGTTGCTAACAGTTTAATAGCAAACACACGCCTTTTAATCAGCGTGCTATTTAGAGCAGTAAATGACACGGTGGTAAACACGTCTGTGCCCAACCTACCGTCAAGCTCATATTACTACAACTAGTGCAGCTGTGCTGCTGCCAAAAAGAAAGTAAGAAATTGCATACGTAAGCCAGATTTAGGTTTATTGTGGTTATCCTTCCCAACGTAGAATAGCTGGGGCCTGAACGAAAGTGAATCGGAGAACTTTGCACATTAAGGATGAGACTTACAAAAGCCAGAGAGTAGACAGATTTACACACTAACATATCAATTGTCAGAGCAGAGAAACAGTCTCATACTAGAATATCTACATACTAAAACACATTCTTCCATTAGAAAGCTGTAGCACTTAAGATCATATTAAAGTATTAAAACAAAAAACAAACAACAACCAAACAACAAAACATTGACAGGGAGGAACTCGGAGGTTGTGTATTCACACCCATCCTTCCAAGAGCTGGAGGGACATACTCTTTTACACTGTTGTCTCAATTCTGAAAAGGTCTGTGTTCCAGGGAGATGGTGAAGATGCCAACCCAAATAACACACATGCAGACCCATGTATTGTCCTCTCAGTGTGCTGGGCTTCTCAGCATGCGCAACGGTTAGGCTGGTATAGAAATACTATGTATTTATTAAAAACAATTACTCTGGTAGAGTTGAAATTTCTTCTGCGGCCACTGAATACCAACCAGAATTCAGAAACGGATGTTTTTAGGGTCAGGCCTCTGAAGGTACAGTCTGAACGGTGAATGAGCTTTCATCATGTAAAAGCACCTTGATTCTCATGACCTTTAGTGTTTTAATGTTCAAATGCGTGCAGCAGCACCCATCTGGAGAAGGAAAGTAGTGCATAAACTGTTCTAGGAGGAGGATATTGATGATTTGTTTAATGAAGTCACCACTAACCCACTGCTTAAATCCAGACTTCGACCTTCTTTTTCCTAGAAAAACGGAAGAAAAATCCTTGACTCAATGCTGTTTTGGAATAAGTAGTTCAAAAAATGAGACAATTAATATTCTGTTTGTCACATCAAATCAACATAAAACTGCATGTTGCCTGAGCATCCATGATGGCATGCAGCTTGCTGCGAGACTTGAAAATGCCTAGCAGAGCATTTATTTTCTCCTGTTCACATCTGTAGGTGAACCCAAAGTCAGGAAGAGATTGTGAAGGAATCGCTGGAGTAAGGTCGCTGTCACTCTGCCAGTCGTACGTCCAGGTCAGAGCAGAGGCTTGCTTACATCTGGGCAAGGGCGCCCAGCCAGCAGGCTCACCCAGTCCTCAAGGAACTAGTGAAATCTAGCTTCTGTGGAGAACTAATGAAATCTAGCTTCTGTGGTTTGCCTCTCAGGAGACCCCAAAGGTGCAAACCCCAACTGAAACTATTCCTGCTGCTGAGACACAGACTGTCTCTTTCTCCTTAACCTGCCCTCATTTTCACAAAACTCAAAGTGGTGGGGGAAAGCAGCAGGGGGCATAACTCTGACAACTTTGACTCTTTTGTCCTTGCTCCTTTATCAGGTGTGACTGGACAGACACTGGAGAGCATTTACATGTATTTCATTTCCCTAGGAAAAAGCTCATCCAAAAACCTTAATACTTTTGTCTGTTTGCTTCTCCAGTCTGGGCAGAGAAAAGGAGAAATCCAAATGGAATAAGCTTAAAAAGCTAATTTTGGATTGGCTGGGGGGAAAAAAAAAAAGCCAAACCAAAACCCCCCCATATCATAGAATCACAGAATGGTCAAGGTGGGAAGGGATCTCTGGAAGTCATCTGGTCCGACTCCCCGCTCAAGCAGGGCCACTCAGGACCGTGTCCAGATGGTGTTTGAATATCTCCAAGGATGGAGATTCCACAGCCTCTCTGGGCAACCTGTGCAGTGCTCAATCACCCACACCATAAAAAATTGTTCCCCTATGTTCAGCTGGAAATCAACATTCAAAGATGCAGACAGCATATGTTTCTGAAGAACTGCTCCACATGCCAGCTTCATTCATGTTTTCTAGAAATTATTAAATGAGCATTTTGAGTTTAAATAGCCACTCAAGTGAAGTTATTTTCCTTCTGACCCTGTAGAGCCTTTGAATAAATGCTGCTACCTACTGTAGTAACGCTGCCTTTGGTACTCTCAGGCAGAGCTACACAAAAACAACAGCCATTATAGCAATGAAAACAATGTGACATACTTACAGCT
Organism: Burhinus bistriatus; assembly: GCA_013397275.1. Taxonomy (NCBI): domain Eukaryota; kingdom Metazoa; phylum Chordata; class Aves; order Charadriiformes; family Burhinidae; genus Burhinus; species Burhinus bistriatus. The sequence goes on from VYXH01005405.1 coordinate 358,148, forward strand.
CTGTAATCCAAAAACATTTCTTTGAAAGCCAGAAAGTCAGTAAATGTGAGAAGCATATCGAATATATCACCTGCCATTTCATCTTTGTGCTGTCTATAGAGAAAAGAAGTTGGGGAATTAGAAAACCGTGTGTTTGTTATTTTAAAACGGTATGAGGTAAAAAAGAATACTGGGACAAGTAGAACAATATCAAAATATAAACAAGAATGTTATTACAGGTCTATCATAAAGTAAAACTTCAGCCAAGTGTTACCTCGCAGTATTTCCAATCCAAGTACATTAACATACTGTATTTACCTAAATCCAAGACCTAAGTGTATCATATCAGTCCTTGAAAACTAGACAAAGAAACTGACCTGTAAGTCAAGAGAATCAACACTCAACTAGCATTTTTCTATGTATTTATCTTGAGCACCAAAACAGCTTGACAGTCCCTTGGAAGCTGAGAAAGTTTGGGGAGAGGCACAGAATGCTCACACACATCCCTTAAGAATGAGGGACTGTACTGACAGTACTTCGTAGAGGATTTTTGATGAAAACATTTTGGAAGAAAGACTCTGTGCTCCCATACTGGTGTATTTCAACAGCACTTTCTTAACAGTCAAGGGTTGGTTTTGTTTGGTTTTTGTTTTTTTTTTAAATTATTTAATTTTTATCAGAAGGAGCTTTACCTTAAACAGTCTATCTTCTAAACATACTATGTGCATTCACAGTAACTTCCCAATGTCTTATTAAAAAATACTAAAAATTAAATTGATTAAAATATTTTAAGATGTTCGGTTCCCAATTACGCTCAATTTTCTTATTCAAGGGGAAACCCAGTGATCTTTCAAAAGTGATCTCTTCATGTAGATGGCTAAGCTAAAGTGACCAAATGCAAAAGCTTAAGTTAAACCAAACTCTTCTCTGAATGCTTTGTACAAGAATTGCAAGAAAGGCATTTCATCACATGACTCTTGAAAGATTACCAGGCTATTTAAGTGTCCAACACAGAGCCTGAAAGAGATAAATGGGACCTAACCTTTTAAAGGTCTGGCTTCAAACTGATAATGATTATGAAACCCCTCCGGTGTTCTCATTCTGGTTCCTCTTCCTACTCCTTAAAACCCTATATATTTCAGCATGACAGTTCAGAAATTTAGAGTAGCAGGACATGCTGAAGGCAAGAAAAGTGGTCAGTCATTGCCTGCAGGAACACTTTTTTTTTTTAATCAGAGGAACCTCTTTCTAAAGGGAGAACTGTCAAATCTAAGCTTTAATCTAGACAAAAAGAATTAATTGAGAGGCACATAAACCACTCCCCAACCAAAAGCAAAGCAGAGACTTACTGCAGTGACATTGTGAAAGCAGTCATATTAAAACCAGGAATCCGATCAAGCAATTTTTCTTCAATGTATTTCTCTACTAAAGAGATCTGAAAAAAACAAACAAACCATCCCTATAACATCACAACAGATTTCAGGAGCAGATTTCAAAATAGCGCATCTTACACTAACACCTTATTGACACTTTGTATTACCCTCATTGGGCAAACAACTGCAGATTCCTTAGCTGAACCAGCTAGTTCAGCTATTCACACCACTGTCGAGGCACTGAGCTGAACATTTTTTGCTGGGAATATCAGTGAGAAAAACCACTAACTATTTGTATCTAGTAACAAATTATTTTTAATTCATTTAATGATATTGACTAGTAGGCTGGTATAGTTTCATAATTATGCTTTGCATGGAGAACGTAACTGACGTGTCCAATACACAAAATAATACAACTGGAAAAGAACAAACTTTGTTATGCACATTATTTACTACAGCAATAGGCTAAATTTCTATTCAAGAGAGTTACACAACTTCCAAGACCTCTCTAGAAATCTTCAGGTGAAACAAAGAGAAAGGAACCTCCAGAACACATCTTTCTTGCTCACAGATCATGAGTGTGCTTCAGAAGAGACAGCAGTCAGTATGTTGCCTCTGCTCCATGTAGACCCAGTATTTTAGAAAGGGGGGAATATAGGACCTGACACTGGCTTTAATAAAAATACGAAAGCAATACATATGAAAAATAGGAAAAAAGTATCTTACATATTCATTAAAAATAGAAGTATAGATGAGCTTGTTTTCTTCTGAGTCATCAAACTCCTGGTAGTGCCTCTCCATAAAAGTCCTCTGTATTAATTGGAAATCATCATCTGGACCACAACAAAAATGCATCATACAGTTACGAGTTTAGTCATTCTTTTTGTAACACAAAACCCACATTCACTGGTCCTCCGCTTCCCTGTTGTAACCACAGAGCCCTGCACACGTGCAGGATCAGTCACCCCAGCATGGCAGCTGCCGCTGAGCCACCACTTCTGACCCATCTGCAAGAAGACAGAGGCTGCTGGCAGAGGGCAGCGCTCCAGGAGCCAGAGCAGCAAGGCAGCAGCGCATCAGCCTGCATTTTGACAGCAGCTGTGTATTCTGAACAGAACGTGACGAACATGTGCACCTAGCAAGGTCTACAATCAATTCTTCTAAGTTTCATTTACGCTCAGTATTAGCAAAAAAGTCCTCTTGCTTTACATTTTATTCATAAGGTTATTTATTCTGCACCCCTTTTTGTTCAGACTGTCAAGTCAGCAAAAGCAATTACCTCTTCCCTACAAGAATTCAAAATAACTTTTTTTTCCTTGAATGAAAAAATATTAGTGAAACTCCCACATTCATTTTCAATCGCTAATTTTTTCCAGTTGTGGAAGGAAACAAGAATAAAAATGAACATGGTAGGTCACCACTGAATTCAGCAGAAGAGGTATAAATATAAAGTTTACTTATACACAGTGTTAAAATACACCAGTCTCAGCTTTCTAAACCCTAACATACTCAAAATTAGTTTAGTTAGCATTTTTCCAGATTCAGTCACATCACCAGGCAAACTGAGGCTGCAGAATCTACATCTGTCTGAGAAGGATGTGGTCAAAAAGTTTATATGCTGTTCTTACAAAGCAGCTGATGGCTGATTAGCATGAATTCTGTCTTGGCATCTCGTACGCTACTTCCTTGCACACACTGACTTCTCAGTTAAAATTACGGTCCCTAGAATTTAGAATTACCTTTTATTGTTCATGATGAGACTGGTGTCATTCAACGTTCCTGCTAGGAAAAGCTCCTGCCACATTACAACTGTATGCATACATGCAAGTTACATGCAACAAAATCAACTCAGAAGTATAGCCTCAAAAAGTGAAAAGTGGCAAGACATGATGACACTCATCTCCAGTTTTGCAACGCTCCTGCGGAAACAGAGGATACAAACTGTCCTCCGTGTTCAGCAGAGACAGGACAAGGAACAACATGCTTAAACTGCAGCACAGGTACCTTGTATTACAGATTACAAAAGGCTGCCTGCAGTAGCAGCAGCTTGGCAATACAGCAAATTGCCTGGACAAACCATAGCAGCTTCTAAGAATATCCTGACAAACACGTTACGAGAGGTTTAGGCAGAGCTGGGGAAGGGAGGGCTACCTCTCACAGTCGCTTCCACCCCCTTTATAAAAAGGTGTAAAAATTCCAGAAAGCTTTGATTTCTATGTGAGATTTACAAGTGTCTACTGTTTATTTATGAAGGAGTGTATTGCAGTGGTGCGGAGAATAATTTTCAAGATTCATAAGCACACTGTTGTGCAAACAGCACACAAAAGACTTTTGTGTGTATTTTTACTGTACTACCAGATTAGGGATGAGGGGAACAAAGGAAGGAAAGTTTCCATGGAGGAGGCAGAGGCTACTTTGGCTCTGTATGCCTGCTAACAGAAGATCAGCTTACAACATGTTTAGCACTCATCTTGTTGTCTATAACTACTTGCAGAGCTTACCCATTATGATATCCTCCAGATACCCAATAACTGCATCAAACTCTGCATCAGAAGGGGAGGAGCTGAAAGCAAAGACAGACAGTACCGCATAAGGATATATTTCAACCACAGCAGAAATAAAAGTTAAAATTAAAAAGTGTTAACATAAAGCCTAAGCACAAATAAGCCCAGTAATTACAAGATAAGTGAATAATTTCCTAGTTTCAACCTACAAAATAATCCACGACACTGATGATAAGACTGCTTCATGGGCATTCTCATCAGGCCTTTACTGTATTTCCCCCCGGTAAGGTACCTAATTGGAAAAAAAAATATGTTGTTTTACTGGCATTACTGTCAAGGTAATTCTAGTCCTGGTGCAGAAGGATGTAAAGAGTGTCATTAGAACAGCAAATTAAGCATTTTCCAACCCACAAATCCCAGCTGCTACCACAAGCGTTCCGTCTGCTCTCTTCCGTGCGTAACTCTACATGGTGATCACAGAACTCTAGACATTCTAGAGAATATTTTTAAATACTTGGTCCTATGGAACCACTTAAACTCGATGTATACACAAGTATTATATAACTGAGGAAATGTAAATATTTTTCTTATGCAAGAAACATCCCTACATGCTACAAATAAATGACGTAACCTCCTAAAGTCATTCTATCATGAGCAAATATTAAACACTACTATGGATCTGAAGTCATCCAGGGAAGAAACCTTTGGTACCAGCATTTCAGGACTCTGGATCCCTCTGCTAAACCTATTATTGTGCAGACACAGTATATAATCCACAGGATCTCCTTGGCCTTGGCATTCAGAGCTAACCTGTAGTGGGGGATGAACTCTTCCTATATTCTCCAGCAGATGAAAGACAGGCTTTTCTCACACATGAGGAAAACAAGCCTCACAGAACATTTGTCTTTAAGAAAAACACTAGCTTTGATCACTGAAAGCACTGATCAAATTAAATTAAAGCATTTAAATTAAAATTAAATGTGTCTCTATTTCGCGTTCAAATTTCTCTTTAGTAAACAGAGCAGAACACTCTTTCAGACTAAGTTTTGAAAAACTCATTAAATTTATTTTGCAATTGAGGAACAGCCCAGTGAAATTAATCCAACAACATTTTAATCGACAGTTTAACTATAATAAGCCATAGGGCTCATTCTGACCAGGAAAAAAGAAAATATATTTGATTTAAAAAGGTGTCGGATCGTCAAGTGATGTTCTAGCAACGTTTCTGATCTGTTAAGCCTTGGGAGATGAGCAAAGCCAAGGCAAGGGACTGGAAAAGCGTGCTCTTCCACTAGAGGGCAGGACAGCACCAGGAGAGGACCTGGCACAGCACAGTCCAGGCATTACATAGCCGGAGCATCACACTTGGGACTTCAGGCAACAGAGCTCATAGCTTTCTATTTACATGCAAAGACAGGACACTTTGTCTGTAAACCTGTCTGTTGACCTGTAAAAGGTCTCACATGTCTAGAAAGAGCACATCCAGACATAGAGGAATAGCCTCTTCTCAGAATCTGCAATATAGGACATGTGCTCTTGAAAAGGAGAGAGAAATTTTGAATTTAAAATGAATACAAACCCCCTCATTTTCAGCCTTACAGTGTTTGTTTTGATCACTTAGCCAGGGCTATCTGGTGCTATGCTCATTGCAGCTATATTTAGTTCTACTTCACCTAAAGTCCGAACTGATGTTATTCCCTCCTGGAGCTTTGCATTTTTCTGCCCCCTTGCTCTCCTACAAGGCAGAATCTGCTAATCAGTGTAGTGTAAATTCATTTGTGTAATTATATTCCTATTAAGATACTTTAACTAGTAATTAGCTCATTGAAAATCTGACACAGAATGTAGCATACTCACACGGCTACACCAAAGTTTTCTTCATCAGAAGTCTCCATTATTACTGCATAACCAGACTGCAGGAGAGGCAATCTGCTATATCGCTGCCGTTAGTGGTTACTTCTTCTTTTCAGACAAAGTACTAAGGAGTAACATGTGACTTGACATTAATACAAATTCAATTGTTAAATTACCATGCACTTCTCAAAGAGTGAATCAGGAGAGAATCTTTAATTTTTAGATGTAGGAATTTCAAAATCATGTTCTTCCAAAGTTACTGCTACTTCTTTTCTGTAATAACACAAATTCTCTAGGAACTTTCTCTGCATACTCAGAGAACGGCACACATCTGCAGTTAGTCTCAGTAGAGGGGTTTTAGAATCATAGAATTGTTCAGGTTGGAAAAGACCTTTAAGATCATTGAGTCTAACCATCAACCTAACACTGCCAAGTCCACCGCTAAACTATGCCCCTCAGCACCATGTCTACCCCTCTTTTAAAAACCTCCAGGGATGGTGATTCCACCACTTCCCTGGGCAGCCTCTTCCAATGCTTGACAACCCTTTCGGTGATGAAATTTTTCCAAATATCCATCCTAAACCTCCCCTGGTGCAACTTGAGGCCCTTTCCTCTCATCCTATCGCCTGTTACTTGGGAGAAGACACTGACACCCTGCCCCCCGCCCCTTGCTACAACCTCCTTTCAGGTAGCTGTAGAGAGTGATAAGGTCTCCCCTCAGCCTCCTTTTCTGCAGGCTGAACAACCCCAGTTCCCTCAGCTGCTCCTCATAAAACCTTTACATCTTTTCTCCTGAAGAATCAATGTTCAAGGCCAGGCTGGATGAGGCTTTGAGAAACCCGGTCTAGTGGAAGGTGTCCCTGCTCATGGCAGGAAGGTTGGAACTAGATGAACTTAAGATCCCTTCCAACCTAAACCATTCCATGATTGACTATTGGAAAGACACAAGAAAAGGAAGCCAGATAAGATGAAGATGCCACCCCAGTCCAGTGTGTCCCCAAGAGCTCGCAGGCCAGGCTTTGGGCAGTGATCCCACATGCCAGTCAGGGACTCTGGCCAGCACTGAGCTGTGTCCTGGCCAGAACCTTGGCCCACTGATGTGAGCAGTTGCTGACCCATCACACAGGACTGGGCACACAGCAACCCAGGGCCACTGAGATGGGCCAGCTGGCTTCTGGGTGCAATTTGGGGACAGCCTGCTCCTGCCACCCTTGCTGAGTTACACCCAACGCCAGCCTTCAGAGCAGCCCACCGAGGGCGGGAGCCAGCTCTACGGCATCAAGGCACAGGAGGAGAGATGACCGTAACGCTCGCCTCCCCCTTCTCAGTCCTGGCTCCTGGGAACAGCGAAGCCCCCAGCCCTGTCCCTCCCCAGGGGGACCCAGCACCCGCCCGCCTCACCTCCCCCTCCTCAAAGGGACCCAAGCGACCGGGCCGCCATCTTCCCTCTCCACAAGGCGCCCAGGAGACCGGCCCTTGTCAGCCCCCCCTTCCCGAGGAACACGGGCGTCGGGCCCGTGTCGTCTCCCCCCGCCCCGCAGAGGGGCCCAGGGCCCGGCCCTGCCCCGCACCTACCGCCGGTCAGAGCAGCCAGCGCCGCCTCCCTTCCCCTCCGGCCCACCCGTCTCCTAGGAAACGCTTCCTTCCGCCCCGCCTGCAGCCAATCGGAGAGCGGAGAAGGTGCGGAGGGCCCGCCCCCAAGCCGGGCGGCCTAATGGGAGAGAGCGGGAGAAGGCGGGCGGGAAGGCGGAGGCCGCTGCCATGGCGGGCCGTCAGGCCCGGCAGCGCCGGAGTGCTGGGCTGAGTTTAGCGTTCAGGCATCAAAAGCTGTCCTAGGAAGGAAATAAAAAGAAAACAGATAACGTGCGTCGTTATGATGCATGCAGCCGTCGCATCGGCGGGTTTTCCCCTCAGAGAGCAGGGCCCCGAGGGCTGGAGGACAGCAAACTACTCCAGGGCCTCAGGCGCCCACAGCCCACCTCACCGGGCACAGCGTGGGCCGCCCGGGCAGAAAGCTGTGCTCGACTATTTCGCACAATTTGCTTGCCAGCTTTATGTTCAAGGGATGGCTCCCACTTCCACAGGCTGCTTGCCTCACCCTCTGGCACCGAAACGTTTCTAAGTCTGGGTCTCGACAGAAGTGAAAGAATTACAGAACAAGCAGCCTTCAAGACGTTTTTATTGTTGAATGGACAGCTTTGCTACAACTTGTTTCCCCTTCTCAGGGCCTGCGGAGCCACCACCTCCCCTCCCCAGCCCTGGAGCCTTCAGGGCATGCAGGGACCGAGGGGGACACTGCACCGGTCATGGAGGATTGAGCTTTACAAAGACACCCCCAACCATAGATTTCAGCAGAAAGCCAGACAAATTGTACAGTCTTTCCCTCTGTGAAATGAACAGGACAGTTCTCTGCAACACAGCTCCCTCCTCCGGCACCATTGGCTTCCTCTGCCTAGCACCAGCTGCACGGAAGACGGTCTGGGGCAAAATTTTCCAGAGCATTCACATCTTTTCAACAAAGAAACACAGGCATTTAGTCCTGTGCCCACAGAGGCACCAAGGCTCCCAAGTCCCCTGTTTCAAGGGGACACCAGACACCTAGAAGCCTTTGTGGAGCAGGGCCTTAAGAGCTTAATCTCATACAGCAGTTGATACAAATCAAGCGTCCTAGGCACTTCTGAAAATTTTACCTCAGTTAATCCTGGCCAGGGAAACCAAAGCCCTGAAGTTACTATTAAGGCAGAGTTCAAAATGGTTCTGTCCCACCTCTTCCCTGAAGTATCATTGGACCTTAGGGATAAAGACCTATCATTGCATTTGGAAGCATTTAAAACTTCAAGTGATTCTGAAATTCTAAGATCCTTGTGGCAGTGACGGTGTTCACATGTGCTCGTTCAGCACCGAGCAGGAAGGGACACGGCCCTGACTGGCAACGTGGATTACAGCAAAACATCATGAAGTATAGTCAGTGAGGAAATGAGGTCCCCATGGCAGATTTGCCAGCCTGACTTTAATCAAAACAGGCATCCAAGGTGGAAGAGAATTCACATTTTAGCAAAAAGTCTAACCAGCACTCTGTTTTTGGATTCAGTCTGTATTTGGAAAAAGGTCAACAAGAAAGTGACGGACAGAACTTTCTTAACTCACACATTATACACCACAGGTTCAATGGAGACACTCTTTTCCTTTTTTTTTTTTTTTAAAAAAAAAACAAACACAAAAAAACCCAAGTCTGGATGAAATTCAGCACCCTTGAGTTAGCAAAGGCAGAACGTGAAAGGAGTTGCCAGAGAGCTGGATTCTGGGACCTGTGTGCAGAGCCAACAACTCCTAGTTAAGTCAGTAGGAAGCAAGGAGTGTTCAGCAGGAAGAAGCAGCCTCAGCTCTGCTTTGTTAATACCTGATAGTACAATAAAGATAATAAACAATTTTAAAAATAAGATACATGACAGCATGAGAATTCACTACAACAGCCTCTGCTGTTGAATCACTGGCAAGAAGAGGGATGGTTTTGGTGTAAGTTGTGTGTGAATTAGTAAAGTTCTACTATATAGATAGATAATTTAAAAAAGCAACCTGTACAAGTCTTGGAAGAGACAGAGTCATATCCTCGGTGCAAAATAAGCATAACTCCACCAATTTTTGTGCTACTTCACTGACACCAGCTGCGAACCCTGTTTCCTTGCAGAAACCTAGTAAAACAGTCAAAAGCTGCCCACTGAAATGCATCCTTTACATACAAATGTCACAAATGTGTAATTAAACTGGAGCAGAGATTCCCACTGTATGATCCCTGTCAAAAGTATGAAGTGTGGCCCCAAACCTGCTTGGAGCAGGACTGACATGTGGCAAGCAAGGTGCATTTTTAAAGAGTTACAGAATAAGACTGAACTTGCTATCCAAATAACTTTTTTTTTTTTAAATAAACTGACCCAAAATTCTTCTCCAATCTTTTAAGATAGCTCAATATTTCCAAAGTGAACATAACTTTCAAAAACAACACTGATTTAAAAAGATGTTCGACGATACCTTAAAAAATACCCAGAATATCAAATTAATTCCAGTCTAGCGTTATAATTGGTTAAGAATACCTCCTGAAAATTATATCCTCACAAAAAAATGTGGGTACTGAAGTTAAAAGCATCAGAAACATTATGTACTTGAAAATACCACCAATCTTTTAACGTTTAAAAACAAATCAGAACATTCTTTGGAATCACCAAGTTATTAAAACATGTGAGTTTCTCTACAGTCTCCACACTGTCTTTTCAAATCAGTCTGTGTACAGACTAAGTCTTTGAGCAGTTTAATATCCACTGTCGGAAAATACAGAGTCTCTGACCAGCAGGAGGCTACATTAAACAGGAAAACATTGGCATTCTCCTTTTAGTACTGACTTCTGCCAAAAATAGAGACTTTCAAGCACAAGACAGAACTGCCCTGTTTTAGGAGATATTTCTTTCCTCTTCTTTTCTAAAATGCATTGTACTTGTACTTCCAGTGCAAATTTTTTCAGCACTTGCGACAGGCGAGAAGGAAAGGGGGAAGAAGAGAGACACTCTCCTATGGTCTTACTTGGAGGAACCAATAGCCATAGCACGCTGACCTACCAGCTCTCCTTGCTGTTGAAACCAGCTCCCATTGCTGGCAACTTGAAATAGCTTATTAAAGATTTCATTTTTAAGATAAACAGATTACAGTTTAGCATGAAATCTGGCTGTGGCTATGGTTCTATGTGCATAAGGACTGGTTAGAGATGCTTTCCCCTTTCAGTATTGGTTGGAATTTATTAAAAACAAGTCTGTGGTATTTCTCCACGTGTGTCATGAAATGTGAGAGATCTGTCTGACTCGGGTTTGTATTTCCTGTCGACACAAAGGGCAGGTCTCCAGTTGCAAGGCACACTCCATGCACAGGTCACTGAAGGAGAAAAAAAAAAAAATCACTTAAAGCCTGCATTTACAGTATGAAAAACTGAAAGAAAAAAAAATCCAAGCACTAAGCAGTTTAGTCAGCCAGCTAGAAACACAGTCAAGATAAGTCTTTCAGTGCAGCGATTAAGAATTGCAAGTCAGGTGTTGTGGATCCACAGGATTCCAGACCTGAAACTGCTAGTGCAGTTGGTCAGGATTACATGTGCATGCTTTTGTTAATCTTCACACCTCCTCTGGTCTAGAGAACAGCAGCCCCAGTGCCCTGCGTGAAGCTGTCACCACTTCTTGTTGAGGCACACTGGGCCCGTCTCTAACTTTGCAACATCCAGACACAAGACCCATGGCAAGACTGCTTTCACAAGTGCTCTAAAAGCACTAAGGAAGTGGACTTCACCGGATTAAATTTCCTAGTAGGCTACTTACACGCAGTATTGCTCATACTGCTGTCTCATTTTTTAGCTTTTAGAGGAATTTGTGACTTGAGACAATCCACTTGTTGAACATGTAATGAGTGTTTGAGTATAGAATGAATTTTCTGCTCTCCTCAATGTGATCTGGATTTCACAGAACCAGTACTAAGCAAGCACTCATCAGCAAAACTTTCGAGATGAATGCATTAGACTTCGTAGCCCAGGGACAGCAAGTATAGTACTGTAGCCACAGTACTTCACCAGCCCCAAACACACAGAGGTAAGGATTAAATCTGCTCAGGGGGAGGGCAAGGGGAAAGGTGGGAATACTATGCTTAACTTCTGTATATATCATCCTTAAAAGGATTTGTTACTTCCTTTATGCTGGGGCGACAACCAAGATAAGCAGGGACTGGATCTGGTCTCGCCTAAGCTCAAACGCAGACATTTTCTGATTCTTTGTTTTGGGGTTTTGTTGGGTTTTCTTTGTGGGGTGTGTTGAGTTGGTTTNCTGCCCTGTTTTAGGAGATATTTCTTTCCTCTTCTTTTCTAAAATGCATTGTACTTGTACTTCCAGTGCAAATTTTTTCAGCACTTGCGACAGGCGAGAAGGAAAGGGGGAAGAAGAGAGACACTCTCCTATGGTCTTACTTGGAGGAACCAATAGCCATAGCACGCTGACCTACCAGCTCTCCTTGCTGTTGAAACCAGCTCCCATTGCTGGCAACTTGAAATAGCTTATTAAAGATTTCATTTTTAAGATAAACAGATTACAGTTTAGCATGAAATCTGGCTGTGGCTATGGTTCTATGTGCATAAGGACTGGTTAGAGATGCTTTCCCCTTTCAGTATTGGTTGGAATTTATTAAAAACAAGTCTGTGGTATTTCTCCACGTGTGTCATGAAATGTGAGAGATCTGTCTGACTCGGGTTTGTATTTCCTGTCGACACAAAGGGCAGGTCTCCAGTTGCAAGGCACACTCCATGCACAGGTCACTGAAGGAGAAAAAAAAAAAAATCACTTAAAGCCTGCATTTACAGTATGAAAAACTGAAAGAAAAAAAAATCCAAGCACTAAGCAGTTTAGTCAGCCAGCTAGAAACACAGTCAAGATAAGTCTTTCAGTGCAGCGATTAAGAATTGCAAGTCAGGTGTTGTGGATCCACAGGATTCCAGACCTGAAACTGCTAGTGCAGTTGGTCAGGATTACATGTGCATGCTTTTGTTAATCTTCACACCTCCTCTGGTCTAGAGAACAGCAGCCCCAGTGCCCTGCGTGAAGCTGTCACCACTTCTTGTTGAGGCACACTGGGCCCGTCTCTAACTTTGCAACATCCAGACACAAGACCCATGGCAAGACTGCTTTCACAAGTGCTCTAAAAGCACTAAGGAAGTGGACTTCACCGGATTAAATTTCCTAGTAGGCTACTTACACGCAGTATTGCTCATACTGCTGTCTCATTTTTTAGCTTTTAGAGGAATTTGTGACTTGAGACAATCCACTTGTTGAACATGTAATGAGTGTTTGAGTATAGAATGAATTTTCTGCTCTCCTCAATGTGATCTGGATTTCACAGAACCAGTACTAAGCAAGCACTCATCAGCAAAACTTTCGAGATGAATGCATTAGACTTCGTAGCCCAGGGACAGCAAGTATAGTACTGTAGCCACAGTACTTCACCAGCCCCAAACACACAGAGGTAAGGATTAAATCTGCTCAGGGGGAGGGCAAGGGGAAAGGTGGGAATACTATGCTTAACTTCTGTATATATCATCCTTAAAAGGATTTGTTACTTCCTTTATGCTGGGGCGACAACCAAGATAAGCAGGGACTGGATCTGGTCTCGCCTAAGCTCAAACGCAGACATTTTCTGATTCTTTGTTTTGGGGTTTTGTTGGGTTTTCTTTGTGGGGTGTGTTGAGTTGGTTTTGGGGGGGGGGGGGGGGGGGGGGTTTTTGGGGGGCCCCGGGGGGGGGGCACACGTGTCCCTGGGGGCACGTGTGTCCCTGGCTCTGCATGGGGTCGGCAC
>VYXH01005405.1:371256-406797 GCA_013397275.1 Burhinus bistriatus
GGGGGGGGTAGTGGGTATTTTTGGTGTGTGTGTGGGTTTTTTTGTTGTTGTTGTTTCTTTGGGGTTGGTTGTTTTTTTTGTGGGATTTTTTTTGGTTGTTTTTTTTTTTTTAGTTTTTACCTGTGTCCACATGGCCTGAGTTCTGTGTCTGCCACCTCATCACAGCAAAGCGTGCAGCAGTTCTCTCGGATACTCACTTGCTTCAACAGAGCCAGGCGCCTGTGTCTGAGGAAAAGGGACACCCCACCCCCCCGCCACGCACATTAGTTTGACTCACGACAGATAGTGCATCGAAACCAATGCAACACTTGCCTGTGCTACTCTATTGCTGATAAGCATCGAGCACAACTTCCCACAAAAAAGGCTTACCACACCCAGAGATGTTCAGACAGTTTTTGACTCCCTATGCTGGTCTGTCAGAAAGGGACAAAGAGGGTATTAGGTTACAATTCTTCTAGCTCCCACACCTGAACACTTCAAAAAAATTCTTCTTTAGCATCTATGTACTTTTAAGAGTTAAGGAAAAAACCCAAATAAACCACACAAACCCATGTATGAACAAAATTCAGAAACCCTACAATGCTGTAACACAGTTTAAAAGAATAGAAATTGAAAATAAAATAACAGCCTAATATGGCAACGGCTACAAGGGAGAGTAAATGGGTAAAAATCCTTCGTTTAACGAAATAAGACATTTTGAGTTTGGAACACACACACACTACGCATCAAAACTGTTCAGTGGCAGGGTGACGTGTCTAGCTCAGACTATGCCCCAACACTAGATGCATTAAATTTAGCACAACTCTACATGAGTTTATGTTAACTCCTGCGATGGATAATTAGGGTCCACTCAGACCCTTGCCTTTTTTTGCTATCACTTTTAAGATCAAAGTCATCTTTTAATTTAGGATTGGCTTATTGTTTCCAAACAGTTCAGGCTGTAGGGCAGGGATGATCTCTCTTTACACAAAGAGCAACGGTGTCCAACCTTGCATGAAGCCTTTCAGTGCTGTCACATATTAAATAGGCTCTAACACAGGAGGCCAGGTTTCTCCACTCAGAAGAAACAGGACTAAACAGTTTCCATCAACAGGAAACCAGTTTTCCCGAGTTTCTCTCTACACCTTTCGGCACAATCAAGTGACGTCTCTCACAGCTAATGCTTAAACATTGCAAGAGTAGTGCCAGAGTGACATTAATACCAATCACATCTGATCATCAGCTAAAAACTGCAAAACCCCTTATCTACTGCATGACACTAACAAGACAGAAGAACACTTACTTTGAAAAGGGGGCTGACCAAGAATGATAACTAACAGAGCAACTTAAGGGAGTAAATCAGACTCACTTAAAGCACCTGCAGTCACAAGCAGGTCTACATTACTCTGGCATTATATGCAAGTACAAAATGGTCTTGCAAGTTGCATTTGATTTTCTCTGCATAAATACAGTACCACAAACCTCAAAGTTTGCCAACATGTGACTCAGATACAGGAGTAAGGCGCCTTTTTTTGTTTGTTTGTTTTCTTTTTAAACACCAAGATACTTAAGTACCTAATTCACTTGATCAAACAGCTAGGCAATTCAAAACCAGTCTCTGAATTTTACTATAGCCAGGGGTACCCACCTCCAACACCACCCCCTTCCAACCACCTTAATTAGAAGCAACAAAAGATTATTTCAATCCCATACATCAGCAGCACTCTAGAGGGCCCATCTTTAGACAAAGTTGCAAGTCTGGGGTACGCTATATCCCAGATTACACTGTACACTGTTACTGTTTGTGTCCCAGTAAGTTATTTTATTACTAATGGCCTAAACCAGGAAAGCTATTAGTTTTCATTCCTGCCAGAAATTTGGTAAACTAAGGAAAAAATGTATCCAAACACATTCTATCTGGCTTGATTTATATTTAGGTGGGAAAGCACTTCTAAATTTGAATAATCTTTGTTGGTACTATCATTCACAAATGGGGAAACTTTCATCTGGGTCAGAAAGAAGGACAACAAAGTCTTACAATCATTCAGTACCTCCCATGCTGCCAACATCACAAATTAGGTCAATTTTAAATAAGACTTTTTTTTAATTAAGACTATACCTCCACAACCAACCTAATCATTCTTAGCAGGAGGTACTTTTACTAAAAACAGTTTACTGTGTAGTACTAGTTAATTTTAATTTACCTTAATATTACCATTAATATTACTCATTAAGTTGCACTGGAGCCTATGGCCTAATACTTTTCTGAACAAGACCTACAGAGGCATGACCCCATGAAAGATAACTTTGCTAAGTACAACATAGGATGATACAACTCCGAAGTGAGGCATTTTATTTCTCTGTATCAAACACACTCAAACTAGACAGGAAGATTACCTTGGCAAAATGATTTTCTCTTCTGCTGTCAGAAAGGCATAATCATTAAAGGTACTAAACTTCATTGATGGTGGGTACTTGAAAGGTTTTGCCCCAAAGTTGAACTCACATTGTTGATAGGACATGAAACTTGCTGCAGCAAAAAATCCAGACCTGCAACATGATGAACAACAGACATTTTAGAATGACTTAAACAATAATAGAGCTTTCCAGAGGTGTTACTACTATTACCAGACAAAAATATACTCTGAAACAGAGACAAGTTCCTTCAATAGAAAGGTGCTACAGCTAACTGGGAGAAAACCCTCTAACACATCCGGTTTCACCTGTACGTACTTTCCTCGTTTAGTTCTCAACTTCTGAATTTACTATCAGGGTTTATCTGAATTTACTACTAAGTCAGCCAATAAAGGCTGCCCACTCTGCAACTAGGATTAGTCACACTTACACTAAGAGCAGATACATACATCTGAAGAGCCCACAACCTGATCCTCTTTGCACTGATCAGCTCGGTTATCTCCTTCAGCACTGGAAAAAAGTATTTTTCTTCCAAACAACTGCTGTTTAGTGGCCAGCCCAGCCTAAACCACAACAGTTGTGAGGAGCAGTACCAACTGCAAGGAACACCTCCAAGTCCACCATTCCTGCTGCTTTATTTGAGCAGGCACAAATCTGGAGAACTTGCAGCTCTCATACACTTGCTGCGCGGGACCCGTGCAGGATGAATCCAGGTCTGAGCTCTCTTAGCACAACACCCATCTGTTCCTCCATGCTCTTGCAGGATTACCTCAGGACAGCTGTCTTGTTCTTACAAGGTGTCTGTGTGGTTGTGAAGACACCACAACTACCACCTCTTTCGGTTTTAGTTGAGTAATAACCAAAGTTCTAACCAAGTAAGAGAATCTGTTGCCTATATAAATGACATACTCCACACGAAGAACAGAGTACTGCAAGCTGAACAGACAAGATCCTCTGCAACTCTTTAAACTGAACTACTCTTTGCTTGCATCTTGAACTTCATTTTGAGGAGAAAACATGACTGAAATTATTAGCACAGTAGTATTAATTTACAGAGTACTGTAATGTTTAACTAAACTGCATAGGAGGGTTCTCTCTCAAGTATCCGCCAGCTTATCTTTTCAGGACTAAAAGGCTGAACTTCCCCTTGAGAGTCAGAGGAGTTAGCTACGTGTTAATTTTAACAGAGTTGGCAAAATAAGCTTCACACCTTTCTGTAATGCTACCAAGAGACGCCCTCCCATGAATATTCAATATGCTACTACAGGAACTGGCCCCACAGAACACCAGTAAGTTAATACGCATTCCTCAGCATTTACAGGAGTGAGGCTTTATTTTTTAAAACATCAAAAATTCCTCAAGCACTATTAGAAATTTGTTCATCTTTGCTACAGCCTTTGCTAGTTTGACCATAGAAAACATCGAGTTGAACATACCTTTGGAAGGTCCAAAGTATTTATTTTGGACCCTGAAATCCACCTGTAAAATTATATCCTTCTCACTTTCAATTGGGAAACCTGCTTAATGATGGCTTCAGGTAAGCAACTACGAATTTACATCTCAAATGGGAAACACTTCATATAATTAAAAAAATTATCCATACTCGTCACTGTCCTTCCTAGTGAGCACATACTTACACAGCAGATGAAAACACTTGCTTCTCGGCAGGAAGCTGGTTTCCATTTAAATAGAAGATCATTTGCTTTTCTTGCAAGTCTAGTAGAAATCCTATTGTGTCTCCTTACAAACAAAACAAAGATAATTTAGAGATTTCACTTTTGTTAAATGCCTACAGCTGAAACAGTTATTGTTTTACCTATCACACATATCTCACTATGAGTTGTCTCATTTAAAAGGAACTGTTTGCAAAAGCATAAAGGAAGAAACATTGATACAGACAGTAACTAAAGAAAAAAGCTAGGACAAAATAGTGGGGGGGGAAAAAAAAAAAAAAGAATATTTTAATCTGCCAGAGCATTAATACTCTATAGTTGTAGAAGTATTGCAGAGTATTTGCCAAAGTCTGCAAAAAGCTGCAGTCTGTCTCTCCTTGGATATTTTACACCCATTGAAGATATCCTTAGAACACATACTCGTTAAGTTTCTTATGTGCTTGTGCATATACTTATTTTTAAAAAGGCATTTTAATTTAGCCATCCTTGGAAGAAATTTTTAATAGAAGAGAAGGTGGCCCAGTTCACGCAAGCATGGCATGCACAGACTGCTACCAAGATTTCAAAGCTGAGATCAAGAACAGAATTTTGCTGTCCGAGCAGCTAACCAAGCATTTAAAGCAAGACACTTCAACTCCCCCTTAACCCAAATTAAGACAGTTTTTTCCCACTTCTCTAAAATAACACTTTCAACCCAGAAAGTGTTATTTAAACCCTGTTTGTAGAAGTATAACCTTATCATTAAGTGTCCAGCAATGTTAGTTGGTGCTATGATTTGTACCCCGCCTATGAAAAGAAAAAGCATTTAACCAACAAGGTTCTCTTTATGCAGATTGTGGAACAAGAGTGTGGTGCCCGCTTCCTACATTTAAACCACTGCAAATACTACTAAAGGCACAATAATTATTAAACCTTTAGTATCATCAGGATTAGGTAGTAACAGCTCTGTTTGCACCAACTAATAAACTTTTTTAGACATCTGAAAGAGGAAAAAAATCCTGTGCAGAAATCCAGCTGGGATAAACAGCAGAATATGAACTGAATACCTTCTTTCCAACAGGGATGGGAATGTGGTTTACTTCTGGCGTTATACCAAATCAGCTGCCGGCAGCCATCATATGCACAGGAGTATTCATCGTCCCCGATGCCGTAACCTTCCTTTAGAAAACGAGTAAAGCATTTCAGTCTGCAGCCACTCCTCACATAGAAGGGCTAAAGTTTATTTTTTGTTCAACTAAACCATTCATCCAAGAGCGGGAAGGGTTTCTCCCATCCCCGTGATGATAATTTTTTTCAAACTAATCTTAGTTTCATTTTCACATCAAAAGGAATTTTTGGGGGTGAAGGGGGGGGGATGAGGGGGATATTGTCTCCAGAGTGCTTTTCACGCTCTGTGAGCTCAACTCACTCCTGTCTATTGACCTATTTAAAAATCCGAAGGCTAGTACCCTTAGCTTACCCTAGTAAGCTAATTCTTTGCATCTTAAAGAGTCAACATAGAAGCGTAACCACTCTCTTACCTTGAAGTCCTAGTACCAGACTTGTAATACCTTCCCCCACAAGATATCCAAGTGCCACCAGAACATACAGCACAGAGAAAGAACAAACCCATAGCCCCTTCACTGAACGTGCTGCACATTGTGTCCCTTTCAGTGCCAGTCTCCCTCAGGTTGTGAAAAGGTTATCAAGTGATAGTCCCAAGGTCCAAGACAAACGCAAAACTAAAAGTGTCAGAAAGGGAGAAGGATCTGTCATGTAGGAGAGCACAAACATGAAACTCAAAAGCATTATGGAAGATAACTTCTTCGTGCTCAGCATGGTTTGTCTGGAGTGCAAATACTAGACAGTGTCTGATTACACAAAAGCCTCGGATGTCCCAAATTAAAGCTAAGCCCAGCTAATGGGTGTTTAATGTCATATTTAGGACTAGTCTTTTTGTTGCACATAAAAGAGCATATGTTACACAAATACAGAGCGTATGGCTACTCGGATGACTATGTTTGTGACATGCCCAGAAGAGAATAACCTTGTATTTCAGGTAGACAGTCGATGAATGCAAAACAGTTGTAGCAACAGAAAATCATCCTGCTCAGAGATGTGACATCTTCTATTTTCATACCTTGTACAGCAAGCACAGACAGAAAAATACATATATACCAAGCTCCTTAACAGTAAGTGGGAAAAATCTTTTAAGCCTCTTAGCAGTCTGAAGGCAGACACATGGCCTTTTACTTCAAACAGTTTCCATTACATTCAATGTTTACAATGCCTGGGCTCAGGCCAGGTCTGTATAGTATTTTTGTTTGGTTGTGCGTTTTTGGTTTTGTTTTGTTGTGAGGTTTTTTTGTTGTTGTTGTTTTGGGGATTTTTTTCGTGAGTTTGTTTTTTTAAATTTAAATCATACTTGCAATTCCATGCTAGAAATGTGGGACTGGACTTCAGATGTGATGCAGAAATATATGCGTGTCATACACCAGCAGAGGACACAGCTATTTACACGAGTAATTAGAAGAAACGGAGCAAGACCACTGAACTCCCAGGAAGACTTAAGTTAAATGGTGAGAAAAGCTACTCTCCCATTCCTGTTGGATTTCTTGCCACTGGTGTTTGTTTGGTCTCCTGGATGTATTTCTCTCACACCCCACCATCAATATTTACTCACATATATGTATTTGGCCTATCTTCTTTTAACTGTGATATATATATATATATTTCTCCTAAATTAAATTCCAAGTAGGAACAGAAAGCCATGTAATTACAACAGTAGAGAAGGGCTACGGGTACATTTCTTACTCAAGCTCAGGCAGTAGAAGTGTCAACTTAAAGTCCCAGCGCTGTATTTCCATTCTGGTCAGTGGCGGTAGCCTAGGCCATACATGCCTTTTGTAAAATTCTAGCTTGCAGTTCAATGGATTTTAATGGAAGTTTGGAAGGCTGATAATATGGAAAGTCCTCTCTAAGCAGAAGCAGACAAGATTTTTGGGTAGTAATCATTATGCTTCCTTAGTATTATGGAAATACTGAAGCAAATTATGCTACAGTGTACTGAGTTTACAACAGCCATACAGAGTTACCATGAAGATGTAAGAAAGAAGTTCTAGTTACATCTCTACTAATATTTGAGATTATTCTTTGACTATAGGTTTGGACTTCATGTGCACATGACCCATTTTGCTTTAATGCTAGTAAGGTACATAATTTTAAAAGTAAAATAGTAGAAAGAAGAATACTTAAAATTAAGAATAAGATACTAAGTTATCTGGATGAGAGGGAGAGCAAAGCAAACTATGAAGTAAGACTGCACTTATTCTATGTTATCAGAATAAAGGCAGGAAGGTAGAGGGTTGAATCTTTTTGTAATCCTTATTTTTAATTAAAAAGAAGCTGTCATATACCCAACTGTACCATAGTGATCAGATCTAGTGACACCACGCTATCCTAGAGTCAATTTAAATAATTATTTCCCTTGTGAAAGTTGATTTAATAGGGAGGTATGTTAAAGAGGGTAATCAAACAGCTACTTGGTGAGCTGTGTAAAAGTAAGCGCATGATAATCTGCTAGTTCCTAGCAAGCAATCGTTTACTTCACAAAAACAACAGAAAGTAACCACCACTGTTATCAAAAGAACTTCCAAGAAGAGACTAAGCCACACAAAATAAGCCACTTTCCTGTAGCTTCCAGACAACAGCAAGTAGATTACAAGCTGTCACTGCTACAGCTATGCATGACTTCTGTGAACAGTGCCAGACTGTAGCACAGAATACAGCCTTTTCTTGCACCACTAGCTTCAGCAAAAAATAGCTTCACAAAAGCAGAGAAAAATTGAAGGACACATGCAAGTGCTCAGGCACTACCACAGAATAATCAGAGCTACTTTCACAGGTGTTCTAAGTATAAAAATATTGAAGTTACATCATCAGCTAGATGGTATTACATATACTCACATGATTGAGAAATTTGCTGTCTTTGGTCGCCCATCCTATCTGCATCACTCCCGAAGTAACGACTGTAACTTCGTAGTACCAAACTCCAGAATCGACACAGAACGTACATCTAACACTTTCAAAGGATGAGGCATCACATCGAGCCTACCAAAACCAAACCAAAAATTCAGTTTTGACAATATTAGCATTCAAACAAGCCCCTTTCTTCCCTGGATCAAGTTTCTCACATATAAGAATACACCAACATAATTTTAGAGGCACTTCAGATAGAAAGTGACCTCTCTTTACAGCAATAATTGTCACACAAACTAGCGAGTAGGCAAGACTGAAAATTGTTCAGTGGTAAGCCACAGGGGAAAAAAAACCAAACCAAACAGCAGAAAATTGACAGAGTCAATTTAAAGATTTAAAGACTGAGACAACCAAGACAGGAAGACCTAAGTGATTGGTTGTTAGCTGACTCCTGGTATGAAGGCCAGAGAGGTATACAATGTTAATTCATGAAAATTCATCTGTAAGTAGTCAAACAAGTTTTTAGAAAAAGTAACAAAGGAAGAAAAAAAAAAACCCACATGGCTGAGACAAATCCTACTGCTATGGACTTTTCCAGACCAGACAGGACAAACAATAGGAATTACATTTTGTGAACAACTTTAGTCAAAATGAGTGAAAAACCAGATGACTCTTAAGCATCCTCCTCCCTTTTCTGAAGTTTTGGGGCACAGATACAGGTGTTACTTTAGCGTGCGAACATTTCTACAATTGAGATCAGCGTACCAATGTTAGAATCCTCTGGCAAAGCAAGTTTCCTATGCAAAGCTGGCAGAGAACTGTGTTTCGTTCTAGGAAATCACAGAGGCAAGTAGCAAACAAAAATAGTTAAAACCTGTCTTTTTCTTCAGACTCCTTTTCAAGTTGAAATCATGAAATGATAACCTACCTCTAATCCATGTGGCGAGATCTTCAGGTATTCACTGACATCATTACTGTTCAGCATAGCCCTAATGTTGGTCAAGTCAACCTTCTCATATGTAAACTGCCTGCCTTCTTTTAAAACTGCAAAATAAAACTAGGTTTAATCACTGCTGCAGCAAAACCTCATTTTAAACGTTTCACACTGTGTCAATCAACCTCTCCAGGATCCAGTTAACTTTTAGCATAACTAAATGAAATATTGATATTTTGCCTGCATGAAACACCATCATTTCCAATAAACTGCGTATTAAATATTGTCTGAACATCTGAACACAACCTATACCTCTGACTACAGCTCCTACAATCTGATTACTACTTTCAGGAAACCTACAGGCAAACGTAAGGCATCCAAGTTCATAACAAGATGCCACTGTTTACCAGTGGATTTACCATTGTATTTGTATATTCTGTTGGATGGATTTTTTGTGATTCATCACAGCGGAAAAGATTTTGGGGACAGGGAAGAAGGGGAAAATAAGGATTTAAAGTTTTTTTGCCCTCTCATCTTCAGGTAGGTGATGAACTTGATCTGAGCCAAAGCAGCTCTTTCTCCCTGCCTCCCCTTTTCACATGGAAGGATCAGAAGCATTTATCTTACAAGTAGTCAAATTGCTGACACATGCATGTTAATTTACAAATCAGAGCTCTTATCTTAGGACCTTTCATATATCCCAAACTTGCTACAACACTTACACAGTTGTTTACTACACATAACTAACATTAGCCTCACATAAGCTGGCTAAAAGCCCCATAAAACCCAACAAGACCTTTTACCAAATGTATGTAAAAGGCATTAGAAACTACAAGGTCCTTAGACTCGCTGCACCCTCGAAATCCCAACTAAACAAGTGAATTTGATGCTTGTTAGTGATCCAAAAGGATAGATCTAGTAAAGTGCTTTGTCAAACACTCTTCACTTTTGATCACGAGACTGTATCTTTACTTTAAAAAGTCTTTAATAATTCGTCAAGACTGTGCTGCTGGGGTATGATCACAGTAGTGACTGTCACCAGGATGTGTCAGTAATCCAGCTGTTCCGCAGAGAGACAGAGCTGTGCTATTTCATTTATTCAGCAGACGCTCAGCACGTCTGCTGAAGCATGGGTTACAGGAAATACAGTGCAAAGAAGAATTTTCATTGCAAGTCCAACTTGCAGAGTATAAACTACTTTCTTTCACAAACATTTTTCTTGCCAAAACTTCCTTTTCATGCAATTACACTGCATTTGCCTTTTTTGTTTTGAAGGAGAGTGATTACAAATGCAGTCAGGTATATTTACAACAAGTGTTTATATAAAACAAACAAAAGTAGTCCTTCATCTCTTTGGACAAATGATTAATATTAAATAAATCCATCCCTTTTTTATACCTACACAGATTGTCTAAACTCCACTGGGCACAGAATCCAACCTGGCGTTTTAAATAGTCTGGATTATCTGTCCATTTCTCTAGCAAGATCAGCTGGTCACTAATGCACGATTCAGAAACTGTCATTTTATTTTCACCTGCAATTTAAGAGCAAAAAAGAATAATTGCTATAAACTAGGGATAAGTTTAGTTAAAAATAGTAACATTCTACAAATGCAGTAGAACATCCCCCCCCCCCTTTAAACCTCAGTATTACAAACAGCATGAAATTCTTTCCCCAAGCAGACATGAATTAACTTAGCATTCAGATATCCCGCTTCTCAGCACAGAGCTGCATCATCAAAAGACTATTAGATCACGGCTGTTCTCCAGCTCTCTAATACAGATTTATTTCTTTTCAAGTAACAAAGGTCTCATGTCGTAAGTCCTTATGTAGCAATTTCTAAGCTGAGAAGGACTAAGTTTCAGCAAATCTCTTTTGTGGGTGGGAGCATCATTAAAGCAATAAATATTTTTTCCTGCCTACAAACAGCCAATCATAGCTGTTCCCCATCTCTAATACAGATTTATTTCAGTGACAAAGGCCTCATGTCATAAGTCCTTCTACAGCAATTTCTAACCAGGAAGGACTGTGCTGAGTTTCAGCAAATATCTCAAGGGTTTTGAGGGGTAGAGGGATATCACCAAAGCAATGAATATTTCTTCTTGCCTGTAAAAGCAGACAAACATTTCTCTTCTACATTTGTGTTCCCACCAACCCAGTCTCTCATGCTCACAAGTGCTATCAGACGCAGCAAGTGACAATCATGCAGTAGAAGCTGCAGTATGACTATTAAGAGCAGTATCAGGCTAATACTTACTTGTTTGTGCAAACTTCTCCAGTGCTATTAGTGCAAAAAGCATCACTGTCGGATGGGACTGGAAGTTCTAAACGTGGGCAGTAAGAAAAGTTATTTAATAAATACCCAGCACAGATGGATAGGAAAAGCTGTCTGTCACAGAATGTTTTAGGTTGAAAGGGACCTCCAGAGGTCATCCAGTCCACCCTCCTGTTGAGGGCTGGTTCGAGTAGATCAGGCTGCTCAATGCCTTGTCTTATTGACTTCCAATTATCTCCAAGATGGAGATCCCACAGACTCTCTGGAATCTCAACTTGCTGTAACATACGTTAGCAGTATTTACCAAACACGACCTTAACTTTTCACAGTAATAACAAAAAATAAATTACATTGTAATTGCTATGTATGGACACATACAATGAAGACACTTACCAAGCTGTGAAGTAAATATTCCAATATGCCTGGGCTGAGTAAGCTTATACTCGCAGGACCTACAAAAACATTAAAAATTAAATCCATCCACAGGAACTACCACATACTCATCATCGCGCAGAACTTTTAAACACAAGGCAACAAATTAAAGAACATCTAAGAACTTTGCAGCAAAGCAGAACTATAATATAGAACAATTATCATTGTTCCCAGTCAAATATTTGCTGCACATTTAATAATTACACAGGTACTGCCAAATTACGAACATATTCAGTTTACCTGCTGTAAATGGGTACAGAGTTCTAGCCACAATTCTCAGTTTTTGTAGTAAGACTTCACCAGCCTCTGCTTAGCATTTTCAGGCTCATTGCTTTCAAAGAGAGACTGAGTCCCCTTTACTTCCAGAATCAAAATATAAAGACTAGCTCCATTTATCGGTAGCCCAAAATAAGCAAAACTGAGCATCTAATATAGCCTACTTGATAGTTATTTACACAATTTGAAGTAGCACCATAGCAAGCAGCTAATTTAAAAATAATGCCCTGAAATACTGTCTGCTTAATCAAGAGAGATACACAAGGGAATCAAACTCTGGCATCTATGAACTCTAAAAAATTGCAATGGGTTCCAACACAGCATTAACAGATTTGCTGCCTGAGTTGATACAGTGAGATCCACGTCCACTAAGACGAAAGAAGATACAGGATCTCATTTTGACCTAGTATAACAGGGTAGAAGTATTATAGTATAAAAATGCTTCCTGCCTTTGTTCTTTACTTTTTTTGACAGAAATATTGAAATTGGTTTTTAATAACTATTAGGTGATACCAGACAATCACTTTTTCCTCCTTTTCCTGACCTCTTTCAGAAAAGGAGCAAAAAAAAAAAACACCCCAGATAAAAACCCAACCATCATCAGCAGGAAGGAAACTTAATCCATCAGTTTCCAGCAGGTACTAGAAATGACAGGGAATAAAAAGTTATATGCAAAAAGTCACCTTAAAATAGAATCCCAGCAATTTTCTTTTAAGCAACCCAGAAGACACAATCTTTTCAGCTAACTACAATACAGCAATACATGTTTAGGAGACTGAGCATCTTTTTGTTTCTATACAGCCTCCAAGATTACTAATTTGCTACTCCTGCCTACTGGCTAAAGAACTATGAGTTCTCAGTAATTCACACACAGCCAGAGTAGGTCTACAGAAAAGACGGATTGCCAGTGCTAAGGCAATATACCATCAACAGACATCGATCCACAATCACTAACCGCGCATCAGAAGGATCTGGTCTTTTTAAGTATCTGGGATTGTGAATGGCTCATTCAGACCCAAGCTAGTGACAATTCAACATTGTAATCAAGCAGTAGACTTGGTCACACCTGTCACACAAGGTCTCCCCTTGATACAGAACACTATTCAGTTTTAAGAAAACATTTCTGAACTAGTCTGCATTGTGGCCACTAAAGCAGAAGGTGCTTCACTGAGCCAAATGCAAGTTTTAGAAGAATCCCACAGCTTTACCTGCTAACTTCTCTGCTAAGCAGCCCAGTACTGCAGTTGTATTCCGGTGTTTGGCAGGGTGACAAGCATCCTGGCAAGCAGCAGCTGCACTTAAGTTTAATATTTCGGTTAACTTTTGTAATGCATCCTGAAAAAGAAAAATCAGAAATCTATTCAACATTACTGACAGATACAGTTTTCCCCCCAACTCAATATAGTATAACAAACTATTTTTACACTGTATTACTAAAGTCAGCATCATATTACAGACCGCATGGGATGATTATCGTCTAAGATAAGAGGATAATAAGAACAGACGGGAAGAAGAGAAGTTCAACATAACCAAGACCTGTAACTTTAAAATTACCACCACATTGCTGGTCATTGTTGTGATCAACAACTCAGGACACTTCTGGACATACACAAGTGAGCTACCTATAGCAACAGGAACTAGAATAGTAGAGAAAGGCAAACAATACCAATCAGCACATATGGCACTACCGCCATCTAATCTGTTCCCACTGTCCTAAAACTCACACCCTTTCCAAAAGAACAGGGCTGATTTAGACTTTAGAATTCAGGACTAAAGAGATGTGCCCCCAAAAAAACCTGCATCCCAATCATGAATTTAGGATGCTGTCAGCTTTACAGGACGTCATAAATGGTATTCTTGAGAGAATAAATGGCTTTCTGTAGTCACACTAGTTTAGGAAGTAACCAATGATGGTAATAAATCTAAAATGCCATGCTTTGACTTGCTTTGTTCAGGCAGGATGGTATGGATAAAATTCAAGACAGATCTAGAGCATACCCTGCATTTTCAGAGTAGTTAGGGGTCAATCTAGAGCCAGAACAAGTCATCACACAGGGAGAACCCCACCCCGCAAAGTTCCAAATCCTCCTCAACTTCCCAGACTTCATGAAAATTTCAGCTGATTCAGACTGAAACTGCATAATGTCAGGCTAGGACCTAATTAAAATAGAACTCCTCATACTGAAGTCATCAGCAGTCCATTTGGAGAAAAAAAAAAAAAAGAGTACCGCTCAAGTTGAATATATGTGTTTTATTGAACTGTGTTCTGAGCCACACTCAAATCGTTTCTGCACTGCAGTCTGAGGTTTGTACAGAGATAACACTGAAAAGTAGTTATGTTCCCAAAAGAAAAGCCACAAAATCAGAACTGATGAACAAGACTGACGCTAAGTGGAAAGAATAGAGAAAGAAGAAAGGATCACTGAGCCACAGACTTGGGATGGAAAAGTCTCACTAAAATTAGACTCTTGACATACTCCGATAGTGCTTTTAGCCATTATTAGAACTGTCAGAGAGATCAACTATTTTGAGTTAAATAAAGTCTTTATAGAATAAACAGTTTACTGCACTGCCATTTTAACTTTATGGACTTTATAGCCTACAATAACAGAAAATTAAATACAGCCTGCTGCTGTTCTCCAGCTGTCACAGAAGTGGGGCACTGACTTAAAACCCTTAAGACCAAAAACTTAAACTTATCCTGAATAGAAAGAAAACGAACAGCAGCAAACACTTTACTAGGCTGCACGTGACCAGCAGATCCCACAACTGCAGCTCCTTGTGCTTGTAAAGAGATTGCACAGGGGAAAAAACCCACCTCTGTGCACCCCAGAAACAAGCATGTTACTCCCTTTGTCTTGTTAAGGTCAACTTTTTCATAGCTACCCCCTTAAAATTAAAGTACATAAATAAAAGTCATGTGGCTTTCGAAAAACAAATCATTTGACTGCCAAGTACATTGTATAGCTAAACAAAAAATACAAAAATCACCCTTCGTATGGCACGTTCACAGTGGTCTCTGCTTCCCAATCTCTTTTTCAAAGGAGGCAGAATTTCTAGTCATAGCTTTGTTTTCAAAATCATGTTGCAGTCTATGTGACAGACATCATACAACATTTAACTTGTTCAAGTCTCAGATGACTATAATTAATAGCCTAGAAGAAAAAACCCACTACAAGTAGTTAGAGACTAGCTCTCATTTATGTAACGCAAAAAGCTACCAGCTTTTTATATCCCTAACAATGCAGACTGAAAACTAAAATTGGCAGCATAAGTAGATTAATACATGAAAGCTGCAATGATGTCGTCATCAATTTCTGATGAAATGAGATAAGGACAAGCATCTGAAGACAGACAAGTTCTCCGTACAATCATCACATTTAAAGGATTCAATGGTTAGCATCTTGAAGCACTTGCGGCTCTCAACTAAAACACCTCGAGTCATCTTTCCATCCAAAAAATAGATTAGTGGTCAGTGGAGAAAAAAAAAAAGCATTCACATTTGCCAAAACCGTCTCTAGATATTTCATAGTTAAAAAGTGTCATTTGTTTAACTTAACACACCCATTTGTGTTGCATTCCTTATGTGCAGGGCAGGAACAAATTCAATAGTGACTTGCAAATGCGCAGCTTTCAGAACTTGAGAACAAAGAGGCAGAACTTGTACTGCTTTTGCAGCATCTGTACACCCTCACTGCAGAGCATGCATGTACCACGTGGCAGAGACGACAACAAGAAAAGCACTGAAAGACCAAAGGCCCCTTGCTCTTCCCCATGAACCAGGGTTTTTTTTGTGGGTGTTTTTTTTCTTTTCTCCTTTTTTCCTTTTTTTCCCCCTACAGTGCTTCAAGCGTTAAGTAGCAGTTAGATACCAAGTCACCACAAATTACTCAAAGATACAAGTTACACCCATTTTCTGAACAGCTAACAGTCTTGCATCACTGGTGAAACCCACCCAGAAGCTATCATGGGTGTGGCAACCATGAATAACTGAAATTCAGCCACAGATAAATACATACACTTTAGACTCACTTTTGTTGGCAACGGACATTCATCAAGTAGTAAGGTTATAACAGCTGGTCCCAGGGGATCTTCTAATGGAATAACTCTAATTAAAGACTGGACAACTTCCAACCAGCCTTCATCTGTCAACCACAAAACAGAAGTAATGCTCAGAATTAACACTGCAATTCTGAAGTGTTCAAAATACATCCATAAATGTAAATTGACAAATCCTCAAAGTTACCCAGTGAATTTACAGACACTGGGAAAAAGAAAAAAAAAAACGGTTTACTTTTCACATCAATGTCTTAGTTTGCAGTAGTTTACAAGTTTAAATTCAAGGAAAAGAAAAAAGTTTACAGCAGCTTGGGTAACAGTGAACACCTCTATTGTTTGGAGAACAGTCTTGCCCAGGGCAGAGTGTCCTGTAGCTCCCACCACTATTCGGAAGGAACACTCATTACCAGTATGGACAAGCACTTTGTTCCAGTGTGCTAGTCAAGAGTTGAGTGTCTAATGTCAACTCTTAAGTGTTAAATGCTGTGTCCATGAGGACACTAAAGAAATATTTATTTTAGTCAGAATCAGAGCACTCTTCTTGAATTCCCTCAATAACATGGACCTCAGAGGAACTGTATTAGCTTGTCCCAGGCCCATTGTGCTTTCCTTAGGAACAGCTCTCACTGCTTAATGAGTAGACAAGGGCTTCTACTTGCACATAAATAAACCATTAAGATGTTAAATTACTAATAAAGTAAACAGGATTTGGATTTACAAGAAACTAGTTCCCTTAGAAGTGATAACACAGTCTGTACCTGCACACAAGTGAGGGAGGTTGAAAAGGCTTAGTGCTCCCTTCAACAATGACAAGTGCATGTAAATAACAGATTGAGGTTTGAGTTTTGTTAGCACATTCCCCTTAAAAACACTTTACTGAATTGCTGTAATATCTAATCAGGTCGATTAATTTATTTTGATATAGAAATACATTTCCTGAAACCAGTACCAACTCTACTCAAGAGAGACAAAATGTCACCTAAACCAGAAGTTTGGTGGAGGTCTTGAGCTGGCAGAATCTCTCCTACTGTAACAAAGATAAAACAGTCCTTGCACAAACACGGCTCAGCTTGTGGGATTACTTGCTGGAACAGCTACATCAATAAAGCAGAGGTCTAAGGACAGCAAAACTCAAGACAAAAAGTACGTACTATTTGCCAACACTGGAGCACATAGGTTTAAACCACGTCTACATACGCATATGGGTTGTTTCTGCCTTACTGCAAACACACATTCTTTGTGGCTTACGGTTTAATGCCATTACAATGTGTTTGTGGCCATCCGTTGGCTGCTTCTGGAGAGTTCATGTAAGAAGTTTAACAGAGTTCAAAAAACTCAGGCAAATGCAATGAACTCAGTGAAGTTTCTCAAAGGCAGAACTGCATTTTGGATCCTACATGCCCAGTGCTACAGCAAGTCATAATACATACTGCTAGCATGTATTTTTCTTTGCAAAAAAGAGTTTGGGGTTTTTTTTGTTTTGGAGTCAACTGAAATGCCCAACACAGTGCCTTGATACCTGTTTCTGCCATTTCATGCAACGTGATCATTGAATAAGGAGGCTCCTGGTCACTGAAAGAGATATTACACAGGTCAAAATTTATGCACAACCATCAACCTAATACACTGAATAAAATGATAATAAAACAAACAGAAAATGAATCCAGTAAGTATTTAACAAAAAGTTACATAGGTTGCAGACTGCTCATGCCATTTCAGATCTGAAACACAGATAGGATTTGAGCCTCCCTGGCTCAAAGTCAATATATGCATATCTACCATAGCTGATAAATTAAATGGTGATCCATATCTGCATGTTTAAAAGCTGGGCATAATGCTTAGGCTTAGAGCTATTCATTACCAGGGTTCCTCGGAGTACATAACAAGAGATTCTATGTCAGAGGTCATGATGCGAACCAAGAGCAGAGCACAAGGGACATAGCTTAAACACGACTTTTTCCCAGAAATTCTCCGCTAAATGTATAAATATTTAAAAAAGCCCCACAAAAGTGAAAGGCAAGGCATCTAACAGCAACACAGACTTCAAACTCATTAACAAGAGCTGAAAGTAGTTAAGGCAGTTTAACTGGAGACATTTAACCCAATTCGCTTTCCAACACAAAAAACCATAAAAAGTTCAATCAGATCAGTTCCTCAAACTGGTTTGCTGGAGCAATGGCAAGAACCTATGGCCAGTGCTTATCTGGCTGGCACAGCAGGCACGGCTGTTGAAAGTACCTAAAGGTCTCAAAAGCCTATTCAGTAAGCATCTCCTGGTTCAGAAAAAGCTTATGCAGCAGCAGGTCCTAACTGCTTTATTCAGTGCCACGGAGGCATTGTGAACTAACAACCCCCAGCTTAGAATATGTTCCACACTCCATTTCTATCATACGCTTCTGAAATGAAACCAGAAATGCTAAATACAGATGAATTTTAGCAGATTTCAACACAGATTAATCATCCAGATAAAGCTACCTATTTTGAAGGGATTAATTATAATATATTTTTAGTCAAAACTGAGATTTTTCTCTTGTATGTTTAAAATACATGCTTTTCTTACCAAAAATTTAACACTCACATAAATATTTACACAAGAAAATGCTGAAGTTTAAACACATTTTTATATTGCCATAACACTGGAAACAAATCCCCCCCATCTCTTTGCCTTTCTTCTGGAAACTAATCCCCACGGCAGGAAAAAGCAGTGCAATGATGCAAGCAGAAAGGATGTAAAGACTCAAAGAAAGAAAAAGAACACCGTAAGTACAAGTGAAGGCTATAGTAAAAAAAGGAGGAAATTTTTCTCAGCAAGATTTCTGATTCTGTCGTGGGTAGCAGGTATTAGCAGTACTGGCACTGAGCAAAGGAGAGTCCTGTCCCACCAATTTGCCATTTTAACCACTTAATTTCCAAACATCCCCTCCAGCACCGACCTTCCTCGTATTTGGAAACGAAACAGTCATTTTGCTAATTTTTTAATTTGTGAAGCAGCACTTTATACAAACTCCAGAAATTAGTACTTAAGCTGTATTTTCTCAGAAGAAATAGTAAGTCTAGTGGGAGGTGTCCTTGCCCATGGCACGGGGTTGGAACTAGATGATCTTTAAGGTTCCTTCCAACCTAAACCATTCTATGATTCTATAAGAATAACTCCTTTCTTTCTAGATATAAGGGGGGGGGAAGCAGTTGTCAGATAGGTTTTAGGCCCGAACTTAGAGATTTGATTAAAAAAACAAGAAAACCCAAACAAACAATAATCAGGGAAAACAACTGTTCATTGCAGATCACAGTGTAACAACTTAATTTACAATTCATCTCAGTGTCCCCATGTATTAACTCTCAGTATAGAATTTAGGAAAAACAGTCAAAAAAATGGTTTTGCTTTCCATTCTTTAGATTGCTATCTTTCGCTCTTTAAGGCGAAATGATACTGAAGCCCATATTTCCAACCTGCTGTTACTTACATATTTTCATTTTAGTTTGACTTTATTCTTGCACATTTTTTTACATGAAAATATATTTGTCAGCTTCCCTACCATTTCCTTCACTTGTGGTGTTTTCAAAACTGCGAAGTCAGGCTCTAGGAGGGACAGGTGATAACGGAACATACTTATTCCTACAGTATTGCACCTACACTGAAACCCAAGATTCTCAGACATGGAAATTTTTTTTTTTTTTTCCTCCAAGTGAGCATTCCTATTAATCAAACAAAGGCTATCATTAGCTTCACGTCTAGCAAAAAGGCTCCTTAAATGTTTTTCAGGCACATTTAAATAGTTTGCCTCATGAACAGACCCTCCATTATTCATAGCCATAGGTCTTTGTCTCATCTGCAAGAACTTGTAATATTTAGCTGTGTTATAAAACCGTCTGTGTCTTACTAACTACCTTAAGGTGAAATGAGGGAAACCAGTATACCAGTACAGCCCGCTTCGGGGCTCCCCAGGACAAGAGGGATATAAGGGCGCATGCCTAGCAGAGGGCTTCCAAGATGGCTGAGGGCTGGACAATAAGCAGAAGTGAAGAGAAACAGGTTTGCTCATCTTTAAGGCAGAGGTAGTAGAAAGGGAGAGAAATCATACTGCTGTCTGCAACTACGCAATGGGAAAGAGCAGACAGGACAGAGCCAGGCTCTTCTCGGAGGAGCACAGCAACAGGACAAGAGGCAACAGGGGTGTGTTGGAACATGGGAAATTCCAACTTTTAAAAACATTTACTTATTTAAACCATGGGAGTGGTCAAACACTGGACCAGGAACCCAAAGAGGTGGAAAATCTCTATATTCTGAAGATGTTCAGCACTTGACCAGATAAGACCCTGAGCCACCTGCTCCCACTAGACCTGGGTTTTAAGCAGGAGGTTGGAGTGGAAGAACCTCAAGAGGTCCAACCTATGTGATTAATGTGAGTCTGAGGAAATATTTCACTGGAGTCTGTATAAAAAAAAAAATAAGATACAGTAGCTTCAGGAATGTGTCAGAAACAGGCCTCCAGGATCAGTGAAATAACTATGCCTGTTGTCAGCAGCATAGGAAAGTGCTTACGAGATTACAAAACCAGTTGCAAGACCCACAGGAACAGGATCAACTATGCACAGAAGTGTTGAGCTGAACTTAGGGAAAAGTGGAAGGCACACGAGATTAGGGAGAGACTTTAAAAAAAAAATTTGCCGTGATTTTAATGTAATGATTTGAAAACAGACCACAAAATAAAACCTGTTAAAAAAAAATCCAACCTTCTTCGACTTAAATGTTCAGGGGGAAAAAAAAAAAAGGCCTGGTATTTCCATTTAAAGCATTTTACAAATGCAAGGCAAACTCCTCTGCAGGCACATTCCAGAGTAGCAATGCAGGTATATGAATCAAGACTCACTTATCCTGAACCTCATCCACCTTAAACTCAAACCCCATCTGCGAAGTTAGAATAGTGTTTTTCCTTCTGTTTTGGCCTTTCCAATTCCTAGCCTGCACTTAACCCAAGAGGCGATGAGCTAACTTCACCCATCATTTTGAAGGTCCTTTTAAAGCTTTGCAGAAAGCAATGCAAAACAAAACAAAAAAAAGGATGAATCCATAAATATCCTCCACACCCTTAATGGATGCTTTGAGCATGCAAGGAATGCAATACTGGGATCATGAGTTGAACAGTCACAACATGCGGTCTTTAAAAAAGTCATCAGACTTATAAGTGGAAAGAAAACCTCAGTCTGTTTATACAAGCTAACCAAGATCAAAGCTCTCAGTTTTGCTTAACCATTTCCAAAGAAGCAAATACGTCTTGAAAACAGAAAACTTGAACAACAACCAATTTTTAGGACAGAAGTTCCCAAACTCTGGAGCATTCATTGCTTTCTAAACTGTGTATCTATGCCAGGTAAGAAATACTGAGCACACTCCTCATCCCACCTGGGTGTAGGCCCATACTGGAACTGTGAGAAAGCTCCTCAGCTCCTGGAAGAGTTTGCACCTGGGCACTCAGGAGCTACTTCTATTACCTAGGAAAGGTGCTCCTCTCCTAAGCATCCAGATGGAAACACACGGTTGCTTCAGGGAGGGTCAGGTGTAGATCGGTGAGAGGATGGAGCCACAGTTTGAGAGGAGACAAGAACATTTTCATTCATGTTGAATTATTCCTTGAGGAGGTACTTACTTATCTACTAACGTCCGAATTACAGCCAGTGTGTCAAGTACTAGCCCATCCACATTCTGTTTTTTCCTTCTTGGTTCATGAGGCCCTCGACCCCTTCTGGGTGGACGGACAGGGTCCCTTGGGTGGTTTCTTGCTTCAGGTACATGTACTCTACTGTTCTCTGTTTGCCGACTCCGAGATTCCACGTTGTCTTCTGCTCCACTGTCATCACGGCAAACGCATGAGTTTCCCATATCGCTAGCCCCCAAGGCTCCCAGTAAACGGGGAATGTGGTGCTCTAGAGTCAGCAGTAAACCTTGAAAAAGGCTTCTGCTAGCATAGAACACAACCAAAGCAACTACAATCATCTAGAAAGTTTTAAGAGTAATGTTTGTGTGATTCTGAAGTGTGATTTTTTTGCATTATAAGTGTTGATACCAGCTGGAATGAATGGGAAGTTGGAGACTTAGTTTCCGATATAATCAGTTAAAACACACATTGGTCATCCAGAAGGAGGTCTGAAAAAGCAAACCCAAAACAAGAGTCAGTGTTAGTACTTCTAATGAATAACAGAAGAATTCCAATTTTAGTAAACAGAATCAGCCTTAGTAGGTAAAGCACCTAGGAAACATAAGGTTTGTACCTGAAGTCTATTGCAGGGAGGGGGGGAGAGTAAGGAGGAGGTGGTGGTGGTTTGCTGGGCAAGTAGCTCTCACCCACACATCATTCCTTTCTATGCTACCTATTATTTCCTATTTCTTCCATGGGTTTGGATGCAGAGGAACAACTTTGTCCGTAAGTCTAGCACACTGCTACCCTTTAAGTATTTAGCATTAACAAACCAGTTTCATTTGTTCTTTACCCTTTATAGAGACATACTGTTTAGGCCACCCAAATAAAGGCTGTATGTTTAAGGTTCTCATTTCACATCAGGAATATTCAGTACTGTTTCCAGACAGACAAATAGCCAAAATTGTGAAGAACTAATCTTACAGTTATAGCCTACCTCAACAAACAATAGATTTAACAGTGAACTGCTTAGTCCATCTGTGCGTACACACATCTTTTTGGAACATGCCTACATCAACTGGATTCTCACCCAAGGAAGCCAAGTACTGACCATGAAATAAATAGAAATTACAGAAACAATTTTAATGCCTACAAACCTATCCGGGATTTTGAAAAGGGTGTTTTCTGTGTGGGTTGTATGCTTGTTCAGATCCAGTGTCAAACCAATCTTCCCTTTATGGAAACGAAGACTAATTAAAACATTCTTTTGTACTTGACTCAAATGGTTTGGATCAAACACAGGCCCACTAGAAACTGAGATTGTAGGGCAGTCCCTCCGAATCATTAAATTGAGAATGCTAGCAAGAGCAAAAGGATTCGAAACCTCATTTCGTTATAAGTTATTTTTCAAGCCATATGGTATATTTCTATAGGACATTACATAAAGTCTCAGCTAAAATAAAGTCCTACAAAAGACATAATTTAACTACTTATGCACTTAAAGCATGCCAGAATAAGTCACTTTTGAGACGAAACATGTTATTCTTTTAAGAATAAAGTTTAATATTTAAGCTAGAAGTTATGGTGAATAGCCTATAGCAGGTTATTACTATTCTACAATTAAATAATCTATTTAACAGCAGGCATATAGCACCATAAAATTAAAAGAAAGTCAAAGACAGTTTCCATCTATCAAATATGAAAGGCCACCCATCATCGGAGCTAACTAGCAACTGTGCAATTGCTGGCTGCCATTTGGGACGAGATTTTAACAACGTTATTTGGGAAGCCAGACACTGGTCATATGCGCAAGTCCCTGGATGTACAGCTGTCACTGGAAAAGCACTGCAAACAAGCTCTCACAGACTCTTCTGTAGTCTGAAGTACATTATCTTCTTTTAGCACAATGAAAAGTTCAGTAATAAATTAACTGAAGGCTAACTAGGAAAACACCCTCACGGAATATTAATTGAAAAAAAAAACCAAAACAAAACAAAAACCCCAAACAAAAAAAACCCGCAAGATCTTGACTTCTTGTTCAAGAAATTCCTAAACCACAGATCATCAAAAGCGTTTCAGCATCACGACATGCTTGCCTTACTCTTAGCAGTTTGACCACAACAAGCGGTAGAACACCAGGCTCAGAAGTCCTGCCATCTGAGCCAATACAGCTGCTATCTTCTCAGTCAGCAAGTAAAACACGTATGCGAGGGTGCCAATACAGATTGCATCGATCTTAAACAGAATTGTGTGAGATCATAACTGGTTCAAATGAATTTAAAAGAGTGTGTGTGTGTGTTTAATTTTGTTTTGTTGGGTTTTTTTGTTTGTCTGTTTTTTAAAAGCTGGTTATATTAAATGCAAAATGTACCTTCCTAAGGGAAAAATACGCATGTATTTATGAATCCAGATCATTTAAGGGTATTTTAGTAACATAATGCTAAAATGGGAAACAGATTTAGAACTTGAATTAGTTTAGCTGTTCTGTAACTTATGAAAGTGTTAGCACAGTGAATCTACCTTGTCATCAAAACAAGTATGGAAAAGCTGTATTTTAGGGATTAGCACTGAGTAAGAACCTACCTAAGGAAACAAAAATAGACATAAATAAAGATTAAAACAGATCATTGAAACCTAGGTTTTCTGTTTGACAACTTAAAACATGATTAAAAACAAGCTATTATGATCAGCTCACCCTTAAGTATGTTTGGTTCAGGAACAGTTGGGCTTGCTCCCAAAGCGCTGTAACAGAAGTGGACCGTACTTCCTCAGGGCACAGACGCACTTGTATCCGGAAAAGCAGCACTCTGTAAGCCTTTACCGTGGGCAGCGAGTCATTACGGGTGACTCTGCTTTCACTTTTAGGAGCTACGCTGAAGAGTTCCTGAAGACAGAGGGAAAAGAACAAACAATTGACTTGGAAATTGCCTCCAAGGTAGGCTTATACCACCTTCTCCCTACACCCGCCGAGTCATCAAGCCATGCTGTTATTTTCAGCCACATTCAGCCTTTACAGGGGAAGTTCTATCAAGGCTTCAAAAACTGGCTTGCCACCTACTAGCTTTAGGACTAGACACAGCTACAGAAAACCCAATCTGTTTTCACAGCCTTGGTGTTCCTGACACCACAGCACCAAGAGCAGAGCAGTGACCGACTCCTCCCCTCAAATTACTGGCTGCAGGAGGAAGAGGAGAAGCAATAATATCTGCTCCAGATCACCCTCAAGTAGGGACAGCAGAAAATAAAAGCAAGTACACTATAAAAGTTGATAAGATAAAGGGAAGAGAGAAATGACAGGATAAACTCCCCTTAGTAAAGAGCTGAGTTTGACAGCATTCACTTGGCTGTTGCTTACCATCACGTACAAGGACTTCATTGTCAAGCCTCAAACAAACTGAAAGACTAAATAATTAGGAACATAAGGTACAAGAAGAGATTGCTACAGATCCACCTCACAAACCAGCTTTTCTGGACAGAGTATGAACACGTGAAGAGAGGTTTTGCAGTGCAAAGGAAAAGCTTTTTAAGAAAAATCTTCTAAACCTATGTACTAGACTACATTTTAGCTGGCATATTTTAAGGACAGCTCTACAACATTATAATGAACTGTGACTTTA
Source organism: Burhinus bistriatus (assembly GCA_013397275.1). Classification (NCBI taxonomy): domain Eukaryota; kingdom Metazoa; phylum Chordata; class Aves; order Charadriiformes; family Burhinidae; genus Burhinus; species Burhinus bistriatus. Next base: position 396,510 of record VYXH01005405.1, read on the forward strand.
GCATTAGGCTGCCAGTGGCCATCCCAACTCCCTCACTCTCACTGCTGAAGTAAAGAGGATGGAGACACCAAACTTCAGGTCAGCCGCAGGATGGAGCAGGGAAATACAGTGGAGAAGGAAAATGCAAGTGATGAGTGATCAATTCTGCTTCTGTCCAAACTCGGAGACCTCAGTGACGCAACCAACACACAAAACCAAACGCATTTTGCACATCATGAAAGATGGAATATGTTATTGTTTCAGTAAGAGGTAACAATCTCTGCATACAGAGATGGAAAGAAATTTTAAAATTTAACTTCAAGTCTAATTTTTGCAAGTCCCTGCTCTCAACAAAACCTGGTCACAAAAATGTTGTGGTTTTTTTTTTTTTAAATTCCAAAAATACTTAACAGTCTACTTGCAGTCTTGGGGGAATAAAAGAGAAAGAGGGGTTTTTAAAGACTTTGTCTAAAAAAAAAAAAAAAAAAAAAAATCAAGGAGCAAACCAAGAATGTCACAACAGCAGTATCGAGATAGGCCAAGATAAGCCTCCTGTCCTGCCTGGCAGCAGATGCTTAAAGCCAGGCGTAACAGCAAGCAGACGGTAACAGACAGATAGGCTCTTTCCTAGTGCACTCACCTGAGAGTCAATAGCTTGGTCTCCCGAGACAAAGGCCACACGTTTGTTTTGCTGTTAAAACACAGCTAAGAAAGAGAACTAATCTTTCACAATCCCTTTAAATTCTTTTTCAGTAGTTACACAGCTAAGAGTCCCTGCAACTGCTTTTAAAATTTAGCAGTCTTCCATTATAATGCCAATTGTTAACCAAAATATACTGGTTTTCTTAAAAATTATGCTATTGAAGAATTTAGTGTGGTCTGTGACTTTTACCATTCATGTTTTTCATATCACATCAAAACTCTCTTGAACCCAAATATGTTATGAGCTAATGGCTAAGACTCACCTAAGTACCACCACAAGAGTAAGAACAAGTTTCCCTGGAAGGCCACTGGACCAGAAACCCAGTGTCTCCTGTCAGGGCTACAATGACATTGTGCAAACACCCTTATCTTAAACAATTAGTGTAAGCGAAAGTAGAACTGAAAGCCTTCAGATGAAGCAACTGTGTGTGAAAATACCAGCATGAGCTAAGCTACAGGATGGAGAGAAAACAGGTTCTCTGTGCTAAAAGCTTGATTAGCACGATTAGCTCAATTTGCGTCATTCAGATACACCGGAATGCTAGAAAGCCCATCATTTTTGCACTTGCCTGAGGAACATTCTTTGGCACGTTTAGAAAATAACAAGACTATGAAAGCTGTTCACAACAGCAGCCAGATTTATAGAAGTGGTAACAGTTCTATTTTACTTTGAAATGGTATTCTAATAAGGGCTTGACCCCACATTTTGAAGTGCAAGAAGTGGTAAAGGCAGCAGCCAGTACCTGCTTTTCAACAGGCAGCAGTGTCCATTCACTCAATTCTGGCCATCAGATGCTACTTTGGGATGCAGGACTATGAAGTTGCCAAACATATGATCAAAATGTAAGTTTTTATTTTATAAGAAGTACCTGGTATCAATACCTCTCTCTCTGAGTAGATATTGTGGGTGCAGCAGAGAACGCCAGTGCCCGACACCGCCTCCTTTACACCAGAGCACCTGCGGGACACCTACCAAATGGCTGCTCTGGCATGGTTTCTCTGAAACAAAGCATCAGGCTCAGACACTGCTTGGGCCAGACACCTCCCCTGCACTGGAGAAAAGCAGCCGGTGGGGCACCGCCAGAGCCGTGGCGACACCAGCCTTCCGTGCCCCCGCACTCCTCCACCGGCCATCAGGACCATCCCCACCACAGCAGAGCAGCTGCTCTCCTGGCAAACTCAAGCACACACATGGATGCACAAAGGAGTTGCAAGCTGCACAGACTGACCAACCTGCCACAGCTGGAAGTCCATGTGGGAAAGATGAAATCATCATCCATTGAAACAAATGCTATTTGAGTGGATTTGCACCTGCCCGGCAGCATGGATGCCCAGCCTACCAGGAGAGTCCTCCTCTCAGTCATCCGACAGAGCACGCCAATGGAGAAGTCAGTTCCAAGTGGCATTAGGCTCATTTTCTCTGCAATAAGCAGCCCAAGAGTCAGTGATTCATCCCCTCAAATATTCGGTTACAGCCAACCATAATACTGCCTCATGATGGAAAATGCCTCTCCTTTCCATAAAATGGAGTGCATTGCCAAGCAAGCAAAAAAAAAAAAAAAACCAACCCACTTCATGCACATAAATGAGCAGCAAGGGCTTCAGCTACTAGAACCACTTTTCCAGCTTCTGCCACAGTTACAAAAGTAAGACCAGCGATTTCTCAAGAGTGGAGTAACACAGGAGCTCAGTCAGCAAACCACACAGTAAAGCTGACAGCTTTTCACATGTGAAACTGTGAGAGTTTGGGGCAGCAACTTCCTATTAAGGAGAGAAAATAATTAGAAATATTTCCTTAGCATTTCTTTCCCAAAGAAATGATGCTCCTAAAAAGGAAGAGATGGAAATACTTGTGATGCCAGTTGGATGAAAAGTTCAAACTACCACAAGAAGGAAACACAGCTATGAATTGCTGCAAGATAATGAACTTCAATACAGGAACAAGAGGAGGAAGAGGCTTGTTTGCAACCATAAGCTTTTATAACATGGAGAGGATATCAGCTTTGATATGATCGGGGTAGGTAATGAAAACCAAGAATTGCCAGTAAGTTAAATACAATTGCAATGTGAAATTGAGACTTTCTCGGGAGATCACATTGAGATCCGCGGTCAACCTCTCAACTGCAAGACTTGTGCAACTGAAGAGAAAGAGCTACTTGGTGTCCAGTGTGGCTACCACATGGCTACCACGCAGCGCATGCAAGAAGGGGACCGCAGGCTTCAGGAGGAGCGAGTAAATGCCGTGCCGGTTCTTTTGCACATAGTAACCAAACATCATATTGTGTAATCTGAACCAAAGCCCTAATTCAATTCTATTTTCTTTAAAAACATCCTAGAGGGTTAAGACTAGTGTCAAAACTCAATGGGAAGCAGCACTCACTGGCATGCAGTGTGTGAGCATCCGCAGCCAAAGCCATTGCCACAGTCATTTGCTTTCCTGCTGTAGTGAGAGCCCCCCAAACCGAAAGCAGACTGACCCTGAGCATGCCTGTTTCACAGAAAGGGAAAGAGATGATCATATCTCAGAACTTTCCAGCTCCTGCCCAAGTGCCTGTCAGTGAAAACCCCCAAGGTTGTGCAGGGCTTATGCAAAAAATTGGGCTTTAACCCTGCAGTTTCCTCTAGGTAATTCTGGCTTTGTCAGAAACACAGCGTAGTTGAAGGATCTGATCCCTTGTTTGACTTGCTGTGGTAATAGTCAAAGAAGAAAGAAGCAGCAGACACTAACTACCACCACAGTAGTTTCTTTTTCTGTAGACTCACTGTGAAAGTCAGATTTTATAGTCACCTGTACATTGGACTACTCTGCCTTTTTACTTCCCTTAAATCTGTTTTTAAGCTGGTAGAGGAACGCTAAAATTGCAACATGGATTTAAAGTGAACTTCACTTTCTCACTTAAACTAGTGTCTCCAAAGTACGCCTGGTAAAAAGACTCCTGCCCTGCCCAGGTTGTCTCTTACCTCTGGATACAGAGACCCCAGCGCTCAGGGCTCCTCAAGCATCACAGACTGTTCTGCTACAGCTCTTTCTGAAAAAGAAACTGAAGCATTCACCACCTCCTAGCTTCCCCATCTCAGAGGTCATAATTTCTCATCTCACGATCATTTAGGTGGAACTGCCCTTTGTACCACGGCCTTCAGAAAGCCTCATCTTCGCCTTAACGCTTTGAATGTCTTAAACCACCTATTCAGCTCTGGTATCAATCATGCAGAACATGACTTCCTGGTTCCCTTCTCCCCAGACTGTAGATGGGTTCATTACCTTTCTTTTCAGAGACAAAGCTATGCTTTGAGGCAGATGAATACACCCCCGAGACAGCGATATCTGACAGCTCTGGGGAAGTTGAACAAGACTTGCCTCCAGCAGGCTGACGTGGCAGCGCCGTACAACCTCAGCAGTTGCCCAAGGAGCAGAGTATAATGCAGTGCTTCAGAAGTGGCAGGAAGATAAGGGTAACACCCTGCAGATGGCAGGGAATACTAATCCTACAAACTGAAGGGATACAAGCACACTAAAAAAAATTGATTAGCTATACCATATTAAGTTTTGGCACAGACATTCATTCAGAGGCTTATAAATAAATCCTTTGATTAATTCAAGTTAATCTTCCTTGCTGCCCTGAAAGTTACAGATGTTATCAACAAAAAACGTATTTGCTAAGTTTTGACAAAAACGTTCAAGATATCAGGATTCAAGATTTAAAAGAGGACCAAGAAATTCCAGAACAGACAGTACTGGGAAGAATATGTGGTCTCTTTGGGTACCAAGCGGAGGTGCAGAATTGCCAAGAAACAACACAAAAAAACCCAATGCTTTTTTTTTTTAAAGCTTTTTCTAGTAAATTTAATAATAGTCCATTTCAGAAAGGATAAGGCTTTACCTATATTACTATCCAGAAACCAATGAGAGAGTTCTCTTAAATTATGGGGAGATCAACTCATTGTAGTAAAGTGCAATAACACATACTTAAATCACTTCATACATTAACAAAAGATAAACTAAAAAAGCATTTTGAGGGACAAATCAGCAGCTCAAACAGTCTCACAGTGTAGTCCTGCCATGGGAACTAGATCCAGGGCTAGCACAGAGGCATCTGAGTAATCGCACCGCAGGCTCTGGAAAGATGCTACAAGCAGGGACTGCTGGAAGCAGGGGCAGATTCTTGTCAGCAAACCCCAGCTTCATGTAACCAAGCCGAAATGGTGAAATCCCAGAGTTGTGCTGTTTCTTGTCTGTCAACTAATCTTACTGCTTTTGTTTCTCCAGTTTGTCAGAGCTGGGCTCGTTTTCAAAGGAAGGTTAGGTGCAGAATTACTCTGTAGAAGGCAGAACAGTCTCCTGCTGTAGACCACAGACGAGCCCAGCTAGATGGCATGACTAAGCTATTACAAATGCAAAAAATACACTGAAAAGAGTTTTGGATGTGTGAAACATTTTGATAACATTGCTGAAAAATTCAGTGATGCCTCAGTTGGAAGCTTGCATTGTCGGCTGTCTGACAACTGCCTCGGAGAGCAGAGCACAGGGCAGACAATGTCTAGACCCTCCTATTCTCAGCCTCACCAAATCTGTCACTTTATGACACTGGTTATCATCTCAAACATGAAAAACTTAACACCGTGGTAGGAAACAGGCTGAAGAAACTTCCACTTCTTGTTAATTCAAGCAGCATCAGAGGACGGCCCAATCTTTCAGTGCCAGTAGGTGACAACCAGTTTTGTGGCCTTCCTTGCCAACCATAGAAAGCCAGCAGCTCTTTCTTTACTAGCTTAAGTTTGGGACTGCACTGGCAGAGCAGGAGACACCCTTCCGATTCTCTTTCCTCCTGTAAGTGGATACAGTGACAACTGCTGAAAAGATTGCCCTCCCAGTCAAATATAACATGTAGGTCACTAGGTTAGCAAACCTGTCTTCAGAGGCACTCAGGGGAAGCTTGATCCCTGAGCTTCCAGAGCTGAAGTCTACAGAACTTTATGCACAGCTCTAGGCAGGTCACTGGAACCTCTTCTCTCATCTATTAAAAACAACAAAAAAAAACCACAAAAGAACCCAGCTTCATTTCTCCCCATTTTTCTCTTCAGGTTCTGCCTTGAGGACCTTCTCTCTCTGCTCCACTACAAGTCTACCATGAAAGCCCGCTCCAGCAGAGATCCTGATGTCGAGTAGGTGACCACATGTAACACAAGCGCTTCTGTCAGCAGCAGAGCCAGTGACTCCAGGTCTCCTACCACTGAGCTGCGTTTTTTTGTTTTTGTGGGGTTTTTTGGTTTTGGGTTTTTTTAATAGCGTTTTAAGGCCTCCACCTGTATGAAGAAAGGGAAAGTTGGTCAATGGGTTTCAGAGCTCCTGTGGCCAAGAAGAGGAAGGGGACCAACTGCCCAGGAGACAAGTCGGACAAGCGCACGTGGGTTAGAAAGTGGGCCGAAGACAAGCACGTACATGTTTCAGAAGGCAGTCTAAAAATGATTTAAACGAAAGCGGGTACCCATTTTAGTTTGTTATGGCTGCACATCAAAAATGCAGAAAGCTCAAAAACAATTTAAGAAGCTCTCAAAAACCTGTAACCATATCAGGAACACAAATCACGGTCATCTGGGGCTTCTCCTAAATAACCTGGCAAGGAATGTCAGGAAAATTAGATTAAACTGTTTTAGTAACTATAGTTAGATAGTGTTTCACCAAATGTACCAGAGGGGTAAAGCTCTAAAGAGAAAGAAACCCCACCCATTGTTCAATTTTTTAAAAATCTTGCATTCCGGGACCGCACTCAAGCTCTGGTCAAGGTATCAAACACACACATTGTTCTTCATTCACCATTAGGTGAACATTTTTAAAAGCAGTGAAGAACTCTAAGCTTCCTCCATGCCACCAGATAACCTGGTAAACACAAGCTTGGCCATAACAGTGGTAGATCAAAGTACTAGATCATTACAAACACAGCCGAAGAGAGACCATGATGCATTGGTCAGTCACACCACCTCATGAGTCGTATGTGAACATTTGACTTATACTAGACCTCAGCGACATAATGAAGAACAGAAAAGGAAATAAAGATCATGTTGGCACAGCCACTGCCATGCCATGGCAACTATACTCACTGCATACAAACCAGGAAAGGAAACCAAAATATATTGTCAGGACACAAGGAAACACAAAGCACAAAATGACACGACACAACTCTGATGAGATACCTGAAAGACAATGAGTCCCAGTGCAGCACCTCTGCCGGCACTTCTTTAAAGCAAGGAATAAATTCAAAGTCCACTGAGCAATCATAAGCTCAGGAGAGGAAAAAATCCCCCCCCAAACCAAACAGTTTAAAATGCTGAACACAACATATTGACAATGGAGCAGAATGGGATGAACTTCATCACATTAGCTTGCCTTCAATTTACTACAAGGCGACAGCAATTTAACTTGCTGCCTCTGTGTCAAGAGGGAAATCCAACAGTGCACGTGACGAGCTCTGCTCCATTTTGTGAGGATACCACCACATATCTAAGCGACTTGAAGAGACCAAGAGACATTTCAAAATACAATACGTTATCAGCTAGGGGAGATATTGATGTGAAAAGAAATTTGAACAAAGAAGTCTAAAGAGTAACAGGCTAGTAAGCATTCCATGACAAATCGCTGCCATTACCACTCACTTATTGTTTAGGCTACTAAGTATCTCCCGTTTATTCCTTAATTTTAAGAGACAAGCAAAAAGCTTGAGGGAAATGGACTTTGATACCACCTGACAGGCAGAGTATGAGAGATGTCCTACTTTACAGGAGCGAACCAAAATATTGTAAGTAATCTATTTCAGACCATCCAGGAGGCTCACAGCAAATGAAACATGCTGAGAGCCAAAACCTCCGATGTGAAAATACTGAAAATATAGCAAGGAAGAGTGCTGAGAAGTTGTGCAGAAAACCATCACATCCTTCCTAAGAGAAAAAACGAGCATTAAGAAAAACACAGAACAAGATAACAGTGAGATTAAGGGAGCCACTGAGCGATCGCTGAATTAGAAGGCCAGAGAGTAGGACACCAAAGTGGCTAATGCGAAGCGTTGCAGTTGAACTCCATGTATAGGAGGCTGAAGGTAAACAAAAAGGAAAATTAAAGACTTCAAGGAAACCAATAACCCCCCCCAACAATATCACAGCTGAAGATCAAGCAGGTGTGTAGACTAGCCGAATTGGAGGTGCCAGCAATCTAAAAGCAGGTAAATAACCATGACTAAGCTAACAAAAAATCAGCAATACCAAGGACAAGAGTTGTGCATGATGCAAAATACTGTATTAAAATATCCTGGAGAAGCTTCCTGCACAAGTGATGGACAGCAGATGCTGAAAGCTTTTAGAGTTAGCAGGAACTTCTAGAGTTTGGATGAAAAAGGGAGAGACAACAAGAAGTGATCATGTAACTACAGTTGCGCTTCACGCATCTGAAAAAGAACACACCAGGAGAAACACACAACCTATTCAACCAGGCTTATAAATGAGAACAAATAGCAGAGACTGGGGCACAGAGCAGTAACAGTAATGTCCTAAAGGAAGAGACACAGGAAGGGTGCCAGCAGGAGAAAGGACCTCTTCTGCTGAGTGGGCTTTGGCAGAGGAGAACAAAGACGTATGCAAAAGCACTTGCAGAGGAATGGGCCAGATTTAGGTCAAAGCAAAGAACAGATCAATTTTTTGCTTTTGGATAAATGCAAAAGAAGAATACATTTAACAGCATCCTAGACTCTTAAAATGATATGACAAGTTTTGAGAATGCACAGTCCTCCAGAAATCCACAGTCAAATGCAGGAGTTCAAGAGGAGACAAGATGCAAGGGAATATTTCAGACACCTCATAGGTGATGAGAACATCCACCATTAAAAGATTTGTATAGTTTAGCAGGGAAATAGCAGAAATTTTTAATACTGAGAAGTAAACAAGGGGAGAGTCACAGCACACAAATGTATGTAGGTCTGCACATGACAATAACCTCATAGCACTGATGGATGTACAGAAAATTATGAGTAAAGCAGAAGAACTGAACTGAGGACCAGCATGACAAAAAAAAAACCCAAACCACCAAAATAAATGCCTTCACTGCAAGACAAAGGGCAGAAAAATTAAAAATCTGAGGCAAATTTACTGCTAAGTGGAAAAAAACCTCTTGCTTATGTTGAAGAAAACAAATACTGACACAGACATAAAAGAAAAAAAACACCAAACACATCAGCATTCAGAAAACAATGCAGTATCTAGAAGGCTGAATAAATTTAGAAGAGAAAAGGCAGCTCTTAGGTCTGTGCTTCCCCATGGACCAAAGTTACACTGCGTGAGAAATACTGATAAACGCAGGCTGAGCGCCAAAACGAACTCTGGGCTCGGGGTGGATATCAAGAGATTCAGAGAAAGATTTTGCAATAACAAAACAGAAAATTAAAACCAAGAAGGCTACAGTTGTTCTCGGGACCTACATTAACACTCTACAACAGAAGATAAGAAATAGCAATATTTAAAAAACAAAGGGAAAAATGAAGGTATGTGAGATAGAAACAGCAGGAGAGAATCAGAGGGCTTAAAAGAGAAACGTATGCTTGATACGGGCATAATACAAAGCAGCAAGAAGACCTGCTTTATAAGCACTGCACTAAGAGAGCAAAGCAGTACCATGGTGTTACCAAGCTGCCAGGAAAGGTGCCGCTGCCTAATCTATTGCCCAAGTACACAAACCAAAAGATCTAGATAAATAATTGCAGTTGGTAGCTCACTCTACATCCTCATATTTTCTCTGCAAGAGAGAGAGAAAACTTGCTCTGCGGAAGTATTTTTACATTGAGAGTGGTAAATGGTTTTCAGGATTCTGACTTTTTATATTGATATAAAAACATCCAAAGGCTCAACAAAATTCTTCTGAGCCTTTCTGAGCTCCCACGAGGTCCCAGAGCAGCTTGTCGTTCTGCCCCCTCCACGGTAAAACCCAACGCGCACCAAACGGCCGGAGCAAAGCCCGTGTTTTGCAAGTCATACGAGTGCCAGGCGGATCTCCCGGCACCCCGGAGGCGCCAGTGGAGACCCGGAACACCCCACCGGCCCGAGCAGCGCCGGACTCGGGGTGCCCCATTCCCCCAACCCCCCGTTCCAGCCGCCTTCTGCCGCTTTTGCGAGCTCCGAAATCAGCCCGGCTTTTACCGGCTCCGAGGCCTTCCATGCGCAGCACCAGGAGCCCCCGGCGTGCCAGCGGCCCGGCCGGGCACAAGGCAAGTGGGGCTGGACCGCGGCCACCCGCCTGTTATCACCGGTTGCCCTCCCTGGGGACTACGGGTGACCCGCGGGGGAGGGGGAGTACGGGTCCCCCAGAAGCCAGGGCAGGACCTGCCTAAATCAGCGGCGCCCGCGGGAGCGCGGGCCGCTGCCTCAGGCCGGCGGGGCTCCGCTGGCCCGGCCCCCGGCCCCGCACCGGGCGGCCTCCCAGCCCTCACGCCGCCCGGGACCCTGCCCTGGCGGCACACGTGGCTACCATGGAAGCGGAGGGCGGGCTACGGGCGAGCACCGCGCCCTTTCCTCCTTAACCCAAGGCCAGCCTCCGGCGCACCGGGCCCACCGGAGCCCGGCGCTGCCC
>VYXH01005405.1:415415-438214 GCA_013397275.1 Burhinus bistriatus
CCCAACCCCCACATGTCTTTGGTCCTTTCCTTCCTTCTCCCCCTCCCCATTGTTTGGGATTTTTTGTTGGGTTTTTTTGTTTGCTTGTTTTGGGGTTTTTTTTATTATTATTGAGGTCATGAAATACCATAGCTAAAGTGAGAAAGAGAACATAAAGGCAAAACAGCATATTACTTCTAATCTTTTGCTTTTGTCTTCTTATTGAAAAGTAAATGTTCTTGTTCGTTTGTTTTTTTTTTTTTAACTGCATATTGGCTGTTTTTAAAATACCTGTTTGAAATGGTGTTTGAATTACGCTGTCTGTTATTCTTCTTGAAGTATTAGCTACTTTCTCCCTTGCTGATAACTGCAGGATGAGATTAAATACATCTATGCAGATGCACTGACTTTATTCTGGGAAGTCAGTGCCCATGGAGACTTAGCTCCTTTGGGTAATACAGACTTTTAGGCAGTACTAAGAGTGGGACGCTTTGGCTTTGCTATTAAATGCCAAGTTTTCATGAGGATGTGCTAGAAAATAATACAGGGTGCTTTTTCTCTCTGATCAGTGCCATTCAAGGGAGGTTGGAATGATTTGAAGATTTTTGTGCTAAGCTAAATGTTGGGGGTTTTTGAGGTTTACTGAATCTGTGCAGAACCTGATGGTTTCTTTGCCTCCTAATGAAAACCATTGCTTTTAAGTCATCAATGAACAAAGCACAAGTTCTTAAGGATGCTTTAGTACAAATGAAAGAGTTTATGGACACAAGGAGGTGACCAAACCCAGTCAGCAAATAAAGCTGAATAGTGCAAATGCTACAAAGATCTGTGTTACCTTGTATTAGTTAATGATTTAAAACTCAGAGCGTGTGCCCTATGAAGAGCATCTAAGTTACCGCAGTAATGTGTTTGTGAAAAAGCAATGCTGATGCATTTTTTTTTACTGCAGAAATAGGCTGTAGTTAGTTGATGGATTTTGAATATTTTCTTGATTTGTTGGATCTAATAATGGGATGTTCGTGGGATATATTTAGTTTCGGTGATGGTTGCTTGCGGGTCTGGCTGATGCAGGGATGTGCAGTCTAAGATTGTGCTGTGGAAGCAGCTGACAGCTCTAGTTAGGTCACATACATCTGGGGTGAACCATACCAGCCCAGAGGGAATCTTACGCTGTCTTGAGTTAGCCACATAACACACTGATCCCTGAATTTACTAAGCAGGGCCTGTTCAAGACTCACAGACCATCTAACCTCGGTCTTTGCAGTCTTAGTAGTATCGTCTGGCTCTGCATCTGAAGTCTTGCTGTAAATTAAATTGTAGAGCTTAATGCTGATGGGGTGGAGGGAGGGCAAATGTTTTATAGTTGCCTCATCTCCTGAGAAACTGAGAAGTTTTGCCCATTCAGTTTCCTTTTGTAAATTTCTATTTTTTTTTATTTAACCATAATATTTCAAGCAACCTCAGAGCAATGACCCATCTGTATTTGAAAATTTTGGTGGTGTTCTTTTAAAATGCAAAAGGTGTTTTTGCATCTGCAGGTTGTTACTAATGGTTTATCACTACAGTGACAAAAAACAGTGGGTACTAGGTAAACGTGCTGGATCTATAGCGTACTGTTCGAATGCTCTTCCAAACTAATAAGAGGAATGTCAAACCCAGTGGGTTTGATTATTTGTCTTTTTCCTGGTACAACATCCAATAAGCTACCCAGAGGCATTAATTTCATGGTAAAACCTACGTCAATATTCAAGTACAGAGCTTTTTTTCTTTCTTTTTCCCCTCACATTTTAGGTTGACAAATCATGAAATCTTATAGCTTAAGGATAAATATGCTTTGGAATATTTTAATGCGCTCTCAAGCATAAGAAATTCATATGCATGGATGCATAGGAATTTTGCTTCCTCCTTATCCTATCCAGACCCCACTGGTCTGACCGTGTTTAAAGATTTACAGAGGTTTTTTTTTAAGCCAGTTCCAAGAAGTGCTCGAGAACAACATCTTCTTCTCTTAAATCCTATGTAAATGTAGGAAAAATCCCCCTCCAGTAAGGAAGCTTTACTGTAGGACAGCTTTTTTTAATGCAGTTAATATTTAGGATTGAGAGGTTTATTTCTAATGCAGTCTTCCTGAGAGGGGACATTTCTTGGCTAGGTATACTGTTAACATTTGCTAATGGCAGCAGTATGTGTAAAATCTCTGTTAAAAATGTGCTGTATCTCTGGTAGTTGAGGAACATTAGGAGAATGGGATCCTGGGTGGAAGTGAAAAGCCTGTAATTCGGTATCTTTTAAAAGAAAAGTCTTTGGGTTCCTTAGCCAGGCTTTTGTAGTGCAGTGTTAGAACATAACAAGGTAATGAACCTAAATGTGGAAGTTGAACAGTGCAGTGTGTGGAATCGTGTGTTGCAACATCAAACCATGTTTGACACAATGAGCTTTCAGATTGCTTCTGATAGCCACAGGATGGCACTCCTGTGACATCTTAAACAACAAATAGAATTGAATAGTCTGGTTTTAACTGAGAAGACTTTCAGTTGAGCTAGGGAGCAGTCTGAGTTCCTGCTGTATCGTTAGGAAAATCAAATAAGGAATGGCATCTGAACACTCCTTATTGTAAAGTGATTGGAGACTTTGAGTGTGTCACTTCAAAGGAAGGTGAAAGAGTTCTTGATTTGCAGGTGTTCAGTGGGGAAAAAAAACCCATGGCTTCAAAATTATGGTGCATCAGTATGAAATTCACTCTCCAGTATTTGGCTGCAGTAACTGGGGCAGGTTTCACAGGGTGAAACTCCAGCTTGTGGTTACATCACCTGGTCAGTGGAATTGTAGTCAGAAGAAACTGGTAGAAAGCTAGATTTAGGGTTATAAACAAATACCCTTTTAAATTAGGTTGATTTGCCTTTGCTATGTGCAGTTTAAAAGTTTTGCAGAAGCTTTTTTGACTCTACTGGCACCTCATTAACAAACAAGATCTTTGACGGACATTGCTTCATCAGATGCAGCTGGACATCAACTGTTATCAGGGAAGAGACTAGATCCTGCCACAGAAGGAGACGACTAAAGTGCGTGTGCAGAGTGAGTGTGCCTTAGTAACAGACCAAGCTCCTTCTTACCCTGTCTGAGAACCTGCTTAAGCTTCTCCACCTCATCATAGGTTTCAGCTGCATCCCACCTTGCCAACGCTCTTTTAAGCTACTTAGTTTTTCTGTGCAGTCACAGTCTTTTTGGGTGAATCTTGGACCACATGGACCCTTAATCAGATCTGTCTCCTTCCTCTTGGAGTTGATGTTCAAACTGGCAGTAATAGCCTTGTGGCCCTTACAGAGAGATGAGCTGAAAAGTTAGTGATAAATACCAAAACAAAATTGAACTGTGGTGCTTTGGTAGGCTGAAGTCTGCTGGGCTCAGCAAAAGGAGAGTTTGAGGAGTGGAAGTGAGGCCACTTATTGCTACTTAGTTTTTTTGGTAAGGATTAGGGGTTAAAGCAGCAAATTTGAATTACAAATGTGTTGATCTCCCTAGAAAGGGGAAGGACTGCATTGCCTTTTATTTATTATTATTTACTTTTGGTCCAGTCTGACCTTTTTGCTTTTCTAAGACCTCTAGGAAAAGGCAGGACAATGGATATGCATATGGTTGTGGGATGTGTTGTGTGTTGCACCTTTCTGACTTTAGAAAAGCAGCTCCTAGTCTGCTGCCTGGACGTCTTTAGAGGGAGTGCTGGTATTGATGCATGAGGGAGCTCCGAACCCCGAGGGTGAAGTCTTTTCTGTCTTGGCCGAAGGTGCCAGCTAAATGTCATTACAAATAAGATTATTTTGATAGAATATGTGAATGAACTTTGGTCGCTGCTGTCAGCAGAGCTGGCTAAATATATCCGAGAGGAAGTGTCTGTTCTCTGCATTCCTTCCTGGTTGATCCTTAACCCTTAATTCACAGCACTCTCACCAAAGTGGGAGTCAGTATGGACCCAAAGAAGGAAACTGAGAAGAAATTGCCCATGAAGTCAGTGGAAAACAAGAACAAATTCTCTCAGGCAAAGCTGTTGGCAGGAGCTGTGAAACACAGAAGGTTAGTTTCACACCTCTATAAATTCATGAGGAACGGAACCCAGTTAGCAGTGTAAAGGGAGGCAGTCCAAAACTGCCTCCAGAGAGTGAAGTGTAAACCTTAGCCCTAAAGAAAAAAGGGGGGAGGTATAAGAAAAGACCAGCCTTGTTTCTATAGGCTCTCACAAACTGTGGGAAAAACATGAAGCAATTCAAATAGATAAGTGTGTGTAAAGCAAGTGGGTAGGCTCTTCATTCTAGACTGCCAGGCTTGGGCAATCCTGCTTGGGGATCTAGAGAGAATCTATTTTACATCTCTATTTGTAGATATCAGTGTCACCTCACTCCTGTAATTTCATTCAGGTTTGCATAATTTTATCAGCTGGTTTTATCTGTGTCTAAAATGGATTGTTTTAATTGCTGCTAAGGGCAGCATGGGGGACACATAGGTTACAAGACCAATTTGATGCAGAGGGCATCAGGCAAACTTCCCTTGTTCCTCACTGATTTGTGCTGATAGTTCAACACCCTATCCATCCCAGGGAGGTGGCAGCTGGGTTTGTGATCTCTTTGCTGTTTTGATCTTGGCCTGCAAACGCAGCTGCTGGTGTGCTGTAGGTTATGGAGAAACTAGGCATGTGGGACAGACTTATTTCCCACAGATGGGTCGTTTAATACTTCAGATTATTACTGACATCTAGAAGTTCAGTCAGTGTTTTTGAATCTGTCCCAGAGAATGAGAGATTGTTTTAGAAGCTTATCTTGTAGGGTGATGTTTAGCTCCCAGTACAGCAGTAATTGCATGTCTGGAAACTGAAGTGAGCGCTTTCACCACCTAATGTGGGGGGGGTTGGGTAGTTGTTTGGGTTTTTGGAGGGCAGAGAAGAGAAATCCTGAACTGATAACAAGCAGCCACCAATGGTTTTTTTTCGTGTAACTGCTAGTACTTAACCCAGTAGGATGTAGAAAAGGAGCTGGCATGTGCTTAATGGCACATCTAAGGTCTGCAGATGGCATCTATTTGAAGAGAGCATGTTAACTGACATGTCAGTGCCATCACAGACTTGCTTTGCAGTCTTGTATTTTTGCCGTCTTATCTTTTGTTGCAAACTGGCCAAAATCAAATGTAGCGTGAGCTCAACATCTGGTTTCTGAGCTTTGTAGTTTCCTGTAAAGGCTATATTACTATTAAAACCTCCCTGCACAGAATAACCTTTCGTCTGTACTGCATGTTCTGACAGAGCCAGAAAAGAGTTAATGCATAAAAATGCTCATACTTCATCACTTTAGTTCATCACAGCTGAAGCAGGGATGCATTTGTTTATGTGTATGGCTTAGGACTGGGAACATGCAAGAGCGAGAAAAAGAAACTGAGCAGTGACAAGGAAGAGCTATAGAGGTTCTGAAGCAGCAGAAGTCCAACTAATGCTCCTTTCCCCCCAACACCACTTTGGACCCAAAAAGGACCCCTCTCTCTTTAAGTTCAGACACTGCAGCTGTGTGTGGAGTGCTGCAAAACCTGCTGGGTGGAAGATTTCTAGATGTTTTAGAACAGGCTCTCTAGGTGTTTGAAGGAGGGGAAGGAAACCCTGGAAGGGGAAAGACGCGGATGTTGCACCAGCAAGCATGGTAATCATCCGCTTGTGCAAGCCTGTGGTTGTGTGGGGTGGCTGAAGCTCAAGTAGTCATTCCTGATCTCCTGTGGGTACTCCCAGCTGAAGAGGCCGCTCTGGGTTGCTGTGCAAGAGGTCTGACTTGGACTCCCAGAGGCGTGTTTCTGTTTCCCAGGTTAACAGTTGATGCTTGTGGTGTAGGTATTGACTCTTTCTAGGATCCTGCATGTTCCCCGAGGAGCCTCAGTTAACAGCAGTTAGAAGTGCTGATGGTCATCAGGGGACCCTGCTGGCATTCACTGTAGCATTTGAGGCAAAGATGTGACTTTAACTTCACAGTAATTAAGTGGTTGCTTATGAAGAACAAGATGCTTTCTTATTTTTTCCACAGTTCAGATGGTGGTAACAGTGTGAAGAGGTTGAAACTAGATACTGATCATGATGAAAAGAATCAAGGTACGTCCTGATTTCTGCATGTGGGAAGCTGTCTGTCTCTCACCTGAACAGCAACTGACTTGGTGTTAAATCTGATAGAGGATTTGCTTTTCTCTCCTTCATTATGCAAGACAGCACAGACTGCAGTTCGCATGTTCTCTCTTAAAGCAGTAGGTATAGTAACTATAGGTGCTGACAGCCTTCATAGAAAATAGGGCTGGATGACCTCTTACAGGTCATCAGTCTGTCCGCTGCCTAAACCATTCCTGACAGGTGTTTGTCTAAGCTGCTCTTAAATCTCCACAGATAGAGATTGTGCACCCTCCTTAGGCAGTTTGTTCTAATGCTTAACTGATTTTACCCTTAAAGAGTTTTACTTTAATAGGGGTTTCCTTAGCTGCATTTCGAGCCTAGTGCTTGTTCTGTCGGCAAGGGACATGGAGAAGAGATCATCCCTTTCCTCTTCACAGCAGCATTTGATATATTTGTATGCCTCCACTATTAGCTTTTCCTGCTATGAAGTGATCTTGTCCATCCGGAAACCAATTTGTTTCAGAAAATTATGGGGAACTAGAAGAAAAATTAAGTTGCATTTCAGTCTTAGCTGTCAGGGCTGCAATCGACTTGCTGTCAAGATACTCTGACACAAATAGGGTGAGCTGCAATTGTGTAATGACAACCCAAGGCGCTTCCTGAATCTCCTTCTGTTCAGTAAACTTTCAGAACACTGGAAATAATTAGCTGTGGAAGAGGGGAGACGTTGACTAGCAGAGCAGTGGAATAAAACTTCTTCCCAACTATGCTGTCATATCACAAAAAATTATTCAATTACACAAAGCAGAGCTATTTATTCTTATTTAGTGCGTTCGGTACTTGACAAGCATCAAACTTGACAACTTCAGAATAAAAATCTGTAATGCCATAGAGCTGGGTTTAAACAAGTGATGGGGGGGGTGGAAATCCCCTGAGGTAGCAAGTCCTTCCTGTCAGAATAGTTTTAGTGCAGCATAAAGCTGCCTTATGCTTTAATGAAATCCTGCGGTCATCCACTGCTGATGTGGCAATAGCAGGTGAATGACATGCGGCAGTTCCGGGGCTGATTAAAAGCCCTTTCCTGCACTCTCATTTTTGACTGAGGTACCTCTCTTTCAGAAAAACCATCCTGTGTTCCCCTGGGGAGCAGCTCAGTGGGAGGCTCCACAGTCCACTGTCCCTCAGCAGCCGTGTGCATTGGGATCCTGCCTGGCCTGGGCGCCTACTCGGGAAGCAGTGATTCGGAGTCCAGCTCGGATAGTGAAGGCACTATTAATTCCACTGGAAAGATCGTCTCTTCTGTCTTTCGTAGCAGCAGTTTCTTTGATGGTCCATAATGAAATCCCTCCGTGTATAATGTAGTGCAGAGTATCTTCCAAAGCCCTGATGGATGCTTGATGCATCCTTCTGCCCCAAATATAATCTTTCTAGCTAATCTCTCAACTTTAATACACTCAGATACTCATAAAATAATTCATTATGTCTTCCCCCCCCCCGCTTTCCATTTCTGGGGTGCATACTGAGCCTAGAAGAAAGGCTGCCATCCTAAACCAGAAGGCACACCTAGTAATGTAATGAAGGTCTGAGGGTACAGAGGAGAGAGCTTTATCTTTTAAAATTCTTACAGAAGAAAAGAATTCTGGTGATCTAAGAAGTTTATACAAGACTAACAGGCAAAAAATACTCACTTGAAGCAGTGAAGTCTTGTAGAAACAGCCATGTGTTCTGTTTTAAAATGTCATTTTTATTCTGTATTTGAGAAATGGGGGCAGAACAAAAATCAAGCAGATGGTGAAGTGTAGATTGCCATGACACTGTAAAGAAGTTTTAGTGTTACATGATTAAAGACATTCTGAATGCATTTTTTATTATTATTATTTTAATCTCAGCTCGTGCCATTCATAATTGTTCCCATTCCATTAAGCAATTTCTGCTGTACCCAACCAGCCCCTTCCTCAAACTGCCATCCGGGAGAAGTGCAAGCCAGCCTCCTACAATTGCAGAGATGGTGATGGAAAACTCTTGTTTTGAGTGAGTTCAGAGGAACTGCAGTTGGCTGTTCTGCTCAAAGCCATTGCTACTGTACTGGCACTTGATGGCAGCTTTTCTGCCGCAGTGTCCTGAAGAGCGTGAATCCAGAGTGGGTGGGATACCCCGGTTCAGCCAAACCTCTTTGTGGAGAAGCTGGAAAACTCCACTGTCCTTTGCAGTGGTTTTGAAGTTGTATTGGATTTGAGAATCTTCACATGGGCATGTTTATAGATGGTGTGGACCAGGGAGCCAGGCATGAGCAAGAGGAGAACATGTCTTATGAGGAGCGGCTGAAGGAATTGGGATTGTTTAGTCTGGAGGAGAGAAGGTTGAGGAGAGACGTTATTCTCTCTACAACTACCTGAAAGGAGTTTGTAGTGAGATGGGCGCTGTTCTCTTCTCCCAAGTAACTAGCAATAGGACAAGAGGAAACAGGTTCAAGTTGTGCCAGAGGAGGTTTAGGCTGGACATTAGGAAAAATTTTTCACGGAAAGAGTTATCAAGCATTGGAACAGGCTGCCCAGGGAGGTGGTTGAGTCACCATCCCCAGAGGTGTTTAAAAGTCATGTAGATGTGGTGCTTAGAGACATGGTTTAGTGGCAGACCTGGTAAAGTAGGGTCAACGGTTGGACTAGATGGTCTTAAAGGTCTTTTCCAACCTAAATGATTCTGTGATTCTATAGGTAGGCTGTGAAAGCTGAGCACTCATCCTTTTCATCTGTGTGCAAACAGCGCTAATGGGAGGTCAGTGGGTTGGAACAGCTCAGCTCGACCACTCGGAGTTGGAAATGCGTTTGCAACTCTCCTTCACAGCAGTCCTGCTCTACATGCTACACTCCGAAGTGTATGCACTTCTGAGAAAACAGCCGATACGCACGCACCAAAGGGCAGTTACCTGAACATGACGCTAAGCAACTTGGAAGAGAGCAGCTGGGTTAAAAGCAGTGAAACCTGAAGGCCTTTAGTAGGATTCATGCCTTAGCTTGAGTGTTGGACCTGCCCAAAGGAAACAGGGAGCTGAAGCTATCCTTAGCCAAATACCCTTTCTGTTTGCACAACCCTGTTCCACAGTCAGATCCTTACAAACACACCGTAATTCCTCCTGTCCTCTTCTGGCCTGCCTGGCACCTCTTTTGTGTTTGCTCCAGAGTTGCTCCTGCCTCTTCTCTAGCTACTCTAATTATGGTGCTTTCAGGTAGAAAATAGTTAAGATCTCTTGCTGCCTCCCTAATGCTTTGCTTTTGATGACTTTCATCATACTCAGCTATGGAGTGAAATGGAAGTGGTGCACAAAAAAATGTCTGTTTTTTCTTGAAAGTTGCCTTAAGCAGTTGGAGTGAGAGATGTAGGTGTCTTTCCCTGGCATTAAGCAAGATCAATAATCCTTCTTTAGAGTCAGAACAGCCTGACCTGGCTGTAAGCACACTGGGACTATTTTCCTGAGTGATATTTAGGGCAACTACTGTCAAAATGGCTGATTTAGACAGAAATTTACAGTGGGATTTGGCAGCCAGTTGTGGGCAGATGTGGTGGTGGTGGTTATGTTGGACCCTGCGTAGCCAGGAGGAGATGTAATTTGGTAAAAGCAGCCGTGAGAGTCCCCTGCCTTCCTCTTCCCAGAAGAGCAGGAATGGGGCCCTTGTGTGAGCTAAAGGCGTTCCTCAAGCCTTTGAGTCCGAGTCACCTCTGCTGTTCTCATGGCCTGGCCGCTGTAAACAAACTGCAGAGCTGTCCCAGCTTGTCATTCCATCCGTTGGTCCCGTTTACCTTCTTATAGTCAAAAGTCATCTGACATTAAAATACTTAAGTAAGTGCAGTAAGAGACATGCTGGGACATGAGTGCAAGGGATGGAGGATAAATCAGACCTTCTGGAAACAGCAGCTGTGGCAGTAACCTTGCCCTGGGGCCGACATGCTGGAGAAGAACGGCTGGCTCCAGCAACTCTGTCATTCAGTGGTGGATTTAGATTGTTGTTGGGTTGGTTTTTTTGTTGGGTTTTTTGGTTGTTGTTTGGGTTTGTTTTTTTTTTTTTTAAGCCTGTTCTCTCTTTGCCATGTGCTTCATCCCCTCCCCAGGGACAGCTTCATAAACCGCTTGTTGTCTGTGCTAGCTGTTAAAGCCTCAGAGAGGTGTTAAAAAAAACCAAACCCCCACAAACACTCTACTAGCAGAAGAGCTTACTAGCTAGTGCAGCTGCATGTGAGGTTCTCTTATGGAAAGAAAAAAAAATAAAAATCATCTTTTTCCAGAGCCACAGGCTTTGATCTGGAAGCTGAGCTGTATACAGCATTATTTTCAAATGAGCCACCCTTCAAAGGCTGCTACTCCGTTCGGAAATGGGTGGTGTTGGTTGGTTTCTTTTCCTTTCCAGGGGGCTTTGCAAGGCAAATGTTTCATGGAGCAGTCCCACCTCTCCCAAGGGATGGCGCCTCACCCAGCACCGTGCTTGGAGCTGACTCGAGGCCTCACCGTCAGCTTTGGCTTTGTGCTTTGGCTGAGCCACAGGGCAGCCTGCGTGCTGGTGACGTGGTGGCAGCAGTGACAACCATGCATTCGCTAGCGGTGGTCAGTGGCAATGAGCACAGCCAGTGGCACACGCATGTGCAAATTGGCTCCAGGCTTTACACGGAGACACCAACCTCCCACGGCAAGCGCTTTCACTAATGGAGAGAAGGAAGGTCAATTCTACTTGAGTTTGGAGTAAGGCTGGTGATCCCTGCGATATATTCAACCTTCTACCTGCCAACTTCAAAAGACCTTAATCTAGTTAACAACAGAAGAAAGCAGCAATTAGTGCTGAAGATAGTATGCTGATGATGAGCAGCTCAAAGGAGCTGCTGGAGAGCAGGAATTCATTACCCAGCCCGTCTCCTCCCAGGCAGCAAGGAGCTTTTGTTACTCAGACTTGGAAAAATTTCTAGAGGTGAAGCAGCAGTGGACCGTGAAACTCCCTTTGCCAGTTTGTTGTGGGTTCACCGGTGTTTTTGCAAGCACGCAAGTGCGTGCGCTCACACCGGCCCTGTGCCCTCGGCTTAGGCAGGGGCTGAGAGCTGAAAGGGTGGTCAGAGTGAGGACATGCTCCCCTCCCCAGGATATCCGTATTCCCCTCCACCTTCAGCGAATCACCCTCTGGCACGCTGCTGTTGGGGCTGATCCCAGGGCACAGCGAGCAGAGAGGCCCAGTGCAGGGTGAGTGCTGGGGGACCCAGACAGCCCACCTGGGGCACCACTGGCCACGCTGCCAGCACTTCCCATCTAGGAGGCCCTTGTTTTAAATGTCCAAGTTTCTTTATTAACCTGAGTATAACAAATATAACATGTACACAGTATAAAAATGAACATAGAGCGTGACAGAGGTACAGGTACAACACAGATACATGAACTATACAATGACCGGTTCATTGAATGATAATAATATATTAAGCATTTCATTGCTTGGAAAAAGCAAGTTTTGACTGTAAAAATTGTATCCTGTTCCACTGAAATTATACAAAGTACATTCAATACTGAAAAGTGACTCAACAGAGCAGGACCAGGGCGTGGCCTGGCCACTTAGTGTTACCTCGGGCTGGGACTGTACAAAATGAATCCAGACGCTTTTCTGGGATGAGTTTTAAGAACTTAGCAATTAAATTAAGAAGTACAAAGTGTTTCGGGGAGGGTATTCTTCTCTTAAAAGCATGTGGAACATGCGCTTTTGGTAGGACCAACAGGCTTCGGCAACATGCAGAGGGCGCAGCCTGGCACAGCTCTACGCGGGCTCCGAGTTGATGGGCGGCAGGTTTTGGTGCTTGAAGTACTGCACGACCTGCTGGGGCAGCTCTGCCAGCACAGCTTTGGCCAGGGTCTCCTTGGGGGCCTGCAGGCAAAAGGGAACAAACACTGGTGTAAGAACGGCCATAGGGGACCGACCGAGCAACTGGGACTGGGCTGTCCCCAACTCCAGACCATGGCATTTCATTTAATACCCCCTAGAGTCCACTGGCAGCCAGTGGGATACACCTGGGATTATATTCTGTACTCTACCTCCCCTGCAGGAGATAATTCACTGGTAGGGAGGAATAAAACATGCTGAGTAGGTTAGAAAAACCAGGTACTGAGTAACAGCAGGTGACATAGAAATACACTGATTAGTTGCAAAAAGAGGGAAGATAAGCACAGGCTGATTTTCTGCATCCTCTGGCAATCCTGTGCCAGCAACAGTGTCCGACCCAGGGCTGACTCCTGGCCGATCGAGATGGGCAGAGAACTGCATCTCGTTTTGGCTTTTTTTTTTTTTCTTGCTTCAGCTTTCTTCCAGCACACAACAGTGGGTCGGGCAGTGGGCAGCAGGATGCCATCCCACAGAGGGGACACGTGCAGGGCCAGTGCCAGCAGCACCCCTTTCTACAGGCGCTGGGAGGGGATCAGGGGGGCTTGGGGCTCAGCGCCAGGGCTGGGGTGATTCAGCATTAAGCCCTCAGCACGTGGGTGTCGGATGAGGCCTGAGTGGGGGACACCAGCATGGGACCATGGCAAGGGATGCAAGCCCAGTGCCACCCCAGCTCGCTGCTATGACCCTGCTATAATTAATTGGTTTTTTGACGAGGGGTGGTGGAGACGGGGATGCTCAGATGGAGCACGCTATAGAGATGCGGCTGCAGCTCCGATTTGCGTGGTCCATGCCAGCATCGCTGAGGGTTGTGGCATTTAGGAGCAGGGTGCCAGCCCTCTGCTTTTTGCCTTTAGCTGCCTCTAGCGGCGCTGCTCCACATCCAGGGTCATTTCCAGGCTTGAGACCCTGTTTCTGCCTGTGATCCCCTCCTCGCTGCCCGCACTTACATTGCGGAAATCCCGGAAGGGCACGAACTGGACGATGTCACGCACAGCCTCCTCGCCGGTGTAGGAGCGCAGCACACGGCTGTCCCCATCCAGGAATTCCATGGCGGCGAAGTCGGCATTGCCCACCCCCACGATGATGATGGACATGGGCAGCTTGGATGCCTGCACAACAGCATGTCTTGTCTCGTCCATGTCGCTGATCACCCCGTCTGTGATGATGAGGAGGATGAAGTATTGCTGCGGAGGGGAGGGCGGAGGGTCAGACCCAGTGGGATGTCGGGGCACCCTCACACTGCAGCCAGAGCCCGTGGGGTGTGAGCAGCCAGGATGCTCCACACGTTGGGGGGAGGCAGGTTCCCTGGGGATTTGGGAGCACGAGGTTCATTGCTTCCCAGGACAGGCAGCATCACCCCCCTTTAGCAGCACCCAGAAATTCCAGGTGCTCCTGATCTCCCTGGTTTTTGAAAGATAATAACCAAGCAACAAAACAACTCCCACCCCAGAATATTTTGCTGATTTACTGTACTTAATGATGGAAAAAAACCCCAAACCAACCTGTGCAGAGCTGTGTCACAGCCAGGAGGAGTTTGGGGACAGGACATGAGCCCAGCTGGGAAATGAAATCTCCCCCTATCCGCACAGAGCGGGGCGTGTTTTGGGGCTGCCCCCATCGACAGGTCCCTGCACCTATGGCGAGCATCTCCTGCATCCCAGCGCTGTGCTGTGGGGCTGGGGGACCCATCCCATGCTCAGGGCTGGTCCGTCTCCCATACAAAGCTGTGGGTCTCAGAGGCACCGAGGGGGGATGCAGAGGGTACCAGAAAGCTGGGGGGATGCCAGAGCAGCGGCATTGGCACCCAATCCCCTTCCTGCAGGGAAAGGAGGGTGACAGGGCTGGTCCACAGAGCTGGGGAAGGATGGACAGACAAACAGATGGTCCTGCTGGACCCAGTTCAGCAAATCTGGAGCATGCGCACACCCAAAAAGCCCATCTCCTTCGCCTCAGGGGAAAGTAATGGTTCAATTTTGGCACATTACACAGCTTGCATGTGCTGGAGAAATGATGAAAACAAGCACTTAAGCACATTAAAGCCCTTTGTTCCTCTTCTCGTTCTTTCCATTTCCTCTGAAAACCACTAGCGCAGACGTCCTGGAAAAGCAAGAGGGAACACAGCCCCAAGCCCATTTTCCTGGTCTTCCTCCAGCCCACATCTCCTGAAACCTTTCCCAAGTGTTGTCGTCCCTCGACACTCTCCGGTGCTAAACAACTCCCAAGTACAAACAAGACTGGGTCGAGCTTAAACCCAACGCAAGGTCGCAGGTGAGGAGGTTTTTTCCAAGCCCGGGCAGGCAGCCAGCCCCTTCCTGACCCCTTTGGATGCCTTAGCCCTGCCTGCAGAGCACTGCCCAGGGTTTAGTCTTTCCCTAAATCCGAACTTTTCAGAGCAAATTGTGGGGAGACATAGGTCTGAAGAGCAGGACCCCAACATCCGAGTCTGATGGGTAAGACCAGAAGAAGACCTGCATGCTCCTACGTGGTGGCCAGCACTGGTCATCACTGGAAACAGAAGTGACTGGGGCCTGACCCTGTCTGGGAACCGGTACAGGAGAAAGAGTAAAACCTGATGATTGGAACGACTTTAAGCTGATTCCACCCTTCCTCTCCATCCTGCCAGTATCTGTGAATAAACCAGTGCAAAACTGGCCTCTGTGCATGGTCAAAAAGATGAAGCTCATAAAGGACTATTGGACTATTTCCTTTTTTTCCTTTTTTTTTCTGTGAAATCTGTAAGAGGATGAGAGAAAAATGCTGGGAAGTATGCAGGAAAAGAGGGGGGAGCAGAGCTCATCAAATGTTTATCATGACATATTTCAGAGGCCAAGTGGAGTAAGAAATGATGCTGGGGATCAGGCTCAAAGCCTGGGGAGCATTGGGCACTGCAATGGGCACCACACGAGAGCATCGGCAGGAGATTCCTCAAGGAACGATGATAATTTTGGAGAAGTCAGTAAGTGGCAGCAGGGCAGGGGTGCTGGTGGTACCTCCAGCCATATTACCCAGCCAGGGTGCAAGCTCTGCTGAGCTGCAACCGGAGCTGCTGGGGCAGGGACCAGGCTTGCCCTTTGGCCAGGTCCCCCCGGGCTGGGGTCTCCATCGGCACACAAACCTGGCAGTACCTTCCCCCTTTCTTCTCTTTTTGTTGTTAAAATGGCCAATGTCTGAATCCACAGGGGCTTGGGGGATGATTCCTGATCGTTTGCTACCGATATCAGCAATTAGGCTCACATGCCTGAGCAGGACTTGAAGGGATGAGGCAGCATTAAGCAGCAGGCGGGAAGAAAAGGGGAGGTTTGGATGCAGGGACCCTGCTGGAAAGGTGTGTTTTAATTCCCCAAAGCTTATTAATCCTTCCCTAAGAGTCAAATCGTGTGTAATCTTTCTGTCTCTTCCTGCCCGACACGTTTTAGTCCTCCCATCCCTTAAGAGCCAACGGCTGCGGTGTTTGTGATCCACGTTGCCATGGAAAAACTATGAGGTTTTTTTTTGTTTTGTTTTATTTGAAATGTTGGGAGGAAGCGAGAGCAGGAGGAAGAGGAGGGCAGGTCCAGGTAGCTACTGAAGCCAGCAGCATCAGGGGTGGCTTTGCCGCAGGTGTTGAAGATGGGGCGGGAGAGGAGAAGATTCCTCATCAGTAACACTTTGTGCTTCCAAAAAAAAAAAGACAGAGCCAACCCAGGCTTGCCTCTGACGGCACTATTAGTGCCCATTATTTAAAATCTCCCTTGATTAAACTATTAGTGCCAACGGAGGGGTGCTATTTGCATATGATTAGCGCCTCTGCTCAGTGCGGAGCCTGTGGGCTTCTCCCTCCCCCACTGATGCCAAGAGAGAAAACGAAAAAATGAGGAGTGACCTGGATTTGTGCTGAATTAAACCAAATTCAGTAATTCCTTGTGCCCGGAGCTGGGAAGAGCAACAGCGCTCAAGGCAAGGCTGGAAAAGGTCCCTTTGGGGAGGAGGTTTCATGTGCTATCCAGCTCTGTTCCAGGCGGGAATCAGGGAAGCTTTTCGCCTGAGGCAGCTCCTGCCATGCACGATGCTAAGCTGCTCTTGGCCAGCAAAACCCAGGGGCCAGACCTGCTGTCCTCCGCAGGCAGCCTGCTGTCACAGGGACCCAACAGGCACCCAAGTGAGCTTCATCTTGCAGTCTTCAGATGCTCTTCATGCCCCTAAGAGGACGCCTCAGTCACCACCGGCAAGGCTGGACCCACGGCTGCAGCTCCTGGCACAGGTGGGCATCCCAGCATCCCTTCAACCACCAGCCCCACTCTCCAAAACCACGCTGGCACTGGCTCCCTGGTGGCCCAGTGCAAACAAGTGTGGTTGTACGAGGCCCCCATGCTAACGAGCAGCTTTTTGACATATGGATGTGAATGGTCTGGTGGACTAATTAATGGGGAATTCCAGGACTGCTGAGCGGCTGTAGCGGCCACGCAGGAACCCAAAGCCTGGCTCTGAGCCTGCTGCTTGTCCAAATGGCATGAAAAGCAACGATCAAACCGAGCCATCCCATAACCACTGCAATTCCCCCTCAAATATAAAAAGCTATTCGAAGGGGAATAGCAGAAAGATCTTCTCCTGGCAAAAGGTTCAGATTCGGCCATCAGCCACATCAGAAACATCATGCTTTACGGCACGAGCTTGCTCTCTCCTGCTGCTGTTGGCAAGGCTGGATGTGCACCCCTAGATCTCTCCAGGAGATCTTCACGGAGGAGAGGGAGATGCTTCCTCCAGCTGTTTGTTGTGTATTGATGGGAAATAAGCCAAAGGTTTGAAGTCATGCTCAACCTCTTCCCTGTTGCTCATGTTTCCTACCTGCACTTATGGCAGCAGCAGCACCGTCCTTGGTGCCCCCTGGGGACCCCAGGACTGTCTGGTCCGTCCTGCCCCAGGACAGTCCTGCAGCATGCAGGAGCAGGAGGCTGTTTTGAAAGCAAGGACCACGCTCCTCAGGACTCTCATTCCCCGCTCATCCATAATGACAGAGGTTGCCTCCTCAGAGCAAAGCCCCTTGGAGCTCAGCAGAGGATGTTTTAGGAAAAAAATGAGGAAAGAACTAAGTTATCCTTTCCCGTCCCTGCCAGCTGGTGGCTGGCACACATCAGGGACTCCTGAGCCCAACCTCACTCCAGCGCAACAGTGAACGGCCCTTGATAGTTGGGTCTGCCATGAGCACACCCCTTCCCTCTCCAGACCTTCACAGCCCTCAGCCCGGGCACCGTGCCAGGGCGGTCTCAGCTCCCTGACTCCAGTGTGCACTGGCCTGTTGGATACCCATCACCCAGCCATCCCTGGGGCACCTTGCAGGCCTTCCCTGTAAGAACTGGGGAGAAATCAATCACTTTTTCACCATTCATGATTTTATGCATCTCTGATACTCCCAATTGACTTCCCAGGCCAGATGGTGCCAGCCTTATTGCTTGGACAACTCTCTCGCTAACATTCCCAGGGCTGTTTGATAAGGGGACCAACATTTAAGACGGTGTTCAAAACATCTGTATAAATCCAAGGGATGCCCACCTCATGGCATCTTCCACCCTCATCTCAATACTCTCTCCAATGCTTCCCAGTTTTCCACAGCTGCAGTTTTGTTGACTGCTGTCAAGCTTTTGAGTTGTTTTTTTCCTCCCTAAGAAGCATCTGCAATGACTCTATGTTCTCTGTCTGAAGTGATGACAACAACTGAGAGCCCACAGCTGCAGGGACCCCAGGGATGGTCTGGATGGGAAGACCCTGCCTCCCTGCCCACAGCGACAGAATCAAGCTCAAGCTTTGCCTTCCCCTGCCCAAAGCCATTGGGATTGCCATCACATCATGGGATCTTAGGGACTTACGGATGCAGCCTCCTGTTGGGTGGCCTGAGCTGCAAAGCGGGCCACGTGGTTGATGATGGGCGAGAAGTTGGTGGGTCCGTAGAAGCGGATGTGGGGCAGGCAGGCCGAATACGCTTGGACAATGCCCTCCACACCTTCAGGGAAAGCACAAGAGCCACAATGTATTACAATGCACCACAGCTCAGGCCCACCACCAGTCCATCATTAGCTAATGGGAGCTGAAGTTAGACCTATTTCCCCGCTGCCTCCCAAACTCATCCACCTCCACAAGTTTCATCCACCTCCACTCAAATTTTCTAATACCAGGGCTTTGCTCACTTTGTAGTGGGTTCTCAGACCTTCTGGGGTAAGAAAGCCCTTGTAGTGCCCACAGTCAAAGGCGGCTTTTCTTGGGTTTCTGCAAAAATCTCAGAATCAGCCAAAGAGGAGGAGCAAAAGGAAACGTAACTGCTAGTCTCTGAGCATAACCAAAAACCAGACAGACGTGGAGCAGACATAGCAGAGGGAAGCAAAACAACCCCAGAAGCACCCTCTGAGCTCCCAAAGTGTGTTTGGGACCCACAGGTCATTGGAGACCCTTCTGCTTCTGCCACACCAGAACAGGCTAAATGGCTGCTCTCCTGAAAGGATGCATGCGTGTGTAATTAAAAAATGACCAATTCCACGATTAATCATCTGATAGCCAGTTCTTTGGGCAGGATCTGTCACTGATAAGAGCTGCAGGATGGTGGCTTCTCCATCCCATAACACCTGCAATAAATCAGGTCCAATGAATGCTTTATGGCTACCAGACAGGGACTGAATGAAGCAAAGGCAGCAGAAAAGCAGATGTTCACAGCCAGCTTTCCTGAACCAGTGAGCAATGTCTGGAGGCTGCCCAAGCCCCTCTTTTGCTGGGTTAAGGCAGAGGTCAAACCAGACAAGTTTTGGAGTCCACAATAGCCCTTACCACTTAGATTTGAGCAGTTCTTCAGCCATGACTGTGGCCAGCTCTCAGTTGCTAAATAAAGCATGAAGTCTGCATTCTCCATCTGCTAAACAGGCCTAGTGTTTCTTGCAGGCTTGCTGGAGGAGCAGACGGCTAGTAGGACACACCAGACATCAGAGCGAAGGCGGATTTTAGGCTGTCTGAATCCAGTTGCATTTTACCCTGGGCCTTCCTACACACTCCCAAATTTTCTCTGCTTTCCTCTGAGTGCACCCTTAGCATGTGCTCTGCTTCACCGTTAATGTCTGTCTCTGAATGGACATTGAAAAATCCCCGAGATGTTATTGGAGAAATGCAGAGGGAAGGACAGAAGACACTGAAGGCATCTAAGGAGTCCTAAAGACCTGGCAGATCCTTACCTGAACAGAACGGGTTCGTGGGATTGAAGTTAATGGCAAACTCGTGGGATACCTGTGGAGAAGAAAAGACCCAAATTAACATGGAGGGCCAGTGCAGGGCTGGATGTTCACTACCAGTTTAGCTGCTGGTGCAAGGCTGGTTTGGGTCTGATGCTGCCCTGGGGCAGGACCTGGCGGTCACAGATGTTACAGTCCATCCTGCTGGGTCAGCAACACTTCCCAGCCTTCTGCTACCCAAACAGGAAGGAGCAGCAAACACAAACGTGGCCAGGGTTGAGCAGCAATCCTCAATCCCCCCATCATGGAGCCACCTGAAATTATCACATCACACATTCTTCTACAGCTACCAAAGCAGGTTTGTCCACATGGCTGCCCAGAGGGAAAACACACAGAGGGGATGCTCTCAGCCAGCTGGGCCATCTCACCAGTCACTAGGAGAAATTACTTCATCCTATTGCAGGTTATAAAGGGACAAAAACTGGGGAGCCCCAGTTCTGGAAGCATCCCGGTTCCCCATCTCTCTGCAAGTGGCATGGTGTAGCAGGAGGGAGGCAGGCGCAGAGCAAGCTGGGTTGAAGACCTGATCTGGCATGTCAGCTACCATGAAAAAGCCAGCAGATTATTAACTTCATCATCTGGGTCATCATGAGGGTGAAAGGCAGCACAGGAGAGGTGACGTGAATACTTGGGCGTAATGGACAGCAAGTCTCAGCACTACCTGGGCTGGTTTTCACCGACTATGAAACCATCCCTCCTCCAAGGCAGCTGCAAGACCCTTCAGGTTTTCCACCTCCTCCTTTCAAGCTGAGAGACATGCTCTCATGAGGAGGTCCTGTGGGACACTGGCAACAGCAGATAGCCCTGCACACCCCATGCTTGTTGCACTGGCCCAGCCAGAGAAACCAATCAGCAGTGCTGACTGTGAATCACAAAACCTTCCTCATCTACTTCCACTGGAAGACCCTGCAGACAGAAACCACAAAATGCTGGGCAACGGTTGCCTTGAACCTATCTCTGCCAGCAAAGGCACTGCAGCAGCTCAACAGCTTGGGTGCAAGACAGGGTCAGGACTCCTGGCCTCCAATATGAACCTTGCCAGTGTTGGCATGGGTCAACAGCTTGCTTGGGGAACAACCATCAGATGTGAAGGCTCAGGGATACCTCACTCTGCTACCTGCAATTTAGGCACCTTAAGAAGCAAACAGACTCTCAGGAGCACCAAGGACACGCGACTGCCACTTCCAGCACCTCTGAAGGTTGAAGGGGGTGATTTGGGCTTTCAGGCCACCAGCTCAATGGCTCTGAAACAAAAAGCTCCCACACTGTTCGTGCCAGAATTATAAAACAATGATATTTTCTCCCTCTTAGAAGGGTGGTGGTTTGCTGAGCTTCTCAGCCAGGGATTGCTTTTGGACATGCATGTTCATAACGCTGGCAAAATGACCGTCCTCTAAAGCACCACGTGAAGCAGAAGTCCTCCTGAGACTGCAAAAGCAACATGCATCTGATTCAGACTTTCCAATTATACTGGGCATTGTGTCGAAAGCAGCAGAAACTATTTTTGCAAGAGGCTGTGGGGTGGGAAATAGCAACCAAACAAAAGTAGGTCAACCAAAAGTCCTCCCCGTGCTGCAAAGCTGACGAGCTGTCGGACTGGCAAATGTCAACAGCCTGCTTGGGTCTCCCTGTGCCTGTTGAGCACAACCAGTAACGCTCCCAGCCACCAGGATTGGAGACATAGTCTGAAATGTGTGACTTCGTTTTGCACACACCCTTTCTTGTAGAAGCCTCAATTTTGGGCAATATATTCAAATTCAAACTTCTTGATTTTCAGTTGTAAAGGGCTCACTTTTTTTTTTTTTTTTACAAGATGTTCAGAATTCTGCAACAGGAGTATTTATAGATAAGGCAAGCAAAAATATTTCCATGTTTTGCACTGCAAAAGAGGGATTTCTCTTTCTTTTAAGCAGCATCGAAATGGTGTGGAGCTGTGTTCCTCACTGTCTACAGAGCAGACCCCCTGCATGGCAGAAGTGTTGCAAAACCTCCTCTGGAGTTTTTACAGATTTATATATATATATATGTATGTATGTATGTATGTATCTGCCAGAAAATTCAACAGGAGGGCTTTAAAATAACCAAAAAAAAAAAAAGGATCTCATTCCCTATTCAGCTCATACTTTGAAAAACAGTTTCAGAGTCTAATTAAATGTATATGGAGCACCTACAGATATCACATTCACCAATAACCTACAGGGAGAACGTCTTTCAAACCACCCCAAAGGGTAAGACATTCATCTGCAGCCAGCCTGTGTTCTCTTCCAGTCCTGGAGGGGGTAGCTCCATCTTTTCCCATCAGGAATTACGGATGCATGGCCAGAGCCTGTGCCAGGGAACTGATCCTGCAGAGGGTTCTCTGCCACCTCCCCCAGTGATCCCACTCCTGCCACAATTCAGTTTCCCTATATATGAAAAAAAAGGCAAATGGATGGAAAGCCTTGAGAGAGTGGCACGTCGATGAAGCCAATGGCTTCAGCCGGAAAGGCCGAGCTGTGTGGGCATGAAGACATTTCCTTTGGCTGACCCCATCAGACTAGATATGAGGAAGAAATTTTTTACACTGAGGATGGTGAGACACTGGCCCAGCTTGCCCAGAGAGGTGGAAGATGCCCCATCCCTGGAAACATTCAAGGCCAGGTTGGACAGGGTTCTGAGCAACCTGATCTAGTTGAAGATGTCCCTGCTTGTTGCAGAGGGTTGGACTGGATGGCCTTTAAAGGTCCCTTCCAACCCAAACTAGTCTGTGATTCTATGACTCTATCTCCCAAACCTAGGGTGACCGGTGGGGCTCCAACGTTAAGCATCACCCTCTCCGCTGCTGCCTTGCCTTTGCTCATCCCCCAGAAACCACAACCCATCTGCTTCCCTCTCCTGTTCCCTACTGGGAAACCGCTCGAGGCTCTGTACAGAGCTGTTACACGGCAAGATGTTCTTTGACATTTCCAACGAGACTTTTGTGTGCAAAACATCTCGCTTTAACGGGCGCTTGGGAAGCATTGGGGGTGCCATGGAAACGGGAGCAATTTATACGACTCTTATCTCTTAATGATCTTCCCTGTTTTCACTCCGGTCTGTGGGTACAACAGCCACCCTTTGTCATGTCCCCTCGGGAGTATCACTGGCCACGCTGCTCCCCACTGCCTGCCCGCTGTCACACAAGGCACGGGTTTCAATGAAGAATCACTGCTTTGGCTTTGAAATTACCCAACGAGCCTTGATTGCCAAAAAACAACTGAGCTGAGCCGGTGATGCACAGACCCCGTGAGCCAGGGAGAGATGAAGCCCCATGCTGGAGTGTGCGGGGTGATGCATGGGGGACGCATGGGTGACCTTTAGGCATGGACCAAGCACCTGGGAAGGGAGAGCGGCTCTCCGCTGGGGTTTAAAGTGGGCTTAGACATAATTCTGGAGGGAAACAAGGTGTTTATTCTGGTAGCGCTTACAGAGCATCCCTAGGCTCCTGGGAGCAGCAGGAAATATTTCTACGGCAGGCTGCAGGAGGCGGGGGGGCCAGAGGGGGGGGCACCCTCCGGC
>VYXH01005405.1:438232-461685 GCA_013397275.1 Burhinus bistriatus
TAGCATCCCTCTGGCCCCAGCCCCCAGCCAGCATCCTCATCCCGTTACCCACTTCCAGCCTTGTGGGAAGGGCCGTTTCCAGCCCAGCAATGCCTTTCCCACGGGCACTGAGGGATGCTCGCTGTAATGATTCACCCATTCCCCCAGCAGCCCGAGCCACCCTACCCTTCCATTCTCCACCACGTTCTCCATTCCCATTCCTCTCCCCAAGTAATAAATCCCTGACTGCAGCTGGCTGTTAGTCCTTGGAAGCTGCCTACCAAGATTTTCCCACCAAAAGTGGTGAAGTGATAGACCAGAGACATTTGCCAGCCAAGGAGGATGAATGAGCTCCAAAGTGCACACCGAGGGATCTCCTGTGGCTGGCAAACAGCGAGAGCTCCCACTTGAGTCACATAAATTTTGGCTGCTGGGAGAGCAGAGAAAAGCATAAAGCCAGAGAGGGCAGGACATCCTCAGCCTCAAGGGCTGGCAGCAATGAGCTTCCTGGCCCGATTCACGGCCACTCATGACTTACGTGCCCCGCTGCGTTCAGCCCAGAGCAAAGCTCCCCTCCCAAAGAACACAAAAGGCTCACTGAGATTCAACCCCAGCCTGAAGCTGAGGTCTTCTCAAAACCAGTGAGCAGGAAGAAGACACACATTAAGGGCATGAGCAAAGAGCAGCCAAAAGACCCAGCCAGTAATGAAAGATGGTGGTGGTGTCCTGGCACATCTTCTCAGCCATGAGAAGGTGCACCACACCAGCCAGCGTGGGCTGCAGGAGCCACCCCAAGCCCTGCCCACAGCATCCATCCTGATGAGCAGGATGCTCCAGCTCACATCCTTGCAGGACCAGGATTCCTTCAACCCCTTTGGTGCCAAATCCCAACAAAAGATCAAGTTGGCTTTTGGCAAAGCCCCTCTCCAGGGTTTGCCCATGCAACATCACGTCTAGGCTACTCAGCTCCCAGTCCCCTTCCACACTTTGCCGCTGTCTGACACATTCACCCAGGGGCCTTTTCCCTTGCCCAGAACTGTTCCTGCCTCCTGCCAGGAAAATGAATCAATGCCTGGCTCTGCCCATTAATGCCAGGGAGCTGCTGCTTTCATGCCAGCTTAGAAGGGAGGAACAGGCTGCCTGCGCCCTATCCCCGCCTCGCCGCCCACCCACATCGCCACATCTCTCTCTCCACCACCTGAAATCCCTCATCCACCCATTCCCCCTCTGCTTGACAGCTTTTCCCCAACTGAGCTAGCCGGGAAGCCCCGGCAGCTCTGCTCCTGCCCAGGCAATATCAGGACAAACCGATCTCAAACACGCAGATGACCACAACACATCACCTTCCAGTCCGGGGGCAGCTGGGCGCCGAATCCCAGAGCAGGAAACATCTTGTCTCTAAAAGAGAAGAAAAATGTACCGGTGGATTTACACACACATGAAGCAGGCTTGCATGGCTCTTGCTACAGCCTCCCCGTGCTACCAGCTGCCCAACGCCCAGCTACAGTGAAAGCATCAGCTATGCAGCCAACTCCAGCCACTAAAGAGGTGCCAGCTTTCCCTTCCCCCTGGATGACAGAATGCCTTTAAAAATCATGAGTGCTGAAAAGTGACAGAGCACACGTTCCCCTTTTACTTTTCATCTTTAGAGAGAAAAGAGTCCAGCTTTGCTTCATCACCCACAGGGATCAGAAGCATCTTCTCGCCCAAACACCCGAGTCTCTTGCAGTCCTGTAACCCTGGAGATTTTAAAAAAATTAACTATCCAGCATGGCAAGACCAACAGATTTCTGGTTTCTTTTCTCTGTCAATGTCTAAGATGATATTTCTCTGTGTTGCCCACCTCAGGGCAATGGGGAACATGGCAGCCTGGCGGTGCAGCTGCCAACGGCAAATACCAGCAAGCCGAGGGCATCTGCCTCTGTGCCGAGAAAGCTCCAAGCGGCTGCTCTCCAGCTCACCCCCATAAAGGATGCTCCACCTCTGCTAACGCACCCTTCCTCTCAACAGTGGTGATGGGGGGAGTGGAGAAACCCTGTCCTTACCCTCTCCTCTCCTCCTGCATCCCAATGTATACGGCAATTTTCTCGCAAGGAGCTTTTCAAAAGCAAGGTATTATTAGCACTGGCTTTGCAGATGGGAAATCAAGGCACACGCATCCCAGCAGCCCCTCAGGAAGCCAGGGAAACATCTGCAAACGAGGGGTGGAGGCAGAAGGGCACGGTGCTTACGAGTCATAGTCCTGGATGATCTGGCCGACAGCCCAGATAGCCGACAAGTACTCGTTTGTCCCCATGGGGTTGATATAGTGCAAAGAGGAGGGGTCTCGCGGGTTCCCGTTGGAGGCTGTGAAGTCAATCCCAACCTGGGGGGCAAGAGAGAAGCACAGAGCTGTCCTCTGTTAGCAGACACCACCACAGACCTGGCCACCAAGCCTCCATTGCCTTTGAGGCCCACACACAGTCCTATCAAGACCCAAACCTCAAACTTTTGAAAAAGTTTAACAGCTCTCCAGCTTCCCTAAAACAAGCTGATTAAATACTAAGTTAGGCAAAGCCATTCAGTATTACACCTGCATTTTTCATCAGCGAGTGTCACATAAGGTGTCCCAAAGCAGCTTCTGCTGCTGGAGCAATCCACCACCATCTCCAGCTCAGGACTCTCACTGCCCATCTCCCAGGCGTTAAGCTCAGGAACTGAGTAGCCCTATGGACCTATGGACCTATGGATTTCAAGGTCTTTGACCAAAGAGTCACAACCCTGAGAGCAGCTTTCCCTGCAGCTGCTCTTCACCAGGCTTCCCCGGGGACCAATAAATGCTGAGCTCTCAGGGGACTTTGTCAGCAAGGCACTCATTTTGCTCCCTCCTCAATTAGGTTTTCTATTTAAAGACATTTGTAGAAATGCCTATCTCAGACCCAGTTAAATCTGGTCAGAAGAGGCGAGATGCTGAGCCACCCTATTTGGAATGACTGGGAAGGAAGAGTTGGGAAGAGGCGAGCAGGCGGCGTGACTGCACTTGCCTTGTTTGCTTAGCAAATAGGCAAAACCCAAAATAACTCCGCCGGCTAAATTGAGCTCAGGGGATTCACGAGGGATTTTGCTCTGTATCTGTAATGGGAGAGGATGAATTGCAATTTGGCTGAGACGGGACCTTGGCCTGGCTGGGGCAAGAAAACGGCACAGCCCAAGACATGCCACCAACCTGTGCCAGCATGGCTGGTAAAACAGGCTTGACAGGACAAGGGGACATGGTTTTAAACTGGAAGAGGGTAGGTTTTGGTTGGAGATGACGGAGAAATGTTGTACAATGAGGGTGGTGAGACAATGGAAGAGGTTGCCCAGAGAAGCTGTGGCTGCCCCATCCCTGGAGGTGTTCAAGGCCAGGTTGGATGGGGCTTTGAGCAACCTGGTCTAGTGGGAGGTGTCCCTGCCTATGGCAGCAGGGTTGGACTAGATGATCTTCAAAGGTCCCTTCCAACCCAAACAATCCTATGGTTCTATGAAAACCCAAATTCTTGGTCAAGCAACCTTACAGCCTTACCAGCCTGTGGTTCACTGCTCTGACACCCACACTCGTGCACCCAGCTCCCGCCGAGCCACCATGGGCATGGTCACAGAGCAAGAGGGAAACAGGCATGGCGAGGGGGCTCGATGGAGTCAGACAGGCACATACCCTACTCATGCAAGCAATGCCACCAAGAGCAGTACGCGGCCAACAGATTTCAGAGGGGCGCAGCTGGTCTGCCTCTAGCACAAGGCAAGCAGCTGGGCACAATGCCCCTCTTCTCTGTAGCTTCAGCCCTTCTCTCCCCACTGTCTCCCTTTGTGGGAGGACACCAGCAGCCTTTCCAAATGGCAGGGGTGCCTGCCTCCCAGCTCAGGGGTTTCTGCAGTGTTATCACTCATCACAAACCCACCCAGCTTTTCTGGACCAAAGATGCCTTGGGAGGGGGAGAAACCCTCCAATAACTGGCAGACCTTTAGATGGGGGGGAAGATTTCTGCATTCAAGCCTAATTCACACAAGAGCTCCGTGCTACCAATAAACTTAATGATTTTCCTCTCTATTCACTCTCCAGCACCAAGACCTTAGCACGCAGCAGCAGAACAGCACACAAAACACTCTCCCAATCGCTCCTGTTCCTATGGCAACTCTTCCTCCTCCTCCTACTCTCGCCCCATCGTGTTTTTAGATGAAACAACAAAATACAAACTGAAATACTGCAAGTGCCCGCAGCTCTCTGGATACTGCACCGGAAAAGTTTGCAGAAATTGAAAACCCCACTTCTGCACTGTGGTGGTTTTACTCGGGGTTGTAATGTCCTTGATTAGTTACTCCTGACAAGCCATGGTCCAGCTTGAAAGAAGGTGGAAATGCCAGTAAAAATGCAGAAAACCATCTCATTAACAGCCCAAAGCCTCTCAGCTGGCTTCAAAATAAGGAGAGCTTCCATAAAAAACTGAAGGGTGGTTAAACGCTGCAATGGGGAGAAAAATCAGTAACATTTTGTGAAGGGTCTTTGTGTGAGTCTGACCTTCAGCCAAAGTCTAGCCAGCTCCCTCCATGCTATTGGACACACGTGAGCATCATACTAACGACCCCCAAACCCACATGGTTTAACAGCAAAATGAGGCAGCTCCTCATTGCCATGAAAAGCCACCCAAGCTGGTGCCAAATCACACACAGAACCTCCCTCCCCAGTTTTGACCATTACATACGTGTTACTATTACTGGGCAAAGAGGAGCCAAAGTTCTTACGGTAAACATCAGCTGGCAGCCTCCCAGGATGTAGTCCAGGAAGGAGAAATCTCTGGTTATCTGAAAGAAAACCCCCGAAAACATATTTCAGCAATCTTCACCATTGCAGAACAAAAGAAATAAGTACACAGAAAGTGCCCAAGCCTGCGGTCACTGTGTGTTCGGGCCTTCAGGGACCTTCAGCCACGTGGCAAAGCAATGGGAAGAACCACTTGGGTCTTCCACAGCAGTGTTTTGGCACTTCACGAATCATATGGGGCCAAGCAGAGCCACGTGTTGGTCCAAAGCTGGGGTGAGAGGCCTGGACAGGGATCCTTGAGAGCTGGAAGTGTCCATCATGGTGAACTGAATGGAAGATCCTCTCTCCATGGCCAAAATGGTCTCACACTACCTGTAGATCTGGTGTGGGAAGAGCTGTGTTGGTGCTTTCCCTGCTGTGCTGCTACCATATGAAGAGAGGACTTCACCAACACCTCAGCTCAGAAGAAGGACCTCTCCCGCTTGCACCCAACTCTTGCCCCCAAGGAGACACCAAGCAGTTGCTAGGTGCCCGCAGCCTGGGCTTCGTGCAGACACTGACTATGTTGAACAACACCTCCTCCTGGGTCTGCAGCCACCTGGGCATGAGGTGGCACCAGCAACTCGGTACATTAGATGCTCCAAGTGGGGAGAAACCGAAGCAGAAAGGAAGTCACACTTTTATTCATGCTCCACAGGATCTGCACTTGGAAACGCACGGGCACTGGAGGTAGAAGGGATGGTGGGAGCTCGGGAAGAACTGAGCTTGGCCAGGAGCAGAAGGAAACATGCCGGCATTGTACTCACTTTGCAGGACTTGACAATGATGATCCCAGAGTTCTTGTAATTCTTTTTCTTCTTTTGCTTTTTGGGGTTAATGCACTCCAGCTCGAGCTGTAACACAGGAGACAGACACCAGTGTGAGAGCGGTGCTGGGCTGTGCCAGGTGGCTGCAGATGCTACCAGTGGCCGCATTCCATGGGCACATTCCCTCCACGCGTTTCAAAGTGCTGAAGAGACACAAATGAATCACAGTGAGCTACTGCTGTTTAATGATGGAAATGGAAGCACAGGAGCTGCTTGGGAAGGCGCAGCTTTTCCTTTCCAGGGGCTATCACCGTGCTCAGGACCCGGCACATGGCAGCCAAGACACCCCAACAAGGCTATGGGGGAGTCTACATGGTGAGACAGGGGTCAACAGGTTGGGACAGGTCAGACACATGAATAATTAGGGCAGGCCACCACCTTTCCTCAAAAGCTCCAGGAAAGCAAAAAATTCAGAAAATTGCTGCAATATTTCCATTTTAAAAAAGAAATCTAGAACTCAATAAAAACTCTTGTCAAAGAAGAAAGTTTACATGCAGGTTGGTCTGGGGGAGAGGGCAGGACTGGGCAGAGGAAGCATGGAGAGAAAGTTGTGTCTGTTCTTCCACCTGCAGAAAAATGAGAACATTTTAAATACTAAAATCCTTAAGTTTTCTGAACGCAAATATTGCATTTCACAAACTGAACAAATTTGAAATACAGATCTATTGACAAAATCCCGTAAATTTGAACAAACCAGGGCAGATGTTCCTACCCAGACCTGCTAGTGGGTAGGTCCCACATGGGTCCACATATGTCCTACATGGGACAGTGATGGCCGGTCTGTGCCCTCTATCCCAGCATCCTGCTCAGACCATCCCGGTGATGGTCCCAGACCTGCTCAGACCATCCAGTGATGGCCTTGGACCTGCTCAGACCACCCTGGTGATGGCCCCAGACCTGCTCAGACAATGTGCTCAGACCAGCCCAGCGATGGCCCCAGACCTGCTCAGACCATCTGGTGGTGGCCCTGGATGTGCTCAGACCAACCTGGCGGTGGGCCCAGACCTGCTCAGACCAGCCCGGTGATGGTCCTGGACCTGCTCAGACCATCCAGTGATGGCCCTGGAGATGGCAATGAACCTTTCCCCCCACCTCAGGCAGGCTGTGGCTGGACTGTGCTGGTCCCAACCTGCACACATGCCAGCATGTGATGCCAGGTCTACAGCATGAGCATCTCTGTCCCCGGATCTGTATTTACCCTCATCATTGTGGCCACATGAAAGGATGAGACAGGTCATGAGGAGCCACCCCAGGGAGAAGAGATGCTGAAGAGCAATGCACAGCGGTGGCGAGCAGTGGCCGCTTGCTTTTGGATCCACCTTCCTCCATCAGGAGTCCATGGCAGCTTGGCTCAGCGAGCGGCATCAACTGGGCGACAGCTTTACTGGGGAACGGAGGGGACCTGATCGTTTGTGATAAGCCA
The DNA here is from genome assembly GCA_013397275.1 of Burhinus bistriatus. Taxonomy (NCBI): domain Eukaryota; kingdom Metazoa; phylum Chordata; class Aves; order Charadriiformes; family Burhinidae; genus Burhinus; species Burhinus bistriatus. The sequence continues at coordinate 445,281 of VYXH01005405.1, forward strand.
GGCAAGGGGAAGAGGCAGATAGAACCCGTCCCCAGCCAGACCCATGTTATGCATGGGGGCACGGCAGCACAGACATGCAGCAAGGCGAGTTTACTGTCTTATAACCAGCACTTCTCAGGGTCCCATGGAGAGAAAAGATTTTATTGCTAGGCTGGTAGGTTGCAAATCCAGTGGGAAAACAGGCTCAACACCTGCCTGGATAGGACAGTCCTGGACAGGACAGTCCTGGACAGGACACTTCATGCCATTGTGCCTTGGTTTCCCCAGTCAGGAAACTTCTCTCATTGTACCACGCATGATGTTTTACACAACCCCACGGCTCGGCCAAGACCTCCTCTTGGTTTTGTAATCCTAGCAATGACAGCAGTGAAAAGCTCTGCTTATCCAGGAGTCTTCATGACATGCCTTCAATCAGGTGGCATCTGCCAAGGCTTTTGGCCAGCACTTCGGGGGGAAGACAGGGACACCTTTGGCCACAAAACCAGTGTGGAGTTGCATGGGACCTGGCACTCCTGGTGACCAGGTAGCCCCTGCTGCAGACATAGCCCCAGCAGCATGTCACTCCTCCCCATCTGACCTCCCAAATCACACAGCACCCCCCAAATCACAGGTGCTGCTGCAAACATCTCAGCAGAGCTCAATTTTCAGCCAAGACTGCCTTAGCCCTCTCTCTAGCTCAGATGCTTTAGCTACAACAGTGGCCTGGGTCATTCATGGTGTGGGTGGGAGGAGAAAGGAGGTTGGACTTGGCTACTTCTCAGCATAGGTTGAGGGTCTCAGCACCAAGTACCAAAATCCACCACCAACCCCAAGGAGCCCGTTTCTCATTCTTCCCTGAAAGCCCATCAGCACTCACCGGAAAGGCATCTTGGGCTTCGCACATCCTGGCCACCGAGGTCTGAAACTCCCCAATGAAGTCGTGTCCCCCATCACTGTCATAGTCATAACACATCACCTAGGGCAGAAGGAGCACAAACCAGCCTCAGATGCCATAACTATCTCCTGCAAGGAGACCTGCTGAAATTCCCAACCTATCCTGTTGGAGACCCTAAACAAGATTTTTTTTTTGTGTTTGGGGGTGGTTCTGCTTTCGTTGGTTTGTTTGTTTTTTTTTTTTTTTAATAAACCAGCCATGGGGTTTTAGATGTCTAACGACTGATCCCAGAGGCTGACCACCATGATACAAGCCTGAAGGACCCCCCATTACCTTTATCAGCTTCTCTACATCTCCATCGCACAGTGACACCAAAGGCACAGTGAATGGCTTCCAGACAGGGTCTAGCGTGTACTTGATCACCTGTAGGGTGGGAACAGAGGGATGCTGTTACAATGGGCATGTCTGCAGGGGGAGATGGCACAAAGTGGGGGACACGTGTCCAAGAGCAACCCTGGACCAGGTTCTCAGTGTGGCAGGCCAGGCAAGCTGCAGAAAGTCCCGTCTCAGCCCTCTTCTGCCTCCTTAGCTTAAACACAGCAGCTCCCCCTTCTCAGGCTGTAGCATGCGTGAGTTACAACAGACTCGTTTGCATTACATTGGGTGATTTATCCACCTCCAGGGGCAATTAAACAAACCTGCCTGAGAAAACAGCCACAGCAGATTGGGCAGCATAGCCACAACCATGCCCAGAGCATGGGCACAACCACTCACCCCACCAGCTCAAGGCCAGCAGCTATTTATGCCCTCTGCATCGCATTGCTTGCACCCTACTCATTGCTTATACCACTCCCCCCAGCACCCCAGCGCATCCTACTTCCATCTGGGATCTGACCACTGAGAAGATGGAGCAGTGGGATGCCGCAACCAGCTGGGAAAGCCAAACAGCCCTGGGCATGTCCAGCTGTCTCGCCTCATCTGCGTAACATCTGCTGCCTGAGCAGGAGAAATATTAATTGATGCTTTTTGACATTTCCTGAGAGAACGCAATCACTTGGTGGAAACCTAAGCAAACGTGAGCAGGCTCCAGGCACATGCTGTGTATATTGGAGATGCCTTCAGGGTAGGTGAAAACCAGCTTTAACAAAGGTGTTGTGCTCAAAAGAGAGATTCACGTGAATATTAGGAAAGTCAGACATGGGCAGCAGATTAACCCTCCTCTGTGCAAGGGTGTATCTGGTGTGGTGGACTTTAGACCTTTGCAGCAACAGCGCAGCCCAATGACGAAGAGGTCCATGGCTGCTGCTGCAGGCAAACAGCCGCACGGGACCTGCAATGGGTGGCTTGTTTTACAGACAGGCTCTTGCGCGAGACCGGGGGAAACCCTGACACTGTGAGCACAGTTTAGTCAAGAATTTGTAAACACCTCCTCCGGGAGGCTGGGAAGAGCAGGGGGAGCCCACACACCCCAAGATGGTGCCCGCATGCTGCCAGCCACCGAGTCCCCAGGGTGGGTGGGGAAGGACCCGGCATCTCCATCACCCAGCGCCCAGCTGGGTGTTCACACTTGCGCTTAAATAACAGGCTGTAATGAGCGCACTAATCCTCTCCTGCCAGACACCTCCATGGTGGCATGAGAAATGCCAACATCAGACTGACAGCTGGTTATATTCACAGAATCACAGAATCATAGAATGGTAGGGGTTGGAAGAGACCTTCGGAGATCATCATTCCTGCACTGAAAGCTGCAAGAATGGGGAACCTTATTTCTTTGCACCCAGCCTCAAAACACAAAGATGCTCGCCTGGTATGGGATTCCTCCAAGGGCAGCAGGATACATTTGGGGATGGTAGGGAGGAGGCTGTTGGAGCACCCATTATTTGAAAGAAAACCTGGCTAGACCCTTATCCAGCAAGACAGGACAGTGGAGGAACTGGGCAGCAACCCAGAGGAAAAATCACGGAATCACAGAATGGTAGGGGTTGGAACAGACCTCTGGAGATCATCTAGTCTAACCGTGCCCCACCACCTTCCTCCCTCAAGCAGGGTCACCTAGAGCAGATTGGACAGAAACACATCCAGGCGGGTTTTGAATATCTCCAGAGAAGGAGACTCCACCACCTCTCTGGGCAGCCTGTTCCAGTGCTCTGTCACCCTCAAAGTAAAGAATTTTTTTCCTCATGTTCAGATGGAATTTCCTATGTTCCAGTTTGTGCCCGTTGCCCCTTGTCCTGTTGCTGGGTACCCCTTAGAAGAGTCTGGCCCCATCCTCTTGCCACCCGCCCTGTAGATATTGATAAGCATTGATGAAATCCCCTCTCAGTCTTCTCTTCTCCAGGCTAAACAGACCCAGGCGTCTCAGCCTTTCCTCATCAGAGACGAGCTTCATCCCCTTGATCATCTTTGTAGCTCTCCACTGGACTCTCTCCAGTAGTTCCTTGTCTTTCTCAAACTGGGGGACCCAGAACTGGACACAGTACTCCAGATGTGGCCTCACCAGGGCAGAGTAGAGGGGGAGGATAACCTCCCTTGACCTGCTGGCCACACACCTCTTGATGCACCCCAGGATGCCATTGGCCTTCTTGGCCACAAGGGCACACTGCTGGCTCGTGGTCACCCTGTTGTCCACCAGGACTCCCAGGTCCCTTTCCACAGAGCTGCTTTGCAGCAGGTCAGCCCCTAAGCTGTACTGGTGCATGGGGTTATTCCTCCCCAGGTGCAGTACCTTACACTTGCCCTTGTTGAACTTCATGAGGTTTCTCTCTGCCCAACTCTCCAGCCTGTCCAGGTCACGCTGAATGGCAGCGCAGCCTTCCGGTGTGTCAGCCACCCCTCCCAGTTTTGTGTCATCAGCAAACATGCTGATGGTACACTCTATCCCTTCATCCAGGTCATTGATGAGTATGTTGAACAAGCCTGGACCCAGCACTGACCCCTGGAGAACACCACTTGTTACAGGCCTCCAACTGGACTCTGCACCACTGATCACAACCCTAAAAAAATCAGTATATGCATGTGCTCCCCATAAACCTGACCTGCTTAGAGAGATCCCAGCGACAGCTGGTGCACAGCTGCATTCTCAATTCCCACTCCCCTTCCAGGAGAAATGGCCGGAGGTCACTCCAAATCCCCATGTCTGAGACATACATCGTGGTGAGTCAAAGCCCAGCTGCCCACACTAAACCAGGAGGAAACAACCAAACAAGGTCCCAGCCTGCTCCCACAGAAATACGACAGAAATATTAAGGTTGGTATGAATTAAATCTGCACAGAAATGCGTGTGGGAAGGATGGCCCGTATCGATACCACAGGACACACGTCCTGGTGCTTGTGCGCACGTGGGTGTGCAAGTGAAGGAAATCCTCGTGGACTTTGACAGCAGTGGGAAAACCCAACATATGGAGAGATTTTATAAATAAATACCACACTCTCCTTCTGCATGAGTTCATACTGTGTTTCGTTACGGCAATTTGCTGCAGTGGGACAACAGGCTCCTTAACCAAGCTTCAGGGGACAAGAAAAAGAAGAGAGGTGAGATGGGGACAGGAAAAAGAGAGGTGGGAGGTGGGGTGCGATGGGACCCTCTTCCTCCGACACGGGGGCTGCTGTGAGCCCCCCCTGCAGTGATCTCCCCCTCCCCTTTCTGCCCGCTGCAGGAACTGCTGCAAATTAAAAAAAAAAAAAAAGCCTTGAAGCAAGCTTTGAAGAGGGGACAAAAAGCCGTTGGGAAGTACCTACTAGCCTGGTGCTAAAGCAGAAGCCAGCCTGCTTCTCCCTGCCCGCGCTGTGCCTCTTACCCATAATATCACTGGCGTTAGCAGCTTGATAACATAACCAGAAGGGAGCTCAGATCAAAATATCGCAGCAGGTATAAATGAGGGAGAGGGAGGAGCCAGCTGCCTCTGACTGTACCCACCAGGACCCCGGTACCGGGTCTCTGCCTCCTCGGCCGGGGCTCCAGCTCTGTTAGACACGAGCCTGAGTGCTCATGCACTGAAGCTGGAGCTGCCTGAGCATCCTCCCAGGTTATCTAAGGATCTGGCAAACGCTCGTTTTAACCTTTCCCCACTACTGTTCCCTGGGCCACCTCCCACCACTTTTCTCCACCATCTCCCCAGGTCACAGCTTATCCTGCTGCTCCTGCAAGTGGAGGGAGAATGGTCCAGGGCACTGCCCGCACCCAGGCTGAGCCTAGAGGTTAACATGAGTTAGAAGACCATCTCCCTCTGCTTGGCAGTGACTAGCACAGAAAAGATCTCAAGACCTTGCTGGACTCAGTAAATCGTCATCTGCTGGAGTCCAGCAGCCTCAGCTGGACACAGGGAAGGCAGCCGTGAATTTTTGAGATCCCTGGATCCCACCTCGCTTTATGAGTGACTGATGAGATAATGCCATAAAGGGCAAGAACGGTGGTGTGTCAGCAGCTCGGGTTAGAGTCATGCTCACCTCTGTTCTGTGGACCAGCATCCATTTACCATCATCACTTGGTTTATAAAACTCCAAGAAGGGGTCTGACTTTCCAAACAGGTCCTGGGGGAGAAGAACAGGATGGGTTACATGGTGCTCTGCAAGCAGCGATAGCTGGTCCAAGAGAGACCTCCTTTCCCCTGCAGTGCCAACCCTGCAGACACCCTCATGTCCTCACGAGACTGGCTCAAGCACACTGGCAAACAGGCAGCACCCAGCCACCCCTCCGTGTCCTGGTCACGCGAATCCTGCTAACGTTCACACCACCTTTCGGCACCAATGTGGCGGGCAAGTCAGCACCCCAGTGGACACCCGTGGGATTTGCCAGCGGGCGCCCACCACCCAGCGAGCTCTCTGGACGCAGATGCCACGGAAAACAACCCCAGCTGGGAGGCAGCTGCGTTTGGGCTTGGAAAAACATCCAAAGCTTCAAAGGAAAAAGACAATTATGAAGTGCATGAGTGTCTTGGGGGAAAAAGGAAAAAAAACCCACCCTCCTACACACAGCAGTAAAGCATGAGCAGAGGAAATCTTTAAGGAGTAAGCTGCCCTGGTGTTGACAGAGATCATGTAACACCCTCCGAGATACGCAGCCCTGAGTCAGCGCATGCTGCCTTTCCTGCCAGCATCGCCTTAGACAAAGGGCTGCTGGTTTATGAGAAATATGTACACACATATGTGTGTCCCTGCTGGGTATCAGCACAGGGGCTACTTTGGGGCACCCGCAGCCCAGGGAGGAGGGTGGCACTGGTGGCACCGACACAGGGAAACTCCAGCATTTCTAAGCACAACTGCATTCCCATTCAGAAAAGCTAAGGAGTGGCTAACGAGAAGCTGAGCCCAAAATATTCCAAAGGATTTACTGAGAACTCAAGCCATTTCAGCTGGGTTTTCCTCCCAGAGGGAGGTGAGTGCCTGAGTCCTGCAAAGACCTGGAGGAACTTCTAACGGGTTTGAACAGGAAGTTTTTGGGCTTCCAAGTGACACAGCTTCCAAGGGGGCTGCTCGTGGAGGAGGAGGAAGCATGGACACCCCAGGAGCCCCTGTTCACAGCCAGTCTGGGAGGTGGTGGCTGGGATAGACACAGGCTGTAGTGATGTCCCAGCAGAAAACCCGTTAATGTTTTCATCCAAATCCTCTTTCCAAAGCCAGCCAGAAAAATAAATCACTGCAAAGTGTTTTGTCTTAGAGCAACTATAACCTGCTTCAGTCAAAATTCTTCTGCCAGAAGAGCAGACCATAAGGGCTTGCAGGGACACTCTCTGGTGAGATGAGGCTATTTTTCTCCTACCCTTTTTCACATGTTTGTAGGAGAGAAAACCAAGCCAATCTTTCTGCAGGGTTACGGTTATGGCACAGCTCTGATCCTGCTCACCCACAGCCTGGGCTTGGCACTTTCAAGCTTCACTGATGGATGAAAGAACCAGTGGTGGGTACCTGACCCTGCCTATGCTGGCTTAGCGTGCAACCCAATGCGGTTTCATCAGCACCAACCCACCGTGGGTTGGTGGAGGCACCGGCTCAGATGACAGCAGGGAGCTTTGAAGGATGTCTGCTGTCATCCCACGTGGAGCAGCCCGCTTTGCAAGTCCGGTCAGCCTTGCTCCATTCAAAGCAGGGTGCGAGATGCCTCCAAGCCACAGGACTGTGGGCTGCTATTTTAAAATGTCAAAACCACAAACATCTCACCCCTGCAAGCCTGGCGGGAGATGGAAACCGAGCAACCAAAGGAGTTCAGCGGACCAGATCGAGCTGCAAACTGGTCCAAGAATCTAAACCACCCAAACTGGTCCTTGCACACCATGGGCAAGGAGGGGGGAGGTGGCACTTCCACCAGATGCAGCTCCCCAGACCACAGCTTCCAGCACCAATCCTGGCTCGCAGTGCTTGCTCTCCCCGACCCATGCCAAAGCATCGTTGTCCTCCTGCCGTCCCCACAGCTGCAGTGGCACACATGGCTCTGGGTTCACCAGGGCTGGTCCCAGGTGAAAATACCTCCTCTTTGGCAAGTTATTTTTTCTTAAAACAACTCTCCCCAGAGCCAATCTGACATAGGTACAAGAGCCTCAGTCTGGTTCTGCTGCTGACATGCACCCGCTGTGCAGCTTCAGCATTTAAGGCAAGGTAGTAAGCCACAGGTGGAGAAACCATGGATGTGTGATGGGGAGGAGGACCTGACTGTAGGCTGAGAGATGTCCCAGCCTCAGGGTGGTCACGGCAGAAGGAGCTGCCTGGGGCTAAGCACGGCTCCAGGCTAGGTTTGTGGCACGGCTTCCGGTAAGGGATGCTCACAGCTTCAGCTCAGCATGTGCAAGATGATCCCATGGCCCCACCACAAAATCCTGTGACGTCTGGTCCCTTCACATGATGTCCGAGCCTCTGGCTGTGCTCCCCAGCTATGTGCTGCGTGGTGCAGGCGGGTGTTTTGCTTAGCCACTTCTCTGCTGTCTTTCCTAAGCTAAAATGAGTTTTACCCAGTTGTGTTTCATCCATGACCAATAATGACCCAAAAATATTGTTTCCTCCAATTTCCTTGTCCATAGACCTTTTTAATTTGCATGAAGTGATATGAACATCCCTTGCTCATAAGCAGGACTTTGAGCACTGCAACGCTGCGCTGTGTTATGGGAATCAGCAAAAAAACCTCATTAGCCCTTGGTGATGGCAGGCAGTCACCAAGGAAAGAGTTTTCTGCTGACACCTATTGATAAACTGAAGGGAGACTCAGAAAGAACAGGATTATTCACAATCCTTATCCCAGTAGATGCTGAATTTCTGTACCTTGACTGTGGGTCTGAAGGGTAGCAGACCCACAGGTATCACGTCCCAGTTGAAGAATATCAAAAGATGTCACCTTTGCATAACCTAGTAGAGGAACTTGATTCCAAATCAGATTAGAAAGGCAAGTCCTGCCCATGGAGCAAGTGATGCCACCAGTGAAGTTGCTGATACAACAAGTGGACATACGTCTGAGGTACCAGCACTGCAGGGAGGTTCTCAGCCCTGCTCTTCACAATGGCCACAGCTGCAAAGGGACCCTGAAACAAGAAGGAAGGATGCCAAGTCTACTGGGAAATCCCATCCCTTGCTTTGTAAGGGAGCAGAGGCGTTTTCTTGGAACGCTGGAAGAAAACTGTTGCATTAGGGATGTCTTCATTGACAACCGAGTTGGTGAGGGTTGACCCTCAGCCACATCTCAGAGGAAGTCACCAGCTCAAGGACATCTTCCAGCCCATTTATGAAATGGAGTTATTTAGGGATTTCTTAACAGGGGCATTCGGCTCCTTGCACTAGGCAGGGCAAGAAGGAGGGCAAGAAAACAGCAGTTCCCAGCAGGTGGGAAAACCACTTGGATAAAGCAGGCATCCATCCCAGGTGGATGGGACATCCTGGACAACAGGACAGGACAAACCATGTCTTCTGCCCCAGCAAATACCCTTCTGCCTGGATGCTTGCTTTACTCTGGTTTGAAAACCGAGGGCCATCCTGCCAATAACTCTCCTGGAGAGACTAGGAAGGAGGAAAAAATAATATTCCCATCGATCGCTTAGCAACAGCACTGGTTTAAGAGGAATAGCTCTGGTTGCTTGGTAAATAAGGTCAGATGGCTTTGTTCAGAAAGGCTCATGGTTTCCTACGTATTGTATCCAAAGCAAAACTCATGCATTACCTGCCTCCATGAGGTCAACACTTCTTCCTTGGAAAAGACAGGCCCTACTGTTTGATATACAAGTGGATGTTCACTCCATTTCCAGAGGGGCTGAAGGCCACAAGCCAGGAGCTCTCAGCACTTCTTCCAGGGGCATCAAAACTGCCAGCTCCGTCAGGAGACGTTTCCAAACGATAATCACTAAAGTAGTAAATCTGCTGTCTTTAAGACATGCTGGTACACAGATCCTGTGCCACACGTGATCTTTCCATCTCAACGCATGTGATAAAGAAAGCAATACCGTGACAATAGGGAAACTAAGGCACAGGCATACCCAGCAGCCAGTGACACCGCCAGGACTTGAACCCCTCCAGTGTCACCCTAATGCTTTCTCCAGCAGGACTATTTTCTGTCACTGCTCTACCCGAAAGGAGAGATTTCTTTAGATCCCTTAGCCTACAAAGGACAGAAGTTTAACATTGCGTCCCCCAGACACAACCGCACTCACCTTTTTATCCAGTTTTCTGCCGGCCATGCTCAGAGTAATCACCCTGTTATCCGAGAGCTCTTGGGCAGCTATCTGAAAGACAAGGGAGGCTGCATTCATTTTCAGCATGAAAAGTAAGTGAACACCAAGCCAGAGGAGAATCCAGACCCCGAGGACATGCACTCTGGAGATAGCTGCACAACTCCTGCAAAACCCATTTCCCAGCTAAGAGACTGGATGATCTAATGCACACGGTATTTCACTATTGAGGAGTTAAACTGATTTTTATCTTTGCAGATCAATTTGGGACCAAGACCTACTTCCCAGCTTCTCCCTGGAATGGAGAAGGATGGAGAAAAAGCCCAAACTTCCCCTGGATGGGCATTGCCATTTACCCTGCACCGAGGCAGCGACACACCAGCTTTAAAACAAAACAGCTACGATGCTGGTGCTGCAGCTGGATCCCTCGGGACACCCACCGACCTCCACAGCCTCATCGCTGGGGCTGGGTCCACGTGAAACACATTCATTTGAAGGGCTGGGAGTCAACAGATACGATTAAGTCTCTTGAATGGACAACCTGAAGGGAGAATGAGGTGCCAGGACACCACAAGCAGCCTCCTTCTCCCATGCCATCAGGTCTAAAATGACGCTGCTGGTAACAAACTCGTCCCCTTTCTTGGGTCTCACGTGGCTTTTCTGCACCAGGGCTCATCCAGGACCTGGAGAAGCCTCCAAGGACCAAGCCAAGAGGAAGCAGGAGACATAAAAACCCTTGGCAGCAATATGTGCCACCTTGTCCTCCATGTCCCAGGCTGGACACGGCAAAAAGCAGCTGCCCCATCCTTTGGGGGAGATGCCAGTGGCACCAAGGACTCAAGCCACGTCTCCGCGCAATCACCCAACAAGACAGCCCCAGGGATGAAAACTCCACCGTTGCTCCTGAGGAGCAACAGCAGGCAGGAGTGCAACCCGGATTACTTCAGTTTAAGAGACTTTATTCACATACACCCCAGAAGGGCTTCAGCTGCCAACCACCAGTGGGCCGGTTTTGTCTGGAACGTGGTCTAATGAGTCTCTTGGTATTTTAAGACAGGCAATGTTTGTAACAAAAAACCACATTTATTAACTTCTGCTACCAGCCGTTTTCTGAATCACTTGTATTTTTTTCCTCAAGGCTGTGTCCTGCCCAAGCATCTGCTCCCCACCTCTCCCTCCTCCGCTCCCTGGGGCGGGCTGAGCATCCCCGGCCACAGCATCCTCCCCAGGCAGGAGCCGGCACCGGCACGGCCAGGAGCATGGTGTGGACGTTTTCCTCCCACACGTGCTCCCAAGCGCAGCCATTTGCTGGCTTTCATGAGGAGGCTGTCCTTCCCTTGAGACACACAGCGTAATTACGGTGAGGCTTTTAGAAAAACTTGCAGAAATCAAAGGGAAAATTTTCTGCAGAATGAGCAATCAGAGGGTTATTGGCACTTAGCAGAGTGGGGAGTTTGCAGAGATGAGCAGGCAGAGATGCAGCTTTTGAATCCACCTGAGCAGCTGGGCAAGGGGACGAGCCACAGCTTCCCAGCAACTTCCCAGCCTTTCCAGGGAGGACACTGCTCTTTGGACTACAGAGGATGTGTTCACAGCATGCAAAACCCAGTCTTCCTCTCTGCTCCGTATAGATCTGAAGTGAGAAGTTCCCTATTGCAAAGCCATGGCATCGGTTTTCTCTCACACCTGGTTCTTGGTGGGCAAGCACAGTCTCCAAAACCAGCATGAGGAAGAGGAGCTGTAGGGAAGCAGATGAAAGCTGCCCTTTGCTGATCCCTACAAAAGCACACCCAGTTGGTGTCCAGCATTTTAGGGCTCACTGGAGGCCACAGAAAAGCCAAACTGTGCCAACAGGCCAGGTATGTCCTTGTGCCACACTGCTGCAGGCTGCTGGTTGCATCTTCTCTTGGCCAGCATGGACAATAACAACATCCCCACTGATGTGCCTGGCAAAGGCACGCGGCAAGATCTCGGGATTGATTTCTACAAATACAGCAGCTTGCTTTGGGGTTTTCCCCATCTTTTCAAACCTAGAGACCCCCATGCCATCCCAGCCAGCCAGCCAAGGTTCTTCTGTTGTATTCACCCCTCTGGTATCTCAGTTAAGAAAAAGGATACTTGGGCAAAATTGAAGGGGATGGGAGTGAGGAAGGCAGGCTTTGGCTCCAAACTTCTTGGTCGACGTCCATAGCCCATGCTCCAGCACCATGCCAAGCAGCGAGGAAAGATGCCCACCACACACGACCCTGCTGTCATCACCAAGCCACGGCCAAAAAAACTCCGATAGAAAATTGCATCAATAGTACAAAATGAAGCAGATGTCTCAGACACTTTGATGTTTAATGACATGTTAGTGACAGATCGGGACCTTCCTTTTTTTAAGGCGGGTAACCTTTGAAAGCGACTGGAAACTTTTCATCTGGTCCAGCTCTTCCCAATCCAGCATCAGCTGGGGAGGTCGAGAGCCTGCTCCTCGGGGATGGCACACAGTATCAGGCACCGTTTGTGAACTTCACTGCGTCTTCTCCTCTGGCATTTAAGACTAACTGCAGCGATTAAGAGAGAAAAGCTGGCAGCATCTTCCCAGCTGCTAGAGCAAACAGTGATGGAGATGCCCTTGCAGCGGCCAGGTCCTGGGCTTTTAAACTCTTCCAGTACTTTTAAACCTGATGGAGGTTTAACTCCTTGCTGGCCTTTTCTTCCACACCTTCGCTGCCTGGCTGCAAAATGCGTAACACAGAAAGAGATCCAAAAAGGATGGGAGATGTGGCAGGAGGGAAACGCACCTAAATTTAGTCCTCTCTTTCTAAAAAAACCCATCACTTAAAGAGATCCGCAGCGGGAAGGCCACTGCCCAAAGGGGTCTGCATCAGGACCAGTGGCTGTTGCTATGAGAGTTGTTGCTATGGCACAGCTCCCGTCCTCTTCCTACAAACAAAACCACATATCGCCGGCAAAGGAATCGGCCCTCTTACCTCCTGCTGCTCCAGGGAGGGCTCAGCAGGCGTGTTGTACCGGCTAACAAACACCAGCAGCATAGATTTCCTTCGTACTTCTCCAGATGGAGGGTTTTCTTATTTCAGAGACTGAAGCAGAGGTTGAAGACTCACAGCGCTGGGCACCAGGCAGACACTGGGCAAGATGGTCCCTGCCCCAAATAAATCATCCTCCAAACAGACCAAAGTGGGCAGGAAAATGGGAGGTAAAGGCAAAAATGTTCCTGAGAGAAACCCCAGGTGCCTGGACCCCAGGTGAGTGTCCTGTGTTGCCCCCAGGTTATTATCCACCTTTACACACTTGGTAGGTAACATAAAGGAGTAACATACCGTTATCATCCCTTTCCCAGCCGGTTTGCCATTCCCCAAAAGGAGAGTCCTTGTTATTTTCTTGCTGGAGACAATCTAGAGAAGCCAAAGAAAAGAAAATCATGATTGTAGAAGTGATCAAAAGCAGAGTCATAAGCAACTGATCATTGCTCATGTTAGTTAATTCAGATTAAGCATTCACAACAAAAGAAAGACATCATACTCCGGGATGACCATGACATTGTGAATATCACCACTGTCACCCGAGTCCATGTGGCGCAGGGCAGTGCAGTGCAGTGCAGAGCAATGACAGTGCAAGAGGCTGAAGCACCATCTCCTGTCAAACTCAGGGACCAGCTCTTTGCGTGGTGCACGTCAGTGGGACCTCACACAGCTGAAGGACCAGGATTTGTTCCCAGCAAAACCACAACTCAGCCTTTCAAACTCCATTTCTAAATAGAATCATAGAATCATAGAACGGTTTGGGTTGGAAGGGACCTTAAAGGTCATCTAGTTCCAACCCCCCTGCCAGGGGCAGGGACACCTCCCACTAGACCAGGTTGCTCACAGCCCTGTCCAACCTGGCCTTGAACACCTCCAGGGATGGGGCACCCACAGCTTCTCTGGGTAACCTGGGTCAGTGCCTCACCACCCTCATAATGAAAAATTTCTTCCAGATAGCTAATCTAAATCTCCCCTCTTCCAGCTTGAGGAACTTCTAACATGACCCCTGCCAGCAACTTGCTTTCAGGTCACGTTTCCATGGGTGACTCCTGGTGACAAGCTGGATGCTCTCCCGCAGCATCGTTATGGTCCCCCTGCACAGCTGCTGCCAAGCAAGGCACAGGGGTCAGCACCCCCTAGAGGCATGTCCCCCCCTTCACTTCTGGTTTGTAAGAGGCCAGACAGGATGATCTGGGAGCTGAATTAACCACCTTGAGATTTTTTCCTAGCTCACTGAGTTTCGGTCACCCTCAGATCTGGGGATCCTGTAAGTTTTCCCCATGAGGCGCAGATCCCCACATGGGGTCCAGCAATCTGCTGGAAGTAGCCATGCTCTGCTCCCATACCTAGTTGGGACACCTTTGAGATCTAGGAGCTGCAGTTTAGAAAGTGCAGTCCCATTCATCCTTCTGCCTCCACCTTTGGTCCCACAGTCAGAAAATAATAATAATAATTTAAAAAAAACAGGTAATGAAATGCCTTAACTTGTTGCTCCTGCCATCCAAGTGACCCAGCCACGCCTGGATTCCTCCCATTGCTCCCCAGAAATGTTCTCTTCTCTCTCGGAAGACCTTATTGTGGCCTTTCAGTGCTTATAAGATGGGGACAGACTTTTTAATAGTGCCTGTTGCAATAGGGGTAATGGTTTTAAACTAAAAAAGGGTAGATTTAGACTAGATATCAGGAAGGGTGGTGAAACACTGGGGCAGGTTGCCCAGAGAGGTGGTGAATGCCCCATCCCTGGAAACGTTCAAGGCCAGGTTGGATGGGGCTCTGAGTAACCTGATCTAGTTGAAGATGTCCCTGCCCATGGCAGGGGGTTGGACTGGATGGCCTTTAAAGGTCCCTTCCAACTCAAACCAGTCTGTGATTCTATGATTCTTGCAATTTCAAGGCAAAAACCCTTTCCCATTGTGGCTAGCCAGCCATGTCCCGGTGCTTTTGATCCATAAATGCATAGGAATCACGAGCCAGCGTAACTACATGGTTGTGCCAGGCCATGGACAAGGAGGCGAAATCTCCTTGCAACCCTGGCTAGCAGAAACCACAGACACCCTCCAGCCTGCAATTTGATCCCTGTTACATTTCATTTGGCCGCAGAGGTCATTACAGCCCCGCGCATGATCCAGCTATCCTTTTAAATCTTACCACAGACCTAATTAGCTGCAAGAAAATAATCTGGCTAATCTGACAATGCTCCGATGTAAACTCAAAATTGACGAGTCAGATGCTTGCTGTGCAATTGTTGCTGCCTGCAGCTGCTCTCCTTCCCTTCCAGGAGCTGCTCATGCCTCAAAACCGGGCAGACTTATGAAAACATCTCGCCAGATAAAATCTAGACATCAGAAAACCCACAGCAGGGTGGTTGAACCCACAAGCCCCCGTTTCACCCCTCTCCTCAACAGGCACCCTTGGGCACATGCTACCCCTCCAGTCCATCTCTGCCCCACGACTGGGCTGTGCTGCAAGCCCAGGCTGGCCACAGGGAGAGGAGGCTAACAGAGGATTTCAGGGAAAAAAGGAAAGTGAGAAGATCCCTCCATTCCAAGCTGGTGTCTTGTTGTGGACTAAAGGTCACCAAGAAGCTCACATGGGAAGCACTGCAAAAATTCACCAAAAACTGGGCACTCACATTAGCCAAGTTCTCTTTTGCAGAGTGTAAATACTTGCATGAGATTACAGAATTTCAGAGCTCTCTTTTTTTCTGAAGGACTAAGCCCATCAGCTGTGCATAAAGACACAGTAGACAGTTATGCTGTGCCCATCAGCCACCATGGCTAAACCATCAACTATTCTGAGTGAGCACCTTGGATGTGAGACCTGCCAAGAGCTGCCTATCCCCACCATTGCCCCAGCCCCAGGATGGTCTGTCCAGTCTCGTGCTCTGAGCTAATCACCTTTCAAAGTACCAGAAAGGGTTGGGCTTTTCTGGGAGACCCAACAAGCAGGAGGGTCCACCTTTTTCCTCAGTGCATATGGATAATGTTTCTCACCAGTATAAGACTGCAGAGCCCTGGACTCCTGCAGAGCCACGTTTAGGAAGAGCAAGGTTTCACCGCTGTTTCCTTATGTCCATAAATTCTGTGCTTGCAGCTTCCACCAAGATGGTGAGCTTCACAAGGAGCATTGCTGAGCTGCCCCACACCAGAGGTGGCTGCATTTCAGCAACAGAACTAACAGTAAAGGATGGGTTTGGTCTAAATCACTGAACACTGGCCTGGACTGTTGCCTGCACTGTCTCTTAACTTCTGCAGGAGCAGAATTAGGTCATCACAGAACACTTGCAAAAACTCAGACGTTAAACATCAAACTCCATAAATGTTAGTGCTCTTCTAACACGTCAAGCTCTTGAGTTGGCAATGGTGAGGTCACTCGGCCCCCTCTTTGCCATGCGCAGTGCCATATTGCAGTCTGTGTAATAAAGCAATCGCACTCATGAGCCTCCCTGAACACCTGAGGCTGGCCATCCACGCCGACCCACCGATTAGTGTCTCCTTCCTCCTGGTTCCCAGCACCGAGCACAACAGAGAGAGTTTCTCCCAGCCCCTGCGCTTGTGCCAGGTACCACAGCAGCCCTGAGCAGCCGGATGCTGCAAAAGAAAGGAAAAAATCCCCCTCATTCCTTGCCTCTGAGTCAGAGCAAGCTCAGAGGACAAAGACGTTTGGAGAATGTGGCTGCCAGCTGCTAACAGGGTCTGGGCTCACTAACGCAAAGACCTTCCAAAGGCTTATAAATTGCATTGTGTCCCAAAAGCTTTTCCACAGGAAGAGCAGAAGACACATTCCTGCACCAACATGCTGAAGTAGGAGAGATGATTTGCTACACGACAGCAATGGATAAAGCTTTGGGGGGGGGGGGG
>VYXH01005405.1:461709-473830 GCA_013397275.1 Burhinus bistriatus
GGGGGGGGGAAGAAAACCAAAACTGAGATAGAAAGGTAGACTGCAATGCATCCTAACTTTACACATCTGGAAGTTTCCCAAGTCCAAACCCAAGCCGGTCATCAGGGCTCTTACTATAACCCATGGTGAGATACAGGTACCTCCAAAAGCTTCCATTTGATGTCTCCTAGCAGGCAGCAACAGAAGCCCACACTATGACTAGCTTCGACTTGAGCAAGTAGCCAACAGACCTAACGTGGAACAGTTCAACCTCAACAGTTGAAGCATGACAAGCAAATTAAATTAGTTTTGCCAGAAAGGACCCAGCAAACTTTACAGTAGATAAGAGCAGCAGCTCTAATCCCCTCACATTCCTGTGGCTGAGGTGATTTGGGGTCCCTTTGCTGGAGGACAGCGAGCTGCAGGAACCTCAGAGCCTCACCATGCCCAGCGTGCAGGAGAATTCGCCTAGGAAGTCATGCTCATACAGCTGCATGCTTGACTTGTCCTGGTCAAACAGGGCGAACTTGAGCTTCTGCACTTCTTCAAAGTGGTAGTCAATGATAAACTTCTTGGAGAAAGCTGGGTTGAGGTTGTTCACGGCTGTCTCTGTCCTGTCGAGCTGCAAAGAAAAAAAGAGGCATTTAGGCATGTGTATCTTGCATCTTTGTCACTGCCATGTCTCTTCTCTGACTTCAGAGCCACCCACAAACCCTGCAGTGACCATCAGAGTGGGAGCGCACCAGGCGTTCAGCAGAGCTATCCCTAAATGCAGGCTGTGATATCCAGTGTAGGCAAGGTGGGATCCATCCAAACAAGCAAAAACATTTGGTGCAGAGAGCTGCATCCCCAAGGATGGGACTGTACAAACCCACCCCAGACAACAGCCAGGAAAGGAGCGCCCACCCAGCTGAGGCTTGGTGTGGACTCAAGGCTCATTGAAGCCAGAGATGCTTCATTTGCTTCTCAGCCCTGTTCTCCCAGGAGCTGAAACTCTCACACCCCTCCGATCCTCAACCAGACCCTCAGAGTTATAATGCTAAACCTGTTTCTTTCAGGCCATGTAGTTAACAGCAAGGACAGGCAAAACAAGTAAAAGTGTCATGAGCCAGAACAGCAACCCTCTAGCATTTCCCTCTAGACCTCAAACCCAAACATTCATGTGGTTTCTTCTTTCTTGGCCTTCCATGGAAAAAAAAGAGGGGGGAAAAAAATCACCACAGGCCATTTTTCAGAGATTTCATCAAGCATTAGGAGAAACAAGAGGCTGGAAGGACCCAGAAGACAAGACTTCAATAGACTTTGTCATCCTGAGCTATTGTGAGCAGGCTGGAAGAAATAATGTCTCCAATGGCTTGGAATGGCAAGCGCAGAGGATGATGGAAACTGGAAGGCACATGGGGAACCTGCTGTCGAAGGGGAAGCACCACAGCGGTCTGCAGCATCCCGGAGCCAAGAGCAGCGATAAGAGCAGAGGAAACTTGGCAGGCAGCCAGTGGAAGTGTGGGTTTACGGCGCAGCATGGCACAGGCAGACAGAAAGCCTTGTATGAGCCAAAAAAAAGTAAAAATCCTGGGGACAGCCACACCAGAGATCCTGAGATGCTGCCCTCCGGTTGTGGACCTTTGGTCCCAGACCCCGTAACTCAGACCGCAGGAGGGCTGGGAGGACAGCAGCACCAGCCGGGCGCCCGGAGCAGGCTTGCACAGATGCGGCAACCCACAATTTCAGCAAAAGTGGCAGAAAGTGGTAAAACAAGGCCAAAAAAAGCTTCTGGAAGTCAATGGCCAAGGAGGGTCTGAACTCCAATGTCAGGAGCCATCATCCCCACCAGACCATCCTCCATCCTGAGAGGCACCTGGAAAGGCCAAGTTTGGAGCCCAACATACAACATACCCTTATGAAGCTAAAATGGGCAGAAAAGACGCTGGTGGCAGAGGCCGAGTGCTGAACAAGAAATGAACACCTGCAGCCTGGGGGAAAACCCTCCAGCAAGCAAAGCAAGAAGGAGCTCTGTCAGGAGAGCAGCTATTGATAGCATAAGAGGTCACAGCTGGTTTGGCAAAGGGCATCCTGCCCTACAGTAGGTAGACCCATGGGCAGTGCCAGGCTGTGGGATGGTGGGATGTCTGCCAGAGCTTCAGAGCCAGAAATAAGTACAGCAGAGGAGAAAAAAGTCCNACCTTAGTCCTAAAGAAACTCATTCAGCACAGGAGGCAGGTTTTGGAGGGACTGAGTGGAATTGTGGTGAGTTTGCTATATATACCAACTATCACAGTGTTTTTTTAAGTTGGTCGCTTAGTCTGTCTTAATTGCCAAGAAACAACTAAAGTAAATGCTGTGTTCCCAGAATAGCCACCTGCTGCACTCCGGGGAATCAAATATATCAACACCAGTAGGCCAGGGCCACACAGCTTTACACAGATCCTCCTTCCTTCTCTGCTGCCATCCGGTACTGAAGGACGCCAAATGTCTGCTCAGAGATGCGGTGGACCAGGAGCAGTGGGCATCCACGAGCTCTACTTGACTTCAGCAGCACAACCCAGGCAAATCCCCTTTCAAGCCTAGGAGATGAGACTGTGCAGGCGACAGAGGTGGATTTTAGCTCCTTCCACGTTCTCTGAACTTCTGGGAAGCCGGGGACCAAGGGAAAGCAGTCCTCCCGCTCCCAGGCACCAGTTTGAAGGAGCTAACTGAAGGTTCCATCTTCAGCTTTGCCCTGGAAGGGGTGGCCCAGGGAAGGGGAAGAGAAACTCAGCCAATGTGTCTTGAGCTAACCCTCTGGAGTGATGGGGCTTCCCTCAACACCCAGATTAAACCGAGCGTTTAATCTCCTGCCAATTGTCAGTGTGAAGCACAACAAAATCACAAGCCTCAGCTGCTTGCTGCACATGGTTTGGTCTTTGATTTGACGCAGCAGCGGTCACCTTGGCAGTGATCATCACATATGAGGCCTCATCACACCACCTCCACCAGGAGACAAGCACGCCAGCAGCTCCTGCCTCCCCCTTCGCCTCCAGGGCTTACACATCTACATTCCTGGTAAAGAGCAGAGGTGGCTTTGCCACCCAAGAGCAGAAAAGCACAAGGGTTTTTAAGAGGCAAGCAGCCTAATTAAAGATATCTGCTTGGATAAGAGTCTTGATTCTACAAATCAAGCACAAAACCAGGAAATCATCTCCAGCAACAGCCCTTGTGTTCAATGAATGCAGCCAGAGAGTCCTCCAGCGTCCGAAGGGAGGTTGGCTAGAAACCTTCAAGCATGCCCAGCACTTGGAGATGCTTGATGCTCCAACACTGGGAGATGCCAAGGAAATCTCTGTGCGGAAGGCGTGGGGCTGGCCAGATGACTCAGAGTGGCACAAAGGCAATGGCATGGCTGAGTCATGTGTCCCTGCTCCCGGCATCACAGGCCAGGTCTTTCATGGCTCTGGTGAAATGACTTCATCGGGCAGAACATTTAAACATCACCCATCTTCATGTCACTTCTCGGCCTGTGGTTTATTGTCCCTCCCTCCCCCACCCCCTCCAAGGCTGATTCACAAAGATTTTTTAATTCCTATTAAGCTCAGCAAGACAAAATAATTGTATTTGGGAACAAATGTGACAGCTAGAAAGAACAGCGAGCAGAAGCCTTTCTGTTGGCATCAGCTGGTGCCTCAGCCCCACTGCCCAGCTCAGACGTCAGCATCAGCATGGCTGGGGCTGGTCCTGGAGGAGGAGACCCACCTCCTAAACCAGGTCTGACAGTTGGGACACATCTCTAACCTGGTGCAGAGGACACAGGGGCAGTGTGGTGGGGTGGGTTCACACCACTGAGCTGCTGCTGTGCCCATCCGTCCCCTACATTTCAGCTATGTTATTAAGGCCACTGTTTGCAGACAGGAAAGAAGTTTGTCTTAGGGCAAGGGGCGCATCTGTGTGGCCAAAACCAATGCAGGACAACACGGACACCCCCCGGGAAGCTCTGAACCACGGTAGCATGAGCTACCAAGGGTCCACCAGGTTTCCCATAGTGCTTGTGGGTGAGTCCATCTCTCCTGGCCCTCCCTGGCATCCAGCCACAGCCCAAACCCGTGCACCACTACTGCCACGTGGGGGTGCAGGAGGATCTCGGTCCCGGCTGTGCCCTGGCATGCCAGTGGACCAGGGCAAGCTCCGTGGCATGCGAGCACACCACACCACATGCCAGCTCATGCAACACGCTGACCTCCACTGAAACCACAGCAGCGGAGCACCAAGCAATCTGCCATTCAAGGCTGATGTCCAGTGCCTATCTTCTATCTTGCCAATTAAAAAGAAGCTAAAAATAGCAGAGGAAAGGGGGGAAAAAACCACAGATCACACATTTGTATTGTAAAAGAAGCTTTGGAATCAAAACTGCTGGACTGAGACATTACTGACAGCAAGAGAAATTCCTAAAAAGTACAATCAGGTCAAAGAGATGACACCTATCAAGGCTGGAAAGCTCATTAGTCTCACCAAGGCTGCTGAGCAAAGTTAATTGCAGAGCATGGTAAGATGAGGTAAGATGCCTTCCCTGCTGACAGCAAGGAGATCAGCTGCAGGACACCTTGGGTGATGCCCATTGATTCACCAGCTTCTTGGCCAAGTGCTCAAAGGCTGCCCGACTAGTCCAAGTACCTGAAAAATGAGACCACCTAATTTACCCAGAATTGGCACAATTTTTGTTTGGCTTATGTGATTTTATCCCCTTTGGCTGCTCATTTTGTGCTGCATCCAACACCACTGCCTGTGTCCATCCATCACACCCCCATGCTCTGCTTACCTGCTGAAAAGAGGTCTTACACTATCTACAACTGCAGTTATAAAAGGAAATCTCCATTTTTTTCTCCAGGAATTTTAGCCCCGAGTCCTTCCCCCTGTAGCCAAAAGGTTTTTCCTAGGCACAGAGCTAAATGCTCTTGCACAGACTCTGGAGTTTGGTATCACGACACCAATTTTATCACAGACAGCACCTTGCCCAAGTTGGGCTGCCGCAGAAGGAGACAACAACTATAGTTTCTCCGCATGAGATGCTGAACAGTCAATACAGCATGATGAAAACCATCCTTGGGAGTTCCTGGTCCCACCTCATGCACATCCCAACTGCAAAACCAGCCTGAGACGTGTATCTGCCTGGGAGACCCCCAGGTGGCACCTCTTGCCATTGCAGCAGCAGTGCCGGCGATGGCCAAGGTCATGCTGCTCAAAGCACACTCCTGGTCCCCGACACAGCATACCCATGTGCCCCTTCCCCGCAGGAGGGGGATTTTCAGAGGAATACACATCCAGTTGGTGGGTATGCTGGGAAGCAAGCTTTTGGGATCAAGCCAACATTTTCCTTATGCCACAAAATAATTCAGACAGCTGCTGAGGGTGAATTCCCTCACGCTCCATTAGCTCCTGGTTAGCGGCAGCCTTGTCCCGCTGAAGCAGAGGGCTGGGAACAACACACAAGGGCTCCTTGTGCCCTGTTTGCATCTTGGAGAGGACGGCACAGCCATGGACAGTCCTCCTGTCCTTAAAGACCCTTTATCAGCAGGGTCTCTCCCTGGAGTAAGCTTGTGTTGGAGTGGGTAGAGAGGCAGAGGAAACGAATGCAGCTCTCAGCTCCTTAGGACATACAAGGAAAATAAAAATAACACACACACCCCCAAGCCACAGGAGCATGCCAGTGTGCTCCTCTGCACAGAGCCTCGGTGCCCCCAGCCCACGGGCTGTAAGCAGCTGTGCACATCTGCTCAGCGGGATGTCTTGGTGCAGCAGGGATGCCCAAAGCTGGTGAGAAGGATAATCATAGGATCACAGAACGGTTTGGGTTGGGAGGGACCTTTGAAGATCATGTAGTCCAACCCCCCTGCCATGGGCAGGGACATCTTCAACTAGATCAGGTTGCTCAAAGCCCCGTCCAGCCTGGCTTTGAACACATCTGGGGATGGAGCATCCACAGCTTCTCTGGGCAACCTGTTCCAGTGTCTCACCACCCTTATCATACAACATTTCTTCCTCATGTCCAACTTAAACCTACCCTCTGCCAGTTTAAAACCATTGCCCCTTGTCACAGAAGCATAGAATTGTCTAGGTTGGAGGGACCTTTAAGATCATCGAGTTCAACCATCAGCCTAACACTGCCAAGTCCACCACTAAGCCAGGTCCTTCAGCACCACATCTACCGGTCTTTTAAATACCTCCAGGGATGGTGATTCCACCACTTCCCTGGGCAGCCTCTTCCAACGCTTGACAAGCCCTTTGGTGAAGAAATTTTTCCTAATATCCAATCTAAACTTCCCCTGGTGCAACTTGAGGCCATTTCCTCTCATCCTATCGCCTGTTACTTTGGAGAAGAGACTGACCCCTGCCTCGCTACAACTTCCTCTCAGGTAGCTGTAGAGAACAAGAAGGTCTCCCCTCAGCCTCCTTTTCTCCAGGCTGAACAACCCCAGTTCCCTCAGCTGCTCCTNAAAAAGTGTGTTCCCATCTTTCTTATAAACCCCTTTAAGTACTGAAAGGCCACAATAAGGTCTCCCCAGAGCCTCTTCTTCTCCAGGCTGAACAACCCCAACTCTCTCAGCCTGTTCTCACAGCAGAGGATCTCAAATTATTTCCGTGGCCTCCTCTGGACCCGCTCCAACAGGTCCATGTCCTTCTGCTGTTGGGGGCCCCAGAGCTGGACGCAGCACTGCAGGGGGGTCTCACCAGAGAAGAGCAGAGGGGCAGAATCCCCTCCCTCGCCCTGCTGGCCATGCTACTGGGGATGTAGCCCAGGATGTGGGTGGCTTTCTGGGCTGTGAGCGCACATTGCCAGCTCATGGTGAGCTTCTCATCTACCAACACCCCAAGTCCCTCTCCGAAGGACAGCTCTCTGACCATTCATTCACCAGCCTGTGCTGGTACTGGGGATTGCCCTGACCCATGTGCAGGACCTTGCACTTGGCCTTGTTGAACTTCATGAGGTTCACATGGGCCCATTCTTCCAGCTTGCCAAGGTCCCTCTAGGTGGCATCCCTTCCTTCAAGCGACTCAACTGCACTGCTCAGCTTGGTGTCATCTGCAAACTTGTTGAGGGTGCACTCAATCCCACTGTCTACGTCATGGTCCCTCCCCTCCTTTCTTCCTGTAGGAATTACCCTTCCCATTTATAAGGAGACAGCTTCTGAAACCAAGCAAATAACAAGATCCTCTGCAGTTTCTTCTCAGGGCTTCCCAGTATCAAATACGGCAGTTGAAGCATGTATTTATGAGATTTCTGGTAAGGAGGAAAGATCAACGTCTGCAAAGAGTTTGCTCAGGATTTGCCAGCCGGTTGTTGTCTGTCTGCAGCTGAACTGATCCAACCCTCTGCGCACCCAGCTCCCAACAGTCTCTTTCCTCGTCCCATGGTCCTGCCCTCTCCACAACCAGCCACTCACAAGCCCATGAAATGCCTGGCTTAAGGACTGGAGGCCACAGGTGTTCAGAGCACGAGCTGTCCTGAACAGTGTTTTTCCACTGGACTGACCTGCCAGACACTTATCCAGCACACTCCTGGCCCCTAGAAAGAGCCACTCTTCAAGCAAAACCCAAAGACCAGCTTCCTATGTGACCCAAGAACCAGCTTACCTTGACTCACCGAAAAATATGCCCCATTGCAAGCAGGACCTCATAACATCTAACTGTCACACGGGATCAGCATTTCAGGCACCCAAATCCAAAGTATGCCCAGCTTACAGCAGACTGAGAAGGGGTTGGGACCACTTTGAAGGTGGCAAGATCCTTTCATGCCTGCCACATGCCTTGCCAGAGGTTGGCATTTTGAGATCTGCAGTTAAATCTAGCTCCCAGCAGAAAGCACCAACAGGGAAAGGACTGGTTGCAGAACACAGAATAATTAACACACTTATGCCACATGCACAGCCTTGGGAGGACCTGAAGAGCTTCCACCTCTGCTCCAGGAGGATTGAGGACCAGCCTTGTAGCAGAGCACAGAGGAAGGAGACACCAGCACAAGTAAACCACAAGAGGAGGAAATCCACACAACTTCAGGACTTACCTCCACCCACTTCCCGTTGACTTCCATGAAGAGGACACAGAAGGGGTCAGATTTGGAAGTGACATCCCTGTCCAGAAGGTTTTGGCCACAGACAGACAACTCCACTTTGCAGATGCAGTACTGGGAGCCAACAGGCCCCACCGACATGGGAGTCACAGTGTACGCCATGGACTCCAGCAGCAGCAGCTCCAGGCAGTCTGTGGGACACAAGAACGGAGAGAAACCTCAGTGCAAGCAGAAAATGCTTTGTCGGCGCTGATGGGTTGGGCCCAGAGGGGCCACATCCAGAGCCTCATGCTCTAAGTTACACTCAATAAGTTATGAGGCTTTCCTGGTTCCAAAGCATCTACCCTGCCCAGTCACCATCCCCATGTGGCCACCACAGCAGGTAGACATCCTGAGTGGGAGCTCAGCAGAGCACCTACAACCTGCCTTGCTTTTGCTCCATAAATAACAGATTTTCAAGGAAAGGTAACATTTTCTGCTTAACCCCCTCAAGGGAGTGAGCGGTCCCCAAACTCTTCTTCCAGCATGCTGTTTTTTTTTTTTTGTGGGGAGGAACTACACATCCACGCTGGTTTTTGGTGTGAAAAATACTCATCATGTGGCTGGTCCCAAGCCACGGACCATGGACCCAAGCTACAAGGGCCAAACTTGAGCTCTGCCCCCCAAATCATCATTAGGGAAAAGGGTGAGACCGTGAGGATGAGGAGGGTGGAGGACAGCTACAGCCCTGGTTCAGACCTATCTCCACCCAACTCACCAGGCCACCGGCAAGCAGTAATTAAAAAGCGACATTAGTTGGTTCACAGAAGGTGAAGGCAAATGCAAGAACCACCACATGACCTGGTGCATGGGATGATCTACAGGGCCCTGATAAAAAATCCTTTGTCGTAAGAAGAGTTTACCAAAAGTCCTCTAACAAAGCTATTTTGCAGAAATAAATGTGTTTTATACCATTATTAGTGCAAAACCCCATCCCAAACAACAGTTTTGCCTTCTGATGTGCTGTTTACTTGGCAAAAAACATCAAAGGTCTTCAACAGAGAAGAGGCGAAGGAGGGGAAAAAAGAGAAGAGAAAGCATTTTCAGATTAAGTTATACTAATAAACCTTTGCAGCTGGGGTTGCTAGTGGAGAGAGAGTTCTTTTCGGCAGCTGCTTCAATACCTTTCACTCTTTTTTCAAGAGTGGCTCCTGGCTCATCCACTTCATCTGAAAATGCCAAACACCACTTTCCTCCGCCTTCATAAGCTGTCTGCTGCTCTTTGGCATTGAAACCCCAATTAATATTATTTGTTTGTTTTGCCCAGGCATGAGTATTTACAAGCACTTGGGCTGCTGGGAGTGGGCTTGCTGCCTTCTTCCCTTGCAGCTCAGCCTCCAAGCTGGGATGAGGATGGGGACAGGGATGGGGTGATCCCAGCATGGCTGCGGGAGAGGGAGCTCCGGGCTCACCGCCGGCTGCCCTGAGCGCTCAGCCTCAGCTCCAATGAATGCTGAGGGGAAAACAGCTCCCGCTTCTAAGGCTCAGCTCTCTTCTCCCACTGCAAGATCTCTGCTTGGCACTAAGTCACCCGAAACAAGCCTGATGTTAACCCCCAACAGTAAATGCAAACTCCTCATCACAGCCTGCTGCTCAGTGCAATCATTTCAGCTCCATAGGAACCCAGAAACATCTCCCAAAGAAGAAAATCCCCATCCTTGGCTGCACACACATGTGTACGTCACCGAAACAGCACTCGCGTCCCTTCCCTGACAGCGGTTTCCCCTCTCCTAGACCAAGCACATCTCATGCCGTCGCTCCCCATCCACAGCAGCGTGACACCAAAACGATGGCATGTGTGACACCAAAACAGTGGTACATGTGGGCAACCATCCATCTTCCACAACTTCCAGGGGAAACACGTGCAGAAGCAAAAGTCCTCATGGCTCATGCACCACAAAGCCCCTGCGGCTGCTGGGGCGATGGCTCCGAAATGCCCATCCCTGCTGGAGCTGCCTCTGCTCCTCTCAGGCTCATGTTGCCAGTTGCAGCTAAAACAAAGATTTTTCTTTTTTTTTTTCTTTAATGCACAGATCATGCAATTGATGTCTTAAAATAGCCACGCCTGTTCTATTTATGCTGCTGTCTGTCTGCCACTCCCTCCGAAAAGCAAACACGGGGCAGCTGTGCTGGCATGGACCTGGTCCTGCTGGAGCAGGGAGATCTGGGCTGGGTTTTTCCATCTCCCCTTCCCCCAAATCCCGGCGCCGTCTCACAAAAAGCAGAGGCAGCAAATGACTCAGTGGAAAAAGCTTTTTCCCAGGGCTGACAGGCACCAAAACATCCTCTTGGCGCGCTGCACATCGCCTGTGCTGCAGCCCCTGCGCTCAGCTGGCCGTGCTCCCTGGGGAGTGCATGGTCAAAATGGGCACGGGGAAGAGGAGCGGTGGCCAGCACCAGCCAGGGTCAGCCAAAGGCAGAGAAGTGGTGGGATTCATGTCACCTGCACGGACACACTCCCCACCTCTGCACCTGAAATCAGGGACCAGGACACTGGCCTCTCTCCTGGGTGCCAACCTGGAGAGTTTGATGCCATCTCACAGTGCCAAGCACAAAATCCTGTGCTTGCCACCAACCCAAGAAGGCAAAAGGCAATGAGAATAGTAATCCCAGTAAAGATGATTTTTCCACCGAGGAGCTGCTGGTCCAGCCAGCCCACCAGGGATGGAGATGCCAAAGAGATGGGCAGCTCTCCCAGATCATGGCTTAGGCTGCTCCTTCCCCCCAGCTCCAGTCCTCATGTAAAACTCTGAGGGGCATAACCATCCTGATTCACCAAAAAGTAATTAGTTTAAATGAAAAAGTCTTTTTCCCCGCCAGGTTGGCTCCCAAACTACCCCACGGAAAGGGTAATGCTCAGAGAGGTGGAGGGGCAGAAGGTGGTGATGCCACCAGGGCACAGCCACATCTGTAGGTACGACCGTGGCTCATCCATGCACACCATCCTGCCCTGGGAGCCACCTCCTCCCTGCCAGAGAGCCACAGCCACCTCTCCTCCTGCTGCGCCCACACCTTCCCGGGGCCAGGCAGGGGTTCAGTCCCTGCAGCCTTGGCAGCAGCCACAGGTTCTCATCTGAGGTACTACCAGGCTTCAGCGAGCCAGCGGCATGTTAACCCCCCCCCGCAAATGCTTTAGATTCAGGAGGGAATTTGAGCTGGCATCGAAAGAGCCAGCTCGCCATCATCTGTATTCCAGTCTCTCCTCCTTTTTTTGTTCTCCTCTACCCGCATTCACCGCCCTGAACGAAGTCCTGTGACTCGCTTGGTGTCTGTGGCCAAATATTCTCCCAACATACAATCCCAGCTGCTGGCTTTGTGCCGATCACACGGGGACATGGTCACCAGCTGAAACGCGGTCAGGCTACCGATGAGAGGACTCAGGGACAAGCATGAAGGTCCGATTGCCCCACGGTCCCATCTCCATTGGCCACAGCAGATGCCTGAAGAGGTGTCACAAGAGCAGCACCAGAGTGGAGGGTCATAGTCCCCAGATCCTTTCTGCGCTCCAGCTTCCTAGATCTCCTGAGCCAGATGCATCTTTGCACTTTGTAACCTTCAAGTGCTTTTTCCTCCATGACTTTGTCACCTCCATGCTGCTCCACGTCCACAACATCCCGCAGCAAGGGGTTTCGCTGGCTGGGGTCACACACAAGCCCTGGGGCCACCCACAGTAACTAAGATAAATATCTGGGAGCCCCAGAGCAACGCATACAGATGGCCTCCTCCGCCGCCTCCTCCTCCTTCTTCTTCTCCTCCTCCTCCTCCTCCCCCTTCTTCTCCTCCTCCTCCTCCTCCTCACCCTCTGGCCCCCCGATCTCTACAGCAGATCCCCAAAGCACAGTGTGGAAGGGCTGCCTGGAAGCCCTGGGATCTTTTCTTCCTCTCTCACCTGAAAGAGGAGGAATGGAAGGGGTTATCTGTTTTGCAAATTAACTTCTGCCCTGGGAGGTTCCCCTTCCCTCTGCAGAAGAGAAGCCCCATGAGAAGCAGTCGCTCCGGACACGCTAAGGCATTAACAGGAAAAAAAGACGGGGGGGGGGGGGGGGGGGGGGGCGCGCGGCGGCG
>VYXH01005405.1:473871-492335 GCA_013397275.1 Burhinus bistriatus
AAAACATTTTGGGGTCTTTTTAAAATATTAATAGTGCCGTCAAACTTCAGTGACCTCCTCTCCTTAAAGAAATCAGATTTATTTTCACAGGGAATACCAGGCATATTTGAAACAGCCCCAGAAGTTCCAATATCCACCAGTGACTGGCGCAAAGTCCCTCTGGGACCCTTCCGGCGATGTCCCTCCCCTTCTTTGGGACAATCCATGATTTCTGTAATACCCCACAGAAGTCACCCATGACTCAGTTTACCCACTCAGGCTGCTCCACTACAGCCTGCTGCAATTGTAGAAGCAAATTCCCTTTCTGGATGAGGGAAAACGAGAGAGATGAGTATCAAACAGGGACATTTGGGTTCCTACAAAGCACGTATCTGAGCTTACAGGCAGCAGAGACCCAGCAGGTGAGCGGTGGTACCCAAGGGAGGATGAAGAGCAGGTGAAAACGGGTTGTCAGAAGACTGAAGCAAAGGAGGGGAGCCAGAGGACGCAGAAACCAGTTGCCCAGAGCAGCAGAAAAGCTGAAACGCAGCACACATGGAGCCGGAGTCGCCAGGAAAGCTGGGATACGCTATGACGGATGCCCAACACAGCTCCCCACGCCATCAAAACCCACACCGGCCACTTTCCTCCCTCCTGTCAACAAATACAGTCATCTCCAGAATTATTTTGCAAAGCAAAAAAATGTTTGCCTTTCAGTCTCGCCTAGGCAACACGGTGGATTCACCAGCGTGCACCTGGTCTTAATAACAAGCCTCGTTACCTTCTGAATGCACGTGCAATTAGTCATGTACGCAGCACCCTGCTGCCAGTCTCACCAGCAAATACCTCTGCCGTGGACGAGCAGGCTGGGAGAGGCAGAAAGGGGATGCTTCCACATGGAAACTCCCTGCAAGGATGTACCTTGGGGGCCCGCTACTATCAGAGGATCTTTGTCTCTCCTGCGAGGCAGGGAGAGGCTGAAAACTGCCTCCGAGCATCCCAGCAAGGGCGGCATGGCTGGGACTGAGCTCAAATTCTCCCAAATTCCTGGAGATTCAGGGTAGACGCAGCACAGGGGGATGCCCAGGCTGGGCTCTGGTTTCCAGGCTGGCATGTTGTGAGTGAGTCCCACAGTCCTGCCTGATGGAAGGAGCCAGGGGGACTGTACTGAGATATTTTGTGGGCCTGATACAGAGGGAAAAAAGGTTTCAGGACAACAAAATTAAGTAATTTCCCCAGTGAACCCTTCCTGATGAAAACCATACTTCAACAGGTAACGCTGCTCATGCCAACATCTGGGTTCCTGGCACCGATACTGCAAAATCCCACCCCAAGTGACAACGGCGGGGGGGGNCCCACAACACCCAGCTCCTCTCAGATGTCTGCTGCCCCCAGCAAAGTCCCTGTCCACCAGGTCCTGGCACGGTTTGGTGTTGGTGTAGGCAGTGCCCTCCTTGCCAAAACCCCAAGTGGCTGCACTGACCAGTACGCAAGCAGCACCCAGGCAAGCTTCTCAAGCTTCTCCAGCGGGTGATGATCAGCAAAGCCGTGCAAAGTCAGTTGGGGTGTCCTGGGAGTCACAAACAGCAAAAAAACCCCAAGGCAAACCTCATGGCACCAGAGCTGCCCCCCAAGTGGCTTCATGTTTCAGCCCTCCAGAAAGTTTGCATCCCGGCTTCCCAGCCAGCAAGAGAAGACACTGCACAAAGAGTGCTGCCATACCCAGCTGCGATGGAGACCGTGACCTCCCAGCCAGCACGCCAGGACAGGCAAGGGACTTTTCCCCGAGTCCTGCAAGGAACAGGAACAAAAGCCCAAGGGAGAAACTGAGGCAGAAACGGAGGATGAGCCAGAGCCCCAGAGCAAGGCACCAAACACAGGTCCATCCTGGCAGCACTTCTTGCATTCAGGCACTTTGAAGGGAAAGAGGTCTTTGGTGGAAAGAGGTCTTTGGTGGGTTGAAAAGCCACATCACCCGCTGTCTCGCTGCCATCTCTGTTCTGCTTTAATATGGTACAATGCCATTTGGCGATAACTAAATAAATTTATCATGGGGGAGAGAGTGAAAGGCAGCTTTGATGGTCTGGGAAAGGGTTCAAACACCCTTTTTGTGGTTGGATAGCTAAATCAATTTGAATTCGGATGGTTGGTTTTGGCAGGTAGGGCGTATGCAAGGAGCTGGGGCAGTCTAGAGGGGAATAATGCAAGGTTTGACCCAGAATCCCCAAAACCCTTTCTAAAGGCAGTTGGTGAAAGCGAGAAGCATAGGGTGGCTGCCACCCAGCCCTCGCCCAGTCGGCCACACCACCAACTTTTGGGGTCTGCAGGGATGCTGAATAACGCTTCTTAGCAAAATCAGGGCTGGCCAAGAAAGCGGGGCCTGATCCTGCTCCCTCACCTGACCCAGACAGCCCCATCCTCCCACGTACCTGCCCTGGAGGGTATTGCTCAGCAAAGGACAGCCTGTACCTGTCCCGTGCCCTTGATGTTCAGATGTCCATCAAAGAGCAGGTCCCACCCTGGGAAGATCTTACCAAACCACAGTCGGTCTCATGGGGTGTGTCAGGGCCGGGGAATGGGCAATGTTCCCCCGTCACCAACACGGGGGGCGGTGGGTGCTAGTGGGGTCAGACATGGGGCCACTCATCCACCACTGAGCCAATGCAGCTCCAACTGGTGCAGTCACCCAGGCTGTCGGCGGTGAGGACAAGCCCACCCTGCCGCCTCCAGCAGCATCTCTCCAGGGCCAGCAGACATGCAAGTTGCAGCATCCCCATAACGATAGCGCTAGAGGGATCAGGATTTGGGGCCAGACAGACAACGTAACCTCTGAAACAGAAACCATGAAGCTTCGGGGACTGTAACACCATCACACTTCTGTTGGCACATGAAACCTTTTGTTTAAGCCCAGGCATTCACCGAGACTCCACACCAGTTTCCAAGTTCCTATGAACATCCTCACCTCAAACCATTGCTCATCCCTGGGAGGGATGGAGATGACCATGTCAGGCACCACCTGTAGCACCCAGGATGGATGGGGCCAGGGCAGTGAAGGAGAAAAGAAGGGAGCAGGCCACGATTTGCAGCAGGACTGGGCAGGGAGTGGGATGGGCAATACAGATCCCAGCTGAAAAACAAGGCAGAAAAAGCCTCAGCTCCCTCGGCAGTCCCCGGAGAGAGACTGGCATCTTCAGGGGGTACCTGTACCCCGTGCAGGGTCTCAAACGGGCTGCAGCATCCTCTCCCCCAGCTCCCAGGGCATGTGTGGCAATTAGCCTTGCAGCAATTAGGTGGCTGGAGTTAAGTCAGATTGATCCCAGCATCCCAGGCCCAGCACAGGGCAGGCAGGAACGCCGGGATCCCACCCTGACTGTGCAGGGAGAGTTTCACCCAGTAAGAGATCCGTCTCCAGAGAGCAACCGGAGGAATAACGGGGACACGACCCACTAAGTCACATCCAAGCAAATCTGGGGTCGTAATTTTGAAGAAAAAAGCACTTCCCATGCAGAAGGACCTGTCAATGGGGATGCTCATCGCTCCCTCTGCAGCCTTGGGACATGCACCTCTGACCCATGGATTTGGGAGCCCCATCCAGTTTCTCCAGCTGGATACAGGGGGAAAAGATTGCTGTTTCCCTGCCTGGGATGAGTGATGGGTGAAAGGGAACCTGCGGAAGCCATAAAACCTCCCAGAGACCTCCCAGCAGTCCCTGTCTGAGTGATGCCACCTTTGCTCCCTGCTCAGGGGCAGAGGGGACGGTGCAGCCCTGCCTGCGGACCCCCTGCCAGGCAGCCGGCTGGCTCGCAAGGACCTACACAGTGGGAGGAGAGGAGCCATGATACAGCCTCTCCCACCCATGGGTGACACTGCCAGGTGGCCTTTAGCAGCCCCGCCGTGGCTGGGTGCTCATCTGCGACAGCAACCAGCCCTGCTCAGGAGCCAGCGGGCAGGACCTGCCGAGGAGACATGGGCATGTGCCAGGCCACGGGATGGGAGCATCCCCTGCTTGACTGCCATTTCCTGGGGCATCCTGTGGGACGCGCAGGGACACCTCTCCATCCATACAAAGAAGCCAGAGCATCAGCTCCCCCAGTGCCCTGTGGAGTCAGGACACTGACAGATACCGTAACAGCGTACTATATCGCACCGTAATAGCAGGGTAATCGCATTAACAGGTCCAGCACATAAGACCCTCAAGGGAAAGGGGATTAGGAGGCGTCATTATTTATGGTTCATCACGCTGGCAGAGGTCCTCTGCTGCTCGTGCACCGTGGCCCCAACCTCAGCGGTGGCACGCAGCCATCCCACCACAGCTGGAGGGGATGGGACCACCATTTTCTGTTGTCTACAGACCTCCTCCGTGGGCAAAGCCTCTCGCTGCTCTGTGCTGTTTCCCCTCTCCCCCGCCTGAGGGTCTAATCCGAGGCCGTCCACTGCCTTTTGGGATTTAAGACCATGAAGAGCCAGGGAAGACACTCTGAAGAAGCCGGATGGATGGACCAACATCCCCCTCACCCAGATCTGTGAGAGTTGAGGAGGCCTCTCTGTGCTGCCTGTAAAGCCCAGGGCCGTCAGCACTGTCTGCTGCTCCTCTCATTTTGAAAACATCATCAACCTGAAAAGCAGCTCCAAAGCACTTCCCCTGCCCAGCCCAGAGCTGAGGCAGCCGCAGCAAGTGTCAAGCACAAATCCACCACCTCCAGCTGCCTCTGCCGTCCCCACCTGTGGCACAGTGGCTGCTGGACTCCGGAGGCGAGTGGCGCCAGCAAAGAAACTGGCTTATGATGAAGGCCCAGCAGGCAGGGAGCAAGGCTGCTCCTCGCAGTCCCATCCCGCCCTGTGTCCCCCTCTCCTACCGCAGCCCCGCTCCCCGTACCGCCACACAGCCCCGACAATGTCTCCGAGTGCCCCCCGTATGCCCACCCGAACTTGCCGCTCTGGCTGCTTCCCCCACCCAAGCAGAAACGGGAGGTTCCTGGCGCTGCTCTGCCCCGAGCAGCCGCCCTGTAGCAAAGGGGAGCTGCTGTCCCCCGGCATGAGGACATTGGGAAAGGCAAGAGCCTCTGCAGCAGTCCCATACCTGTGCCAGCATCCCTCCAGCGTGGTGACTGGTCCCCCTGCAACCGTAGGGACGTGGTGACTGCCTGGTCACGGCTCCAGGACCAGACAGGGCCCATGTCCTCACAGAGGGGCTCACACCCGCAGAAGTACCGAAACTGGAGGTCCCGGTATGCCAGGGACACACAAGTAAAACCAAACACCCTTACATGCTCCTGGCACGCCAGCAGCCTCACGTGTCTGGCTGGCACCCAGCCGGTGCGCTCGGGCAGAGCCTGCCCTGCACCAGGGGAGGAAAGGGCCATGGGATTCGTTCTCCAGCCCTCTCTGGACGAAGTCTGAAAATGTCATTAGATGGTCCCCAAAGCAACTAAAGCCACTTACCGGCGAGAAATCACGATCCCCAAAGAGCAGCAGAGCCAAGTGCTCCGGAGGGAGCAGTGCTCCCGGGCTTCCGGCAAAGGGGGGTCCGTAATTCTCCCCCAGCGGGAAGCAACGGGCTCCAGCCCAGCAAACGAAAGCAAAACTCACTCCTCCACACCCAGCGGTGACGTGCGGAGGGAGGCAGCACCATTGCTGACGGGGTCTGGAGGAGCTGCAGAGACTGAGCACGTTTCGGGAGAGCGCTCAGAGAATCAGAAAGTGGCAAAAAAAAACCCAAACAAAAAAGTATTTCCTTTAAACCTGAGAGAAAATAGATGGGCTGTGATGGCTGCTACCAGACAACTGCACCACGGCTGCCTCTGCAGGAGGCAGAGCCCAGCCTCGCTGCATGCCCTGAACCTGCTGCATGCCCTGTGCCCACTGCGTGCCCTGCGCTCACTGCATGCCCTGTGATTGCTGCATGCCCTGCACCTACTGTATGCCTTATGCTCACTGCATGCCCTCTGCTCATTGCATGCCCTGCACCCGCTGCATGCCTTCCGTTTGCTGCGTGCCATGGGCCTGCTGTATGCCCTGTGCCTGCTGCATGCCATGCGCCCACTGCATGCCCTGTGCTCACTGCATGTCGTGGGCCTTCTGCATGCCCTGCGCCTGCTGCATGGTATGCACCCACTGCATGCCCTCCACTTGCAGCATGCCCTGTGCTCACTGCATGTCGTGGGCCTTCTGCATGTCCTGTGCCTGCTGCATGCCCTGTGCCCGCTACATGCCCTGCTTGCAAATCTGCGTGTGGTTTCTGGAGCGGCAGCAGCTCCGGGCTTGCTGCTCAGCAGTGGAGAAAGGGCAAGCAAGGGGCAGGGCGAGAGGGGAGCGCAGCAGCCGCCTCCGTTCAGGATGCGCAGCAATGGCCGAGCCGCACAGACCGACCCCATTCCAGTCTGCTGGCAAGTGCGCACGCTTGGCTTAGACATGCTGAGAAGATTGCACATTTTCACTTGACTATAGGCTTCCTCTGGGGGTCAATTTAGGGAAATCTGTGATTCGGGGCAGAAAACATCGTGATGTCACTGTGATTCCTGGCGATCGGAGCAAACCCTTTACGCAACCACCTCGCAAAGCAGAACCAAGTAAAAAGGTTTACGTGCCAGCCCTGCACCCGCTGCCTTCACACGCTGCTGACTGCCAGGGCAGCCACTGCCCTTCCCCGAGCACAAAACCATGTTGCCCGTTGGCCGTGGGCAAGTGGGAGGCTGGTGCTGCGGGCAGCAGCATGGCCACGGGCAGCCGGGCACAGGCAGCACCCGCGGGAGGCTCTGTCCGAGAAAAGCAAATGCCAAACATTAATCTCTTCCCTCCCCGTGGCAACAATGCTCATCCCGGACATGCGCTCCGGGTGGGACAAACAAGGAGACCAGGAGAGGCAGGGAGAGAGGAGAAGGCATTCACAGGATTTTGGGCGGATTTTACCTGCCAGCCACTGTGCTACAGCAGCCGTACCAGCTGCTCTCACGACAGCATGGGATATATTGGTTTCAGCAACTGGTAAAAGCAGATTTGGAGGAAGAAGTTGACTTAATTAATGCCAGACCCTAGGAAATGTAACGGAGCAGGGCAGCTCCGTGAGGAAGGCGGCCAGGCTGTGGAGGATGCCTAGCCAGTGGGGCAGGTGTGGAGGGATCCTCCTGCATTTTAAGTATACGGCATGTATACCGGCTGTTTAACTTACTAAAGACTTTTCTAACTTATTGAAAACAAAAATGCTGGCTGTCTGAATTTTAATTGAATTCCTATTTCCGACTAACACCATATAGCACAAGAGGCGGGGGGGAAATCATCACTTAGGTAATCAGGAATATCTTTAACAGCTTTCTAATGTAGCCACATGCCTAAATTACAAATGCGCTGCCCCAAAAGGCCCTGCCAGCAGCCCCCAAGGGGGACGGGTGTGGGGGTCCCTCCATCCCGTGCATCGTCTCGTCCTCATTGCAGCCAGAGCTCCGGAGCCCTTCCCCTGATAACGTAAGTAAGTATTAATTAAGAGGTATTTATATGCAATGCCCATTTGCACTGGAACACCGACACCAAACCGCTGATGTCCCCCACCGCTGGAGCCCACCTCCTCCCTGCAGGCAGGTGACTCTCGTCGCGATGATCCAAGCTTTTCCTAAAGAATCGTATTTTATTGGCCTGCTTTGCAGCAGAGACACAGCCACTTGACGGGCGAAGCTTTGCCCTGAGATGGATTTGTATGCCAGTGATAGAAAAAATGCAGCGGTTTATAATGAGAATTATGTCTGATAAATTCTCGACCCCTTCCCAACAGCTTTAGACACCGCTCCAGGGAATGTGAAACTCAGTTTAAATGGCTGCACAGCCCTGGACTTGCTGTTTAACAGCAAAACTTGCATTTCCAGCCTGTCTCATTTTTAAAATCAGCCTCACCACGGCTGATGTTTCTTCTTAAATCCTCAGCTTCTGGAATCACGTGACGATGGAAAATCCAGGGTTGGGGGAAGGCAACTTTTCGACGCGAGCTTTTTTCTGCTGGCTACAGGCAGAAAATCTGAGAGCTCCCAAACCCAAAGCCTCAGCAAAAGCAGCAGGCAAATAAAAAGTGGAGCCCTTCTTGCTGAACACTACGTTTGTTTGTTTTTCTGGTGTTTTAACAACATTGTTATGATCTCCAAACCCACCTGACTTCCAGGGAATTACTTCTTCCCCTGCTCCTGTGATCCAAACCAGTAACCTCACAAAGCCAGTGGCCAGGAAACTGAGCCAAAGCAGCAAAAAGTGATGACTCAGGTCCCTCAATAGACATCTTGGAGGTTTAAAAGACAAACTGTAAGATTTTGAGGGGGGAAAGCATTCAATTCTTTTTTTTTTTTCCACACTTTTTTGTGGTTTTGCATTCTGCCAGGAGCACCGTTTCTAATGCCTGGCTACTCCACCGTGCCAGAAAATTTACCTTTTCTTCTCCTTTTTCCCCCACCCTGCCTCCGAACGCAAGCCAAAGCTCTCACATAAAGAGCTCCTTATGAGAGCTGGCAACCCCAAAGCAGGACAGGAGACTGCAAGCCTTGCTTTTTCATCAATTAACCAGGTATTACATTCCCGGCACGCCGACGGCTCCCGGAGAACAAGCCCTGATTTACAGTGGTGTGAGCAACTCTGGCCAGCTTTCCCCAGGCAGAGGTTTCCACTGAAGTCAGCGGGAAACTCTTTCCACCGGGTGTAACAGGAGTGAGAGGAGTTTTTCATCCCAGACCCTTCACACACCCCACCCAGACTGCTAAAAGATGAACAAAGCCGGTGCAATTCCAGTATACAACTGGGCAGACTGGTAAATCACGGGGTAGGTAGCGGCCGCTCCGGCACTGCGTAACCCCACTGTTTTGGGGCACAGGAGCCGGATTGCTGGGAGAGGAGCGGAGATGAGGGCTGCCGGGCGCTGCACGGCCGATACATCCTCCCCGGGGCAAAGAGCAGCTTCACCCACAGCTCAGCTCCAATGGCCGAACCCTAAGAGAACTCTTCCGCCCTGGAAAGCCCAGTGTGCGGGGCCTGTGCCCCTCGCCTCCAGCACGGACTGGCCAGGCACCAGGGTCCCCTGACTCCTCACAAGCCATGGCTTTGTACATGGTACCGGCTTGCGAGGAACCGGCACGGGGTCCCTCGCTGCCCACCAGCACAGACCCCAGGAGCAAGGAGGTCCCTGGGTGAGCTGCTCTTCAGACCAAGCTCAGGAAGGCAGCGGGGAGGGAGAAGCGTCACAGCCGGCGTCTCCGATACTGGCAGCTGAACGACCCTGCCCACCCTCACGCTGCTACAGCCTGACGGCTGCAACCCGGTCAAGAGATGCAAACGGCGGCCCCCACCAAGCAGGTCCTGGGAACAGCGTGGCACATGCCAACGGTGCCAGCGGAGGCAGGCTGCCGGCAAACCCCATCCTCAGGGTGGTGAGGGGTGCCGGGCTCTTGGAGAGCAGCTCCAGGACTGCTTGTCTACCCAAGGCAAGTGCTAGGGGCTGCCCACACCGCAGGCAGGTGTGCTGTTGGGGACACCTGGAAGCCTCATCGCTCCACGTTAGCCCAGCTGAGATGCTCCAGAGGCAACAGCAGAGAAACAAAAATGCACGTCCCAGGCTATTGCACAGCTGTAACCAAAGCAAATGCAGTGTTTCCCCAAGGCTACTCCAGGATAACATCCTCCACCGCCTCAGTTCTTCAGAACAGATCCTTTCCACACGCCCCGAGCTTTTGTTCCCAGCCTTCCTCCTCCCACTGTTCTGCTCCCTGCCCCCGCAACGGGCTTCAATGGGATGTGATCTCTGGACCGTAATGAAACATTTTCCGACCCCAGAAAAGCACAGTGGTATCACACGCCAGCATGAAACCCCCGGTACCTGGGCTGGCAGGAGGAGGCCGATGCTGGTGACAGGGGAGCGGTATCAGAACTGAGTGCCCCTGGGCTGTGCTCGCACCAGCCTGATTCTGACTCCAGCTTCTCCAGCAAGGTTCAAGTGCATCTCCAAGAGGCTTCAGGTCTGGGGCTCGAGGTTCACAGGGATCCTCCCAATTCCTTCCCGCAAAGCAGCTCAGGCTCTCAGGGAGTCAGCAGCAGGGACCCAGCCCTTCGGAGACATTTCTGCCACCAAAGCTCAGCTCTCGACTCACCTCTCTCTCTCCTGTTCCACCCTCCTTGTGGTGACCAGCTCTGAAGGGTGTGTTTGCCCATCAAGTCCTCCAGCCCCCCCCACTGGCTTTAATCCAGATGCTCGCCTAAATTAGGGTTACTCACCTGGAGACTTATTGCATCAGGTCCTCAGGCTGGTGGAGACGATGGGAAAACACCTTCCCTGCCTGCCATCCTCCCAGCACCCTCCAGCTGCCGAGCGAAACGCTCCGCTCGCTGCCAGCTCGGAGGACGGCGGCATCATGCTGGGCGCAGAAAAGAGAGGGGCAGCCCATCCAGGAGCATAAACCCTCTCAGTTCCCTCCTAAACGCGCTGCACGCAGGATATCATCACCAGCCAGAGCAGCATCAGGCTACAAACAGCTGCTGGAGAAGCACTTCTGCACTTCCCCAGCCTTCAGCTCACCAGATCCCCCGCCACTGCGACTTGATGCCGGAGGAGAAGGAGACGCGCTCACGGCAGCTGCCAGGAAAAGCCCCTACCAAACGTCCCCAGCCTTGGGGAGCGAAGCCGCCAGGCTCCAGCATTT
Source organism: Burhinus bistriatus (assembly GCA_013397275.1). NCBI lineage: Eukaryota > Metazoa > Chordata > Aves > Charadriiformes > Burhinidae > Burhinus > Burhinus bistriatus. The sequence goes on from VYXH01005405.1 coordinate 484,515, forward strand.
GCTTGGGGATTATGCATCCGGTTGGCATCTTTAGGAGCGGGTGCATGGAGGGTGGGGACAGGTGGGACAACTTTTACACCGTGTACAAACAGAGGGGCCTGGGCTGGGGAAGGGGAGTGTAAAGTGATGGGGGGGCTCTCCCAGAGGATGGAGGGTCTGTCCTAGGAGATGGAGGATCTGTCCCAAGGGTTGGAAGGTCTGTCCACGGGGTTGGAGTGTCTGTCCAAGGGTTGGAGGGTCTGTCCCAGGGGACAGAGGGTCTGTCCCAAGGCTTGGAGGGTCTGTCCCAGTGGTTGGAGGGTCTGTNATGCTCCCCCCTCCCCTCCCCCGGAAAGGCTGGAAAATGATTTTTCCATGCTATCCGCTCAGCGGCAACGAAAACATAACTTTGTTGGATAACCTCCCCTCACTTTTAACCANCCCCAGCCTTGGGGAGCGAAGCCGCCAGGCTCCAGCATTTGCTTGGGGATTATGCATCCGGTTGGCATCTTTAGGAGCGGGTGCATGGAGGGTGGGGACAGGTGGGACAACTTTTACACCGTGTACAAACAGAGGGGCCTGGGCTGGGGAAGGGGAGTGTAAAGTGATGGGGGGGCTCTCCCAGAGGATGGAGGGTCTGTCCTAGGAGATGGAGGATCTGTCCCAAGGGTTGGAAGGTCTGTCCACGGGGTTGGAGTGTCTGTCCAAGGGTTGGAGGGTCTGTCCCAGGGGACAGAGGGTCTGTCCCAAGGCTTGGAGGGTCTGTCCCAGTGGTTGGAGGGTCTGTCCCAGGGGACAGAGGGTCTGTCTGAAGGGTTGGAGGGTCTGTCTGAAGGGTTGGAGGGTCTGTCCCAGGGATTGAAGGGTCTGTCCCTTGGGATGGAGGGCAGAAGGGACACCACACACCCCTGGGAGAGGCCGGTGGCGACATTGCCCCGCAGATCCCCATCTGGGGGCTGACACTGGGGTGATGCTGGCCGGCCAGTGCGACTCTCACGCTGGGATATCCAGTCACCACCGGTGCATCATCCGCCCCGCCCNGGGTTCACCCTGGCCGGCTGGTGTGTGTGCCCCCATCACCCTGCCAAAACCAGTACGGGGTCTGGGTCAGGAGTCTTGTGTCCTGCAGCGGTTCACTGATGCTGCTTCCCATGGGGAAAATGCCGGTTGAACAAGGAAAACTGGTGGGCCCCCAATGCGTGCCCCAAAAGCGGAGGGGAGCTCAAGCCACCAGGCTGGTCAGCATCACACCTCCCCGTGCCCCTGCTCGAGCCGAGGAGCCACCATCCTTTCCCTTCCAGCCTGGTACCACCGGGGTTTGCACCCAACGTCCCATTAACAACCTCGCCTGACGCTTGATGGACACATCATCAGGCATCAGAGATACTTACATAGATATTTTTGAGATGGAGATAGGGCAGTAAGACTGGAAGCCTCCCTCTGAGGCTTCAGATTAAATAAACCATCTTTATTTGTACAGAGCCCTTTACTTTTAGAGATCACAGGCAAAATAAGTGAGTCCTGTATTCCCCCCGGCCAGCTTTCACCTCTCCTGCAGCTCGAGCTGTTAAAGGCAGAAGAGTTTCAAGACACTGAGTCAGTTTTTGGCACGGTGAGGTTCCCCCTCTCCGCCAGTCCCACTCCCTTCCCGGTACCCCAGGAGCGGGGCAGGGGACGCGGGACAGGCTCACAGGTCACTGATGCTCCTGCTCAATGCAGGCAACACAACAGGCAACATCCACCTAAAGCTGAGCCTAGTTTTTAGGAGCAAACCCCTTCTTTCTGTGGAAACCCAGCCAGAAACCACGACAGGAAGAGATGAGGTCGTGCCTGAAAGAGGAATTCAGTAGGAGAAATGGGGTCTGTGCCAGACCTGCCCTATCTCCATGCCCATGGCTTAAAATGTCACTTTGGGGGAAAAACGGGGAGAGGCAGCCAATATTTCACAAATGCCAATGTGCCTATTTTCTCCAAAATCAGTTTTTCCTGTGTTTTCTCTCCTGGCAAGCATGACACCTCCAAGTCCCAGCAGGTTCAGCACTACCCGGAACTGGTTTTAGCAGAGGGGAACTGGCAGCTGCATTTCCAGCTCTAGGAAGCAGCGGCCATGGTGTGCGAACACCCGGCCCAGCCTGGCTCCGGCTGTTCCCTAGCACCGAATCCGGGCTCCTCATCACCCTCCAGCAGTGTGTTTACTTACAGCAGTGTATTTCTTTCTAAAGATCTGGTCTCAGGGGGCAAAATCCCTTCTGTGTATGGAACCAGTACTGACTAGCTCAGACATTGTCTTCTGGAGACTGCAGGCAGCCTGAAACAATAGGGGTGTGCAGAGCGTCCTGATACATTTCCATTTTTGGACCACAATAAATCTGAAACCTAATAGTAACAGCTCTAAAAATGGCCCATGTTAATTATCTATTTGGGAATCAGTTTGGTATTCAGCCATCACACACAATCCCCAATGGCCTCACATCTTCCTGCATACAAGAAGATCCATTTAACCCCTCAAAATTGGACAAAACCTTCAGGTTCCCCTCAGAAACTTCCGGACACAACAACAAGCTGTGAATACGGTCATCAGTAGCACAATGAGAATGGGAAGCACGCTGAGGAAGGTTGGCCCAAAAGTCCTTGGCATTCGATGTAAGACACAAACTAGGGACCGATTGTCTTGTCATGTTTCACATACACCTCAGTCCAAATCTCAATTTTTTTTAAATGCAACCCATGCACTCAAAATACAGCACAGAGCCTGCTTTCAGCCAAAATCACTGGACTACAGACAACCGCTTCCCATTTTTGGGGTTTTGCTGACACCTGGTGTTCTGGAAAAGATGCTGTGATGCCCTGCAAGTCTCTTGCGTTGGCATGGCTGCTCTGAGCACAGACAGATGCCTCTGGGAGCTAATCCTGAATTTGGGGAAGAACCTCAGAAACACAGGTGTGCATCTAGATTTCAGAGGCACTCTTCAATACCTCAAGCCCAGAGAAGAGCTGCAGCAGCAGTATTTGTAGCATGCGTCGTTATATTACTGCAAACCTCATGGTATAGCTCTACTCTTCCTAACTTCAGGAGTCAGAGGAACTGCAGGGGGCATCTCAGGTCACTTTTTTTTTAAATAGCACATCTCATTGCAAGGGAAAGCAATCCAACCATGCGATTCAAACCCAAGAGATCGCTCTACAGTGGCTGTTCTACCCAAGGCAGCCATTTAGGCTTGGCACCCAAGACCCAGAAAGCAAAACTGACCTGAAAAAAGTCAAGCACTCATCAAAGCAGCATTCTCATTTATTCAGTTAAAGCACATTTTTCCCCATTAAAAAAGGAGGAAAAACAGTAAGCGAGAAGCCATGTTTCACACCAGTAAAGAAGGAAAAGAAATTATTGTGACACGTGAACAAATTCAAATGCAGGAGTGGATTGCATCAAGGAGATGATACAACGGAGCTGAACAAAGATCTGTTTGACAGCAATACTGTCTGGTTTTTCCCCTGGTACCCAGGTCTGTAGCAACAGCAAAACGCTCTGGCTATGGTCGCTATCAAAGTTGACAAAATGGCCATCACAAAGTACATTAAAAAATCCAATCCCAGTACTTTCCTTCTTCATGCAGAGTAAAACTCAACCTCTATTATTTATCACACATAGTACATAGTCCTACTAAAATGATGTTTCAAATGCAGGAAAACATGATTTTTCAGCTCACAGCCTGGATTGAAATAGACTTACTGCAAACTCTGTCCGACCTCTTGCATTTCCAAAAGAAGTCCCAGGAGACCAGGGCCTGAGAAGAGCCCAGCTGACGAACACGCTCACCTTGGAAGCTGCAAAGAGCTAACAGCACTGAGACACCTTTCAGTACATGGTCACACTGCCTTTTGTGCCTCACTCTTCTGCTGACGGGCACTGGGAAGATTTGCACCTGCTAACTAGATCTGAAAATACAGAATGAAAACAGAGGCCACATTTAGTGAAGTTTTTCCTAAATTCCAGTATTTGAATCTCAGGTATTTCATTACTTCATTGAATTACAGTCTGATAAGGAATTTTACTACCTTTTTTTTTTTCCTTGGTGTTGCNATTCCAGTATTTGAATCTCAGGTATTTCATTACTTCATTGAATTACAGTCTGATAAGGAATTTTACTACCTTTTTTTTTTTTCCTTGGTGTTGCTTTTAACCCTTTTCAGAGTACAATCTCTGCAAAACACATCCTGCCTCTACACAACGAGTATCTCACAGAGCCTAATGCTGATCTTTAAATAAGGACAGGCACCAACTGTCCATGTCCTCTGCCCAAAGGTTTGCTGGACCAGCGTTTCCATCTCATTCCAAACGTCTGCCCTGCCCAAATCAGATCAGTTAAGTCTCCCCAGGCAAACACTGCTGTAAACAAAATTCCATAAATAAAATCCACCACAAGGATTAAATGACACGTAAGGAAAACATTATAACACAAGTTAATAAATGAGAACGATGTGGCCACACTCCTGCAATGCAAGCTGGTGTTCCACACATGCAAGGGGCAGCTGTAGTCCATCTCTTCCAGAGTGGCAAACTCAGTGTTGGGACCCTTCTCCCTCCAGTTCCCACAGGTCCAGCATCTGTTGCGCAGCAACACATAGGCTTTGGGATTCCAGGGACAGTAGAGGCTTGAAGGATCTACCATGCGGTCAACGTTTCAAGCTAACCAACCCCTCGCTTCACCTCAAAGAGATCAGTGCAATCGAGTCTTCAAAAAACCCCCCGAAGGTCTACAAAACCCCACGTGAAAATAGTCAGTACTGCATGTCCTCTCACACAGAATAGTCACGGTTTTCTTACAAACTGTTTTACAACCTCAGTACTTCCAAGTTTCTCACTGAAATTTACACTGTTATCAGCCTTTCTGTCTTACCACAATTAATTGATCATTTCTGGGCAATGATTTGAAATTTCAAAAGCCTTGAAGTTTCTGCTAGGAAACTGAGGCAATTCTGTATGAACAGGAGCCTGATATGAAGCAAACAAAAACACATAGTATCATTTTTTTCCTAAAAATCATAGAGGTATTTTCACACACATTTATACACCATTTTCAAATAGCCTGCATTTGTAACAGGGTCAATAGTTTACAATTTTTTAAGTAATTTTACATCCCCTCCCGGAGGATGTGTGTTCTTTTATCAGAACACCCTGCAGGTGTTGTAATCTTGATTAAAGATAATTAAATACTCTGCTGGCTTTCTGAATGCCTGAGCAGACGCATCTCATCCTCTTGAAGAGTTCTGATATTTTTTACACCAAGAACACTGCCTTCTAGCAGCAATTCTTCACAGTCTTTTGCTTTTCTGTACAATAAAAGCTCACAAGAAACAAAACACCGTTAAGTGTTCACACTTGGTTCAGTGCAACAAAAGAAGACTTAATAGTTACAGTTTTTAATTGTAGGAACTTTGATTTCCTGGGTTCTTCAGTGCAATTTTTGAGGGCAGCGGGAGACAGAGAGCTATTCCTAGTCAGGCAAGGGCTCTTTCTTGCTAGTAGAAGGAGAAACACAGTCTTGGGTCTTGGCTTGTCAAATTCTCAGCGAGGCCCTTGGGCACTGGATTGTCCCACAGCCTACAAAGACAGCAAACGTGTTAGTGTAGGACTTAGTATGGTGAGCAAGGAGGTGGCATGCCGAAGACAGTGGAAGAGGCAGCTTTGGTTTTTCATCAAAGCAGGTCCAACAGTGAGACAGGAGTGAGGAATGGCTCTATCTCAGNGCTTGGGAGAGAGTTTAAAGCTTTGAGAAGTCCTCAGGCCCATAGGATCTCAGAAAGGGGAGGAAGAACTGAGTTACACACAAGCAACCTGGTTTACGTGAGCCACCCTTCTTCACCTGCCTCATTGGGTGGAGTTTACCCCAAAGCTGCCCATACTGGGCTTCTACCGTGCAAAGCAGAGTGCCCCGAGGTGTCAAAGGGACTGTGTGCTGTACTGTGCCCACCAATCTCAGCAAGCACACAGGGGCCCCAAGCTCCAGCCGGGACCAGAAACATTCCTCAGTGGTTGCTCTTGGGCCACTCTCACTATTGGGGAAGGCAGAGCCTGTTTTGGGCCAGGACAGCTCAGGTCGGAGCAGACACTTGGCTGTAGGACCTGTGTTACCAGAGGCGCTCTCAGAAGAGTGACTTTTCAAATGGGTGCAGGATGAGTGGGTCTCTCCTACAAGAGGTGTCTAGGGGAGTCTGATACACAGGGTTTGGACAAGCAACGACAAAGAGTGGGGAAAATCAGGTGTCCAAGTATCTGCAAGATATGGATCCAAGGACAGAGTGAGACAGGGCTAGAATGTATATCAGAAGTGAAACCAGATATAATGGGAGAAAGAAAACTTAGAAAAAAATGCAACAGCCTTCCTGATGGGGACATTACATTACTAGGTCTTCATTTTTCCTTATTTAAAGTCAGTAAGCTTCAGTCCCTTTTTCCCAGGACTTTCTGAATGGGTAGAGCTGGCCTAGAAAACCCTCAGCTTGCATGTGTCCCCTGCAATATCCTATTGCACGCCAGCAAACCCAGGGCAGCAGGCCAGCATGGCCCCAGACTGGTCAACCCGACTTCCCCTTGCTGAGCCAATACTCAGCCGCAGAGCTCTCTGAAACTTGCTCACCTTATGCGTTGAATTTCTGGGCACTTGGCAAGTTCCTCTGCTAGCTTTGTGGCCCCACAGGTGCCAATGCGATTTTTCTCCAGACTGTTTTAGAAACAAAGAGAGTTTTAAAATCCAAAACCAAATCAAAGAGTGGAAAACAGCAGAATAATCACTGGCTCCTTCTCCTGTCCCAGAAGAGCTACACTTTTGCACAAGCACAGTAATGCCATACAACTTACATCAGCCTCATCTTTACAACCGTGGCCCTATTTATGCAAGAAGTGTATGTGCACTGTTCCCTACGACCTCCTTCTAGCAACAGGACTTGTAAGAGATCTCTTGCCCTTGGAGCACTTTAACAGATCCCACTGCGAGCCTGGTGCCAAAAAACGCTAGTAACAACTCCTCCTGCCTCAGACACGACCTTCCTGCTTGCACCTGTGAAACAGCCAGGCTCTACTACGTAGTTTCCCTGCCCAAGACAAACAAAACTCAGTTCCTGATCCTGGTGACCCACAGGCTGGTATTTCCATAGAGCTGAGAGGTGGAAGACACATACCATGTATTTTAAAGGGCCAAAGGGAGAAAAGCTTCATGAACAGCTCTTCAGCAGAAGATGACAGTCTCTCCCAGGCTGTGATGCCACCAGGCTGGCACATGAGCTGGTGACATCGATCCCAGCTGCTGGTTGCACTGCAGTTCCAGCACAGTAGCTGCATCTGAGCTTCCTGTGAGCTCCTACGGCCCGACACCCACAATTTGGCTGCTCCATCCTGGGGATGGATTGCTTGCCATGCTGCAGGATTTCACAAAGGAAGGCACTCTGAGCATGGTACCCATCCCAGACACTGAAGACAAGTAAAAGCTTGCAGGAAGCAGCTCACCTGAGGTCATCAGGTAATATGAGTCATGTTCTAGAAGTACCAGTTTGTCTTCCCTGACACAAACAGGAGGCCTTCACAGACTAGCTTCTGCTTAGACATCCGTGCTGCAAACACCTTAAATGAAAAACGCCTCTCCATGCTGTGTATCATCCGAGCAAGGCTGGCCCTTGGTGAACGCAGCAAGAATGCTAAGCAAGAATTTGAACTGCAAAAGCCTGTTGTTCACAGAATCACAGGGGTTGGAAGGGACCTCTGGAGATCATCTAGTCCAACCCCCCTGCAAGAGCAGGGATACCTAGAGCAGGTTGCACAACCCAGCATCCAGGCGGGTTTTGAAT